>JAMPIV010000777.1:600000-1127500 GCA_024509875.1 Oreohelix idahoensis
CTCTTTCATGTCTATCTCCAGTTCTCTTCTCCATGTGCTTTGGTCTTCCTCTACCTCTCTTTCCGTGGGTGAGTGTTGTGTCCATCTTCAGCATCTTCTTCTCATCTCTTATTACTCTGGCACTTGTCTAGGGCTTTGTCACCAGCGATTCTTCTGAGAGTGAACTTGATGTTCAAACTTCCTATCCTTCCCGAAATTAATCAGTGAACCAATCATGACTATGTAATGACATTAATCATCATCATTTTCCTTTGTGGTCCTTATGGAGCATGAGGCCTACACTGTAGCTGTTCTCCTTGCAGGAAGCCTTCAAGCATTCACATGCTCTTGCAGCTGTGGTTTCTATGGTAATTAGTTTTACATTATGAGGTTGCCAGGCATGTGCACCTCATATTAGTCGTCTTGTACAACATGCCTGAGGGAAGTTGCCTGCATAGGGTATATTTTGTATCTGTGTGTTTTCTTGAAAAATGAAGTCCCTTTTTTTTTTTAAATGTATAGTTTAACCAGTCAAACAGGTAGGTTGCCACCTTAACTGCTGAAAGTCAGCTATAATGTGAAGGTGTTTTATTTTAATCAACCAGGTGTCCCAGAGGCTCCAGTGGGCAGACCTGATGTTTATATCAAAGACGGAAACTCTGCCTGTCTGTCTTGGCATGGCCCCACCTGCAGTGAAGGGAATCAGGTTATCTATTACCTGGTTGAGGCCAAGATGGTGAAAGAAAGGTCATGGGATGTTGTTATACCCCAATGTAAGGTAAGCTATGGCAAGAATATGAAAATTGAAATGCTGCTGTGTGAGGCCACAGTGATGAGGCAAGTGTGGCGGGAGAGAAATTTGGAGGAGTTCATAGTGAATCAAGATGAGAAATAGGGTGAATAGCTAATAATTAAGAATCTGAACTATGGAACAGTACATGACAGATAGGTAGATAACTTCACAAGTCTTTTTTTGCATTTTAGAAAGAAGTACTTGGTCATATCATCTTGCATACCCTGTCATAAAATATCATATTCCAGTTGTGATCTTTTTTATTGTCTATTATTTTTAATTCCTCTAGTTATCTGACTAATCCTCACTGAAGCTTTCAACATCTTATATGTAAGTTTTCCTTTAAACTTTAATCCCAAGCCATTGTCTATTTTTACAGGGTGCTTATTTGAAAATTCAAAAAAAAAAAAAAGATAATGCATCAGACTAGAACAAAAGACAAAGAAAATATCCTCTGTTGAGCCACAAGGCTTTCATCAGGGAAAGGAAAAGAAAGTGAGACCTAAGAAAGAAACATGAAAAATTAATACATTCCATGAATGACGCTAGTTCAGGATCAAGCGATGACATTTTTCACATAATTGTTCATTTAATAATAATTTTCTTGTCCTGCAGGAACTCACCTGCCTTATTGAGGGTCTCAGGCCAAGCACAGAGTACCAGTTTCGGGTTCTAGCTGCCAACCGGCACGGAGTCAGTCCACCCTCTGAACCTTCAGAGACAGTCATAACATCTGACCCTGTTACGCTAACCAGTGATTTTAAATGTGAAGGTAAGGAAAATGATTTTCTTGTGCACTTGTGTGATCACACATCAGCTTGCACTTGTGCGATCACACATCAGCTTGCACTTGTGTGATCACACATCAGCTTGCACTTGTGCGATCACACATCAGCTTGCACTTGTGCGATCACACATCAGCTTGCACTTGTGCGATCACACATCATCTTGCTTTTGTGTGATCACACATCAGCTTGCACTTGTGTGATCACACATTAGCTTGCACTTGTGTGATCACACATCAGCTTGCACTTGTGCGATCACACATCAGCTTGCACTTGTGCGATCACACATCAGCTTGCACTTGTGTGATCACACATCAGCTCAAGGTATTTCTATGTTTTCATCATCCTTTTTTAATTCTGTCTCTCTATTTCTCTTCTCCTTGTGTTCTCTCTCTCTCTCTCTCTCTCTCTCTCTCTCTCTCTCTCTCCCTCTCTCTCTCTCTCTCCCTCTTACCATGGGGATTCCAGAATGTGGACTGCCTTGTAATGCTACCAAAAGGTTTCCTCAGTGTCTATCTTATCCAATGCCAGTGTCTTCTTCTCATCTCTTGTCAGCAGTGACAATATCATACCATTTCATTCTTTCTATTCTACGCAAATACCCATTTATTAAAGTCAAAAGGGTTTCTATTGGAATGAAAAAAGACTTATACAGAGTCCAGACAAAAAGAAAAGACAATAGAGATGCAAAAAGTTAACCAGTAGTGACACATTAACAGTGAAATCATTATTTGCCTTTTCACTCCTTATGGAAAATGGAGCCACCTCTGCAACTGGTTCCCTTGCAGTAAGCCTGCTGCAAACATTCACACATTCTCTTACAGTGGTGGTTTCTGTAGCTATGTGTTTTATATGATGAGATTGCCAGCCTCATGCACAAACTTGACATTAGTTTCTTTGTACGGCAAGGCAGAGGAGTGGAGTGGTCCTATTCCTTTGTCTCATCAGACTCCCGGGAACTACACATGAGTTTCTATCTAATACATTCTTAGATTTTCTGAAAATGTAACAGTGAGACTTAAGTCTGACTCTTCACACTCTGGGAGGGTCCATGCATTGTTATCTTTAATTTATAAGAATGATCGTCATTTTCAGCTGTTCTTTTTTTTTTACTATGATACACAACCCACCTTCGTCCACTGTCAGGTTTTGAGATATGCCAGCACTCAAGATTAACAAAGTTAGCCACTGACAGAGTTAAGCCTGTAGAGGTAACATCTCATGTGTCTCTTCTTTGCAGGTGATCTTCCTTTCATGCCTCGGGAGGTGGTAATTAACACTAAAGATAAATTTGAAGACCTGTATCAGGTGGAAAAGGAAGTTGGCAGGTGAGTGTCCCATTGTCCTCTGCGAGTATATCTCTCCATGTTAGCCCAGCTACTTTCAAATGATCGTTTGGCTGTCCATCATTGTGATCGCATGTAGATAAAAATGCCAGAAAATTATGAAATGAAGTTAGAGTAAACGTTTTTTTGTGCATGGGGCTGGAAACCTCATCATGTAAAACATATTGTCACAGAAATGACCACTACAAGAGTGCATGAATGCTTGCTGCAGGCTTTTTGCAAGGGGACTAGCTACAGTAGTGGCCCTTATACTCTGTAAGGAGCACAAAAGAAAGTGATGATGACAGACTTTTTTATGCCACCATTTATTATCTAGATTGCTATATTAATTTGCATTTACCAGGACATACCATACAGTAAATGTATACTTCTTCTTCTTCCTCGTTCGTCCTGAAAAGGACGTTGGTTGCGTTGTGTCCGGTTACAGCAGAGCTGCGATATTTGCGCCTTTCGGCCGACACATTTAACTTCAGCACGGCATTTTTTGGGACCGGGTTTGCCTTCCCTCTTCGATCCCTACTCTTTCAGCCAGACTGCAGTGATGCAGACTGTTTCCAGGACCACCACTGTATACAATTTTTATGACATAATTGGCTGAATTTCGCTGTTTCAAAAGTCTAATAAGTAAGAAAAATCCAAAATAGTTTACATAACCCACAGAAGCATATGATGTCAATGATTATTGAGTCTGTGGTAAAGCTGTTCAACAGTACAGTTGTTCAGTGTATAGCTTCCAGTATTGGTTTATATTGTGTGTATACATGCATATGTATGTGGGCAAATGGGTGGGTAGGAAAACGTGCACATGTCCAGTAGTTATGTGAAATAAAAGATGTTAAGGGAGATGTCCATTCAGTAGTTATGCAATGTAGACGATGCTAGCACATTAACTTACCGAATTGAAAAATGCACCATGGAGTCATTAACTTTTGTTCCCATTTTTCATCCTGTATGTGTTTGTACAAATTAAGCTGTAGTTTTCTTAATTTTTAACAGATTTGTATGAATGGTATGTCATTTTGAAGATAAATATACGTACTGTTATAATAAGCTAGCTAAAAGAATGGATTTTTATGGTTGATATTATAAATAATAAAAAATCATTTACAGACAAAAAGACCTTTCAAAATTGTTTAAAATGATCAACTTACCATTACCATCATGTTCTGATTTCCTAAGGCATTTAATATCTTTATCTTGGTGATTAATAAATAGTTTATCCAATAACAAAAGAAAAAAGAAGTCAGGATAGTATGTGATTGCAGAGTATAAAGCCTAATTTAAAAGTACGTAATTATTTTCAGCTCTGGACGGAATTATTTTTAAGCCCCAAAAATTTACACATACATAATTTACGTTTACTGACAATGTGTGTCTAATCATGAGTTAAGTATAACATATTATATATCAAATTAAAGTACATTGGATGAACAATATAAATCCATATGCCTTTCTAGCTAATTATATGTTATGTTTATGTTATAACAGATAACAAGTACATGGAAAAAAAGATAACTTGAAATTTTGAACAAAAATCTTCGACTTACGTAAGGCTTGTAACATAAATTGTTATCACAATACAGTTTCACTGCTCTCTTTGTACAGGTAATCCATTTAGAAACACAGAAAAAGTAAGAAAGTTATGGTTGATCACACAGTTTGTTCACTGTTCACATATTAGTAACATATCCTGTGTGTTTCCGGCCATTATGGCGATACAACAAAACACGATTAAAGATGAAGATAAATGTGAAAAATTCCCTTCAAACGCAAATAAAAGACGTTGAAGCTTGTTGAAATTTGCCTAGTTTTGTGTTTACTTCTGTTCGAGATAAATTCCGGGCAGTATAAAATATCAGAATGGAAAGAAACAAGGAAATAAATCAGCGTCTTTTAAAAGATCTTGCGGATACAGCGGTCGGCCATTGCGTCTTTTAAAAGATCTTGTGTACGGAATCAGTTAATTTCGTTATTATTTATTGGTATGTCCTGGCCGCAACATAGTTCTTTCTTGTCCTTTCTCTTTGTAAGACGTATTACTATTTGTGTGTTTTTGTAAATTTATTTTCATTTTACCGTTATTATTTATTGTAGTTGTTCTTCATATAAGCATGGCAGTTGTTAAGACTTAGGTACAAGAAGAGTGACATTTCAACTCTGAATGAAACCTTGATATTTATTTGTTGTACATTTGAGCAGACTTGCTGAAGCAGGTTTAAAAAAAAAACCATGTTTTTCTTTGGAATTAGAGCACATTTTATGAAGAGTTCACCTTATGAGGGTAGGAGCAAAAATGATAATCAAGAAGTTATAAATATGAAGAGTGTTTGGGCAGAATAGGATTAAAGAACAACCGATGATAACTTTACATGCAGTGTTGGATTGAGTAATCTAACTTTCGAAGTGAAAACAAGAGTACAACAGGGATGCCCCTTATCAACAACATTATTTTTGACAGCCATAGATTGGGTGATGCGCCAGACAACAGAGGGCAGTCCTAGAGGAATTAGATGGACAACGTTTTCTACACTGGAAGACCTGGAATATGCAGATGACATTGCACTACTCGCACATTCACATCAACACATCCAAGAAAAAACCGATAGACTGAATAAGTATAGCCAGCAGGTTGGTCTGAATATCAATCTGAAGAAGACAGAGGTCATGACACTCAATGTGGGCAATCCTGAGCCAATAACAATAAGGAACCAGAAGTTAGAACAGACATTTATTTACCTAGGATGCATAGTAACACCAGACGACGGAGCAAGCAAGGATATTAACAACAGAATGAATTAGGCTAGAACAACCTTTGCTAGTCTCAACAACATTTGGAAGTCTTCCCAATACAGCACAAACACCAAATTAAGACTGTATGAGAGCTGTGTACTTTCTGTGCTTCTCTATGATGCGGAATGCTGGAGAGTAACAGAGAAGGAAAATGTCGAAACTGTCCTCTGTCACAACCTACCTAAGGAAAACTCTCCGAATCTTTTGGCCGAATACCATCAGCAACCAAGAACTGCTTATTTGGAGTAACCAGGAGGACATGCACACGATCATAGCTGGCGGACGCTGGAGTTGGGTTGGCCACGTCCTCAGAAGGGGCCCTGATACCATTACAAGAACAGCTATGCTATGGACCCCTGAAGGAAAGCGAAAGAGAGGCCTACCAAAAACAACCTGTAGGAGAACTGTGGAAGCCGAGATGCAAAGAATGAACCAGAGTTGGGGCACTACGAAGGATGGCCTCCGACCAAACAAAGTGGAATCAATTTGTTGCTGCCCTACAAGATGCCACCAGGCGTGATGGCCACTGACTGCTTTGACGGTCGGCGGCTATGGAGCAAAGAAGAAAAAAGAAGATGGTACTGGGGAGAAAAACCAGACAGTTACCAGTGGGAAAAGAGGTATAAAAAAAGATATGAACTTTGATAGGTCACACATTTAGAAAGTCATCTACTAGCATCACTAGACAGTCCTTGTCCGACTCCCAGAAAAGAAAAAATTGAGAAAAAAGCACATGTAGAAGAGTACTGAACATGAAATCAGAAAAATATGGAAAGAAGGGAAGAATGTAAGGGCAGGAAGATTTGGAGAGATCTTGAAGGTCTATACCCCACATGAAGCTGGCAGGAAGAGAAGATGATAAATGATGCGAAGTGGCCTAAACCCGTGAAATAACTGGCAGGTAGAGAAGACGATGAATGATGGGACATGGCCTAAAACCCTGAAATAACTGGCTGGTAGAGAAGACGATGAATGATGCAAAGTGGCCTAAACCCCTGAAATAACTGGCAGGTAGAGAAGATGATGAATAAAGGTTTGGTTTGGTTTGGTTTGAAGGATTATCTTCATTGCACACGGACAACTCCATCAGTGTTCTGATCTCTACCCTTAGATCACACAAGGAGGATCTCAGCACAGTGCACAAACTCCGTAGCACTGGCGAAAATCCCAATGTGTGTATATAGGAATCACACATTCTATAAATATTTTTGTGGTGGGTAGCTTTCCTAATTTTTTACATTTTTGCCAGGGCAGCGGCCATGTGCCTACTCTTTACCATTTCCAACTGCAGAGGGATTTTTAACATGCGCAACTTACACACATGACCTCCTATTTTTTCGCCCTTATTCATGAAGGCTAGGCATCCGATCTCACTACCCAGGAGACCGGGGGGAGTATGACATCACTAGGACCACTGGTTCTGATAAAAACATTTCCATAAATTATATTCTCGATGAATGAAGGGAAGTGGCCTAAACCCCTGAAATAACTGGCAAAAATAGAAGACGAGGAATGAAGGAAAGTGGCCTACACTGCACAAATAACTGGCAGGAAGAGAAGATTGTGAACTACTAAAGTAGTCAATATTTTGAAAAAAAATTAGCATAGACAGTAAGTGTCACACTAGCAGAGTTACATATTAGTACCAGTGTACACAGTACAAGTGGTGGGTGAGACTGGTCAACATTTAAGATATGTTTGCATCACATAAATTAATATTTCAGAGGTGCCTTTCAGTACCAACAGTGAAAGTTGAAAAATAAATTACCCATATCAGAATGATCATTTATAATCTTGTTTTGTGAACACACAGCTAATTTGTTGGATTTTAATAATATTTAAAAGTCAAAAGCGCTTTGAAGTACCATTTACTTATGCAGGTTCATATCCTTTTATCTAAAATCTTTGGGGACAGCTATGTTTTGTACGCCAGATTTTTTCAGTTTCCAGATGTCGCCCAAATCATGTTTGAAATGAAGCCCCAAAAATAGCCCAAAGTTGCCCTAAATGTGTTTGAAATTCACCCAAAAGTAGCCCAAAGTTGCCTAAAAAAGTTTTTGATTTTGAGAATATTTCAATGTTTGGATAACAGGATACCTACCTGAACTAAAATTGTAAAATATATTAGACAATTGATTACTGATGTTTCTGGATTTATTTCATTTTTGCTTGTTTTTTTCCCATTATCAATTTTTCACTCAACTAAATAAATTACCAATCATCTTTGGGCTTGTTGCACTGCATAATTATCCTTCCTGCAGGGGCAAGTTTGGTGTGGTTTACAAATGTAAGCAGAACTCAGATGGAACAATATGGGCTGCCAAAGTTGTCAGGTGTCGGGAGAAGGAGAAGATTGCACTGAGGCGTGAGGTTGACATAATGAACAAACTTCATCATCCAAAACTTCTGCTCCTGTGGGATGCCTTTGAGTCCCAAAGGCAAATGGTCCTGGTGATGGAATAGTAAGCAGCTATTTTATAATATAAACACTTTATTGTACTTCTGCAAGTAATATTGTAAGTCTGAAAAGAATACCATAATTATGTAAACCATTTAATAAATTTAAAAACAGCATTATAAATTTTAATGCAATTTTAAAAAAATCCTTAAAAGTTTCTTTATTCTAGAAAAAATGTTTGGTATAGATATTTCATGATGAAACTAAAAATAGTTTTACAAGTTAAAAAAAAATGGGAGTGGAAATACTATTTTGTCTTGTGGAGTTTTTAAATCAACATCTAGCCATCTCTAATTATCATCAGCCATCATTTTATTTACTATGTAGCAGAGTGCTGCCTCTGTTTCATTCCACTGTTATCATGTAGCATAATGGAGAGCCATTCTTGAGCAATGTTTGTCAGTTTGGCTGATGTTGAGCCTGTGTTGTAAAGATTTCTGTAATGGTGTCTTTACATCATCCTTCTTGGTCTTCCCCATACCCTGAAACCAGATCGTCTGCTCATCACAGAGTTCAGTTTTGATCTGTCTTCTTTAGCTTTGCTGAAAAGGTTCTGATTACATTACTTTCCCTTTCTTTCATTCTTATAACTCTTTGTTGTGAGGGTTCTTCTGGAATTTCACTGGGTGATATTTGTGCTCTGGTTGTAGTTTCTGTAAGGGCTTTTAGTCTGGGCTAGGGTTTTCACACCCAACATAACCCCTAACCTGTAAGACCACTTTGCTTTTCTTTTTGTTTGGCCTCTCCCCCATGAACCCTTTGGTTCTGTTGAGAAGCTAGGAACCTAAATAAGTCCCGTGATTGATAAGGCAAGCAAACTTGTCTGACCACATCAAAATGCAGCAGACTGTATCATCATCAGTTCCCTTCTCATCCTTATGGAACATAGAACCACCACTGGTGGTGGCCCCCTTGCAGGGAATCTGTAATAAAGAATTAATGTTCTCTAGTAGCATACATGCCACACCTCGGAGATGAAAAACCTGTAGAAAAAATTCAAAAACCTTGTACAGATTATGAGTAAACCATAGCGTGTGGCATGTATGCTAGTAGTGATGGTTTCTGTAGCATCTTATTTTATATGATGAGGCTGCCAGCCTTAGACACAAACCTCATCTCTTACACCATACCTGTTGGAGCAGTCATCTTCTTTCTTTTTTTTTTTGCCTTATCACAGACCCCTAGGAACTACCCCTAGTAACTACGTAAGATGAGCACTCTCTATGAATCTTTTTTTCTCTGACGTTGTAATACTGGATTCCAGACTGCTTAACAACACCTGTATTTAGAAAAAACTAATCACACAGACAATAGTGGCACTCATGGTCAAGGAACAAATATGCATTTAAGATAAAATAATCATTGCTACAGTATGAGTAGGTGTGGTTAGAAAATGTTAGTTTGTGCACTATTAACTATGAAAAAATTCAGTCACTGAATCATTGTTTTAGGAAAAATGAATCCTTAAAACATAAACAGCATACATTTTTCTTGTTTTTGACATATTCATTTTTACAGCACACAACCTGTGTACACTACTGTAAATAATTTTATGCGCAACTAGCCATTTCACAAAATTTTTTTTTTACAGTGTTGCAGCTGGTGAGTTGTTTGAGAGAGTCATTGATGATGATTATGTCCTCACTGAGAATGATTGTATCCATTTCGTGCGGCAAATTTGTGATGGTGTGGCCCACATGCACAACAGCAGCATCCTTCACCTTGACCTTAAACCTGAAAACATCCTGTGTGTAGCAGAAAATTCAAACAGGTAGAGTGAAACCTGAATGGTTGCTGTTCATAGCTAGTTATTTTATGTCCCAGTAGGCAATGTTAACATACGGCTGTGAGAGTTGGAAAATAACAAAATCATTGGAGAACAAGCTGAATACATTCGAGAACAAATGTCTTAGAAAACTCATGAACATCAGTTGGAAAGAATTCAAGACTAATCGACAAATAAGACAAGACTCTAGGCAGAAATATGTCTCCGACTATATAAGGAAAAGACGATGGTCATATATCGGTCATGTCCTACGAATGCAAAACAACAGAATACCACTACAGGCGCTCACTTGGGTTCCTGAGGGTAAGCGGAAAAAAGGAAGACCAAAAGAAACACTCAGAAGAACAATAATAAGAGAAGGAAGAACGTTGGGCCTAAATAATGTGCAAGAGCTAAGAGGAGTGGCGTCACAACGAACAACCTGGAGAGCACTGGTTTCTGCCTTATGCGCCGTGTTTGGTGCTTAAAGAATTTATTATTATTATTTATTAGGCAGGATATAATTGGATAAGTATAAAATAATGCAAAAAAAAACAAAACTTGCATATCAGCACACAGGAGACGTTTAACTCGTTGACTCCGCAATTATTTTCCACCCTGTGCCGTAATTTTAATTCATGATAGACTAAAAACAACGCTCAGAGAGTTGTTTTGGGTGTCAAATCTGACCAACGCTCTGAGCGTTGTTCTGGAGTGAAAGAGTTAAAAGAGCGCTGATCATTTTTGTTGTCCATTAATTTATATCAGCTGCGATGGTGGTTCTGTACTGAGTATAAAGTGTGACAGAAAATGATGATCTTGATGATGGTCTCTCTCTCTCTGTCACACACACACAGCGCGTGCACACACACACACTCTCTCTCTCTTTCTTAATATGTGAGAACTAGAGTGTATCACTGAGTGACATACTGTATAAATATAGTCTTACAGCAGACTTTTTGTAGAAATGGGGTCTTTAAATGAGTTTTTTAATTACTATTACTATAAATTCGTGATTATGTCAAAGAAGACGCAAATAAGAAAGTGGTTTTCATTGGACATGTAAACGAATATTGAGTTTAAGGTATTGATTGAAACTGGAAGAGGGAAATAATTTATAACTGCACATGACCTTAACCCTTTGAGCCCGACGCTGAAGTTTCACCCAAAAACCTCTCTCCGATGTTCCTAGACATAGTCATAAAAACTGCGGTGCCATTATGACATGTTAACGGTTTTTCACCAGCACGAGGGTAAATTGCAATTAAATGTCATGGACCGTGTCGTAGAGGGAACTCAAAGCGATTACACCGCTAACGCAACAAATCAAATTGCTAGGCTGTTGTTATTTCATTTTCTGACCAGAAAAGAGTTTACGGTGTGGTTTCGAATTTTACTTCCGCGAATGTATTCCTAACCGTTTGAATATTTACTAGTAACTGCTCAGCTAAAGTCTTATAACAATTATCACCCCATGAGAAAAACAAATATGGCCATTTGAAATGGTGGAATATTTACTAGTCATAGTTCTACATATTGTCCCGTGTGGTTATCGGGGGTCTCTGATGAGACAAATAAATAATTGGGTAACTGCTCCCTCAGGCATGTCGTACAAGGCGAATAACATGAGGTTATGCATGAAGCTGACAACCCGTTCTAGTAAAACGGATTGCTACAGATATCACTGCTGCAAGAACGTGTAAATGTTTGATGTAGGCTTTATGCCAGGGGATCAGATGTAGTAGTGGCTCCCTAGGGAGCATAGAGCTTGGTGTAAGCTTCATGTCAGGGGATCAGATGTTGTAGTGGCTCCCTAGGGAACATAGAGCCACAGTTACAACAGGTCCCCTTATAAGAAGCAAACACTAAAGGGAGCATAGAGCTACAGTTACAGCAGGTCACCGTATAGGAAGCTAACACTAAAGGGAAAATAATTTCGTCACTCAACAAACTTTCACTGCTGGTGCTGTCACTATCTAATAACATATTTCTGGCTTCCTCTAAATTATAAAGTTTGTCTACACCAGCACAGTTTCTTTCCCTTTTAGACATCTTCACTATTTTACTAACACAAAGCGTATGTTCCACTAATTTTCCTTTCACAAAAGAACAAACTACTTCTGAAGCAAATGACTGTTTATCGATTCAGACATTACCATCTAGCCCGTCCAGTCTGGTACTAATCACCACCCAACCGTAGCGCAGCTTTATAGCCCGTTTATGGGAATTCAGGTACATGTGAAAATCGTTTGATGTAAACTGACCGGGACTGCGGGGATTAGGAATTGCTGAAGAAACCGAAATACCGGGACTGCGGGTTCAAAAGGTTAAAAGATAATTTTATTATTTTAACTGAATGCAGAATAAAGATTATTAATTAATTTTTTTATTTACACAGAATTAAGATTCCTTCATTATAGAAACTTCTTCATGTAATATATAAGGTCACCAGTGTGGAACTGATGACAAGAACCAGACAAGTGGAACAAGAGATGAGGAGAAGATGCTTGCAATGGATAGGACACACACTGAGGAAACCTGTTGATAGCATTACAAGGCAGTCCTTGTTCTGGAATCCCCTGGGTAAGAGTGGCAGAGGTAGACCAAATACCACATGGCAAAGAGAACTGGAGACATAAATTATAATGATGAGTGTCACGAAGTGGTTTTAAGTTTTTAGAGTTTGCCTGAATGAAAACAAGACCCTAGTATGAGAAAGTCTGAGAAGATAGAATTTAGATGGAAAATGACATGCCTGTGGACAGATGAAACTATTGGCTCAAGGGATAGAACCAGGTTTTGACTCACCCTTGCTGCTTCGTGACGTCCAACTGGCTATAATCTCACCCTCCTCTGACTTCCTTTAAATACAAGGAGATAAGGTGTATAAACAACCACAGACACCACTATACAGACGACATAAAGTAAGTATAGTAAAGAGTAGACGCTGATCCAGTAAATAATATATGTATATATTTATTTACATACAAGAAAAACATAAAATGGCCTCATACGTCATCAAGTCAGTCGATAGCGTGCACTGTTGCACGGCCTGAAAACAACGTACCAATTAGATTAGATAGATACTAGAAAAAAAAAACAAAAAACCCAAATCACATTCACTCTTCCTGTCACCCTGCTGAGGAACAATAAAATGATTAGTGATTAAATAACTCTACTATTGTGGGGCTGTCCACTTTAGCCTCCACTCTCTAATACAAATAAGATTCTACTGTCTCAGTCTGGTTGACTCTTCCTCAACGAACGTCTACACCACTTTTCACTTGTTAGGCGATATGCGCCGCTATCTAACACCACTGGAAATGCTACAATAATAGACTTGGAGTAACACAATGGCTTAGTGTCTATCCTTCAATGGATACTGAACAGACCCTACCGGTCCTGTCTATTTTCTCCCTCCTTTCCTCTCTCTCTATCTCTCTCTCTCTTGGTCTCAGTGTCTCTCTAACACTCGACGACTGATGATGCGGCGTCTCCGTTACGCTCTTCTCTCGTTACTTTCAAGATCCAGGTATTTTAACCCTCTCACCTGTTCCTGAATTCTGCGATGATGATGGTGAAGTTCTGGCATCAAGCATGAGGTACTTGATGAACTGTCGACAAAACTTCTCTGCTGCTGAATAGCTTCCCTCTTTTAACCCGCTCAGGAGTTATAGGAAAACGCAGCCTTGATTTCCGGCTGTACGCAATTGAAACCAGTCTCACAGCCACCTGCCGTTGCTAGAGACTATAATAGCGACGCTCTCGGCTGTATGATAAATAAACCCCGTTCCAGCTGAAGCATAGGGGCTTCACTGCCAGAGACCATAGGGTATTTTTCTTTTGCTCCTGACGATAACTCGAGTACTCTGACCCTGAGATATGTCTTTTGCCGTGGATAATTTTATTTGACAAAATTATGCTCCCCACTGTTTCGCCGTGACTCGCTGAAATTAAAAGGAAATGCGTCTATTGAATACAACTCCAACATAACGCATCTCTAACCCATTAATCCTTATAACTCCCTTACTCAGTCCTTCACTCGTCATGTACAACAATACAAAAAATAATATTACCCACGTGGCTCTCTCGTCATGTACAACAATACAAAAAATAATATTACCCACGTGGCACTTAAATCTCTCTCCTCCCTCTTTCTCTCGTTCTGAAAAAAACGATACATAAAATATTCCTACTCACGTGTCTCTTCATTCTCACTCCTTCCCCCTCTCTCTCTCTCATCTATAATCTGCCAGGTAAGTAAACAGAACCTCCCGACCTGTCTGCCTCTTATCTCTTTGTTACGCGTGGCTACCCACGTGTCAACATTTTCAACTCGGGAACTTCTTTTGTCCGAAATTCCGGGGTCTCCCTTTTTAACATTACCCATTGAGGTTTCCCGGTTTGCTCCAAAATTATATTAAATCTCGCTATAGGAATAGTTTCCTCCCCTAAGCAGTATAATTCACTTACAACGTAAATCTGAACCCTTCGACAATATTTCTCACATTTAAGGCTCAGTAAAATTAACGAACACACCAGGGATTTCCCCATAAAATTACATTAGTAAATACACAGAAATAAATGGTGGTTTTACATAACATTCTACAAATATGGGCACACGTGTTTCTCACAACTTCACACACTCCTATCTACTGCCAAAATCCCAGAAAGAATTATACACACTTTTTACATTTACATCGTTCTACAAAGAAAGTAATGGATGGCGCTGGCGTTTAAAACTTTAAGTTTTAATGTCCTCGAAGAAATTAACTACGGGCGAAATTCTAACAGACCCACTAATAAATAAAACGATTAATAAAATTCTACATACCAATTCATCGCTGTTTTTCCCCCAGTGGAGACGATAAATTACGTAGTCTGACGGCTGACAATATTTCTTACGATAGAGAACTGGGCCGCCGTTTAACTGGCTATTTATACACACCGGGGCCACTACTACGCATCATCGCAAAACCCGCGTGGCCTACAATTGCGTCACGTTACCTGACGCCCGCGTGTTTCCGGACTCGTCATACCGCGTGCCGGAAATGGCGATTATTTCGTAAACAACGAAATCGCGGAAAATCAGAAGAAAGTAAAACTGGTCGAATGCAAAATAAACCTACCATCATAAAACGACCCCATTTAATTTACCTCCTCAAAATCCCAAACACAATATATATTCAAATGAGAATAAATAAAATGGTGAAAATTCAAAATAAAAGAACAGGATCGGCCCGGAAATACAAAATAGACGACAGAATCGGGCCGGTTGAAAGACAGAATTACAGTGCAGCATCACAATGAGGAAGACATGGAAAGACCTCAAGGTCATAGCACACAACAGGAGGACTTGACACAACAGGAGGACTTGACACAACAACAGGAGGACTTGACACAACAACAGGAGGACTTGACACAACAGGAGGACTTGACACAACAACAGGAGGACTTGACACAACAACAGGAGGACTTGACACAACAGGAGGACTTGACACAACAGGAGGACTTGACCTATGCTCCTTGGGGAGCTAAAGGGTGTTGACTGATTGATTAATTTCATATAACACAGATAAGTATATTATTGAGAGTTATTCCAGATTAATAAATAATGTAATAATTTCATATCTGTTCACAGAATCAAGATAATTGACTTTGGGCTAGCCCAATTCTATAAACCTGGGCAGAGCATTAGAGTTATGTTTGGCACACCAGAGTTCATTGCCCCTGAAGTGATTAATTATGAAGAGATCAGTTTTATGACAGACATGTGGAGCTTGGGCGTAATTTGTTATGTGCTGTAAGTTCTCAAAATGTAGCATGATTTCAGATTGCTACAATTTTGATGCTAAAGTTTTTATTTCAACGTATGCTTGAATGTATGTGTTTCACATGCTTCTGAATTTTACAAAATGTCACTTAATTTTTAAACCCTTTGATATCAGAATCTTGCAAAATGATAGTTACATTAAAAAATCATTTGCATATATTTTATTACAAAAAATGATGGTGATGTACAGGAAACATGTATACCTTGCATAACTTATATAGAGAAGAAATGCAAAGGCAGAATCAGCTGTCCACAAATGAAAAGCATTCATACCACCTAAACATTTTCTTTGGCAGTGAGGAAAAGAGTATTAACATGTACATAAATCCTATTTTACTTTATTTTGTGGGACCTGGACAATAAATAAACATATGGAAAGAAATCAGTGGCAGCAGAGTTGTGGTTCCAAAGAATGATACAATGAATACCGTGCACAGGAAGATCAGATGAAGATTCTCTGAGAAACAGAATGAAGTTGCCAATCAGCACAAGATACAAGGAGAGAACAGTGAGAGAATGTAGTAAATTTAGTGCAACAATGGGACAAGAAGGACAAAGATAGAAATACCTCAACAAACTTACTTCATGCCATGGGAAGAGGTTGAAGGCATAGCTGATTCAAAACTGTAGGAAATCGGGAGAGATGATCACCAACGCCAGATGGCACAGCATTCAGGGAATCAATGAATAGGAAGTCTGCAGATAGATATCTTCATTGGCATTATTAAATTATCTTAGGAAACAGGGACATGAAAGACATAAGGAAGCATGGAGAAGAACCAAAGAGAGAGAACAGATCAAATGTTGGAAAGACCTGAAATTAACTGGATTATTCTTCTTCTTTGTTGAACATCATGACAGCAGCCTGTCTGTATGAGCTTGAATGGAAGAAAGAAGTAGTCAGCCTCAGGCTGCTGACAATTTCCTGGACTAGTACCACTGAAGGCCATGTCAGCTTTCTCTATTCCTCAAATGCCTGACACTCCTAAGAGCAGCAAATTTTGAGCAGTAATTTCATCAGTGCCACATACACACCTAAAAGTAGTTCCTATCGTGAGCTTATTTAACAGAAGGCATCTCAGTCTGCTGCAGACTGTGCAGAGTCTTAGGATTATTACTTGCTTCTGTGTCGAACCAGTGATAAGCATAGTTTTTGTGGTAGCCTTGATGTTCTATCTCCCACATATCTCTATATCTGCTATTGATAAGTATCTTGGCCTTTTCATATGTTATGCTTGCATTATCTTAGGTAGTTTTTTGTCTTTTTTTGCCTGTCTGTCAGCCTCTTAATTCCCTAGGGATATTTTATTGAGATAGGGTCCACTGTATCACAGATATTTTACCGCTGAAACAGTGATGAGTGTTGCTTTTAGGGCATTTAGGTATTAGTCTTTTTTTTTCTTCTTTTTTTTAAAACTGTTGAGTGCTGCTTTTACTGACCTGTGAAAAAAATTACTGAACTGGGCTCTGACAAGGGAAGAGTTGATGAACTGTCAGTGCATTATGCTCAGTGCATGATGTGAGGGGAAAAGTAGAACAATCTGACAAGGGGAAAGCTGAGAAACTGTCAGTGCATTATGCTGTGCATGATATCAGGGGAAAAGTAGAAAAATCTGACAAGGGAAGAGCTGAGGAACTGTCAGTGCATTATGCTCAGTGCATTATGCTGTGTATGATATTAGGAGAAAAGTAGAACAATCTGACAAGGGAAGAGCTGAGGAACTGTCAGTGCATTATGCTCAGTGCATGATGTGAGGGGAAAAGTAGAACAATCTGACAAGGGGAAAGCTGAGAAACTGTCAGTGCATTATGCTGTGCATGATATCAGGGGAAAAGTAGAAAAATCTGACAAGGGAAGAGCTGAGGAACAGTCAGGGCAATATGCTGTGCATGATGTGAGGGGAAAAGTAGAAAAATCTGACAAGGGAAGAGCTGAGGAACTGTCAGTGCATTATGCTGTGCATGATATCAGGGGAAAAGTAGAAAAATCTGACAAGGGAAGAGCTGAGGAACTGTCAGTGCATTATGCTGTGCATGATGTCAGGGAAAAAGTAGAACAATCTGACAAGATATCGTTACATTAAAAAAAATCTTTTGTACCCTTCTTATGTTGAAATCTTTGTGTTTGCAATTCTTTATCATGTGCTGTGATAGCTGTCAGACTTTATTTATTGGATTCCATTATGTAGTAAATTATCTTTATCCTCCCATCCAATTATGTGAATTTCTGTGTACAGTTTTCTAGAATAATTCCACACTTCAGAGTAAATACAGACATAATTTGTAGTTATAAACTTGTGGTTTTGACAAATGACATTTAGTACAATACTTTTAACTATTAACACTCACCAGAAATATTATTACTCTTAACATTTACTCCTGTTATAGCAAATCACCTTGATTTGTTTTCATGTAATCTTAATTACTGTCTTACTTTCTAATGATGTTCTGTTTTCTTTGTGTGTGCATTCTCATACAGCTTGTCCGGGCTGTCTCCATTCGCGGGTGACAGTGAAGCTGAAACTCTGGCGAATGTTACGAAAGGTGAATATGACTTTGATGATGAAGCCTTTGATGAAATCTCTGACTTGGCTAAAGATTTCATATCCCAGTTGCTGGTCACGAAAAAGGAGTAAGTATTTGTTTAAATTTTGGTTTTTTTGTAGTCTGTATTGCAGAGGTATCATAATAGTTTTCTTGTAGTCTGTATTGCTGACGTATCATAATAGTTTTCTTGTAGTCTGTATTGCAGACATATCATAATAGTTTTCTTGTAGTCTGTATTGCAGAGGTATCAATAGTTTTCTTGTAGTCTGTATTGCTGACATATCATAATTATCATAATAGTTTTCTTGTAGTCTGTATTGCAGACATATCATATTAGTTTTCTTGAGTCGTATTGCAGACGTATCATAATAGTTGTAGTCTGTATTGCTGACATATCATAATAGTTTTCTTGTAGTCTTTATTTCAGATGTATCATAATAGTTTTCTTGTAGTCTGTATTGCAGACGTATCATAATAGTTTTCTTGTAGTCTGTATTGCAGACGTATCATAATAGTTTTCTTGTAGTCTGTATTGCAGACGTATCATAATAGTTTTCTTGTAGTCTGTATTGCAGATGTATCATAATAGTTTTCTTGTAGTCTGTATTGCAGACGTATCATAATAGTTTTCTTGTAGTCTGTATTGCAGATGTATCATAATAGTTTTCTTGTAGTCTGTATTGCAGAGGTATCATAATAGTTTTCTTGTAGTCTGTATTGCAGAGGTATCATAATAGTTTTCTTGTAGTCTGTATTGCAGAGGTGTCATAATAGTTTTCTTGTAGTCTGTATTGCAGACATATCATAATAGTTTTCTTGTAGTCTGTATTGCAGAGGTGTCACAATAGTTTTCTTGTAGTCTGTATTGCTGACGTATCATAATAGTTTTCTTATAGTCTGTATTGCAGAGGTGTCATAATAGTTTTATTGTAGTCTGTATTGCAGACGTATCATAATAGTTTTCTTGTAGTCTGTATTGCAGAGGTGTCATAATAGTTTTCTTGTAGTCTGTATTGCAGATGTATCATAATAGTTTTCTTGTAGTCTGTATTGCAGAGGTGTCATAATAGTTTTCTTGTAGTCTGTATTGCTGACGTATCATAATAGTTTTCTTGTAGTCTGTATTGCAGACGTATCATAATAGTTTTTTTGTAGTCTGTATTGCTGACGTATCATAATAGTTTTCTTTTCTCATCATCATTACTCCCTTCAGCTCCTCTAGGAGCATAGATCTTCAACAACTTTATACCAAGTCCTCCTGTCCCGTGCCATTAGCTCAAAGTCTTTTCATGTCTTCCTCAATGCCTTCAATTCTCTCTCCAATTCTCTTCTCCATGTGTTTTTCAGTCTCCAACTTCTTTTAGTGTGGAGATTCCAGAAAAATGGACTACATTGTAATGCTATCAGCAGGTTTTCTCAGTGCATGTCCTATCTATTACTGGTGTCATCTTCTCATCACTTATTCCACTGGCACTTCTCTGGTTCTTGTCATCTCTGAAATGTGGAAGGAGTAGATATTTTTAAACCCTAACTTAGGTGTATTTTGGTGTTTCTTTTTCTTTCATTTTTTTTTCTTCAAATTTTTATGAATCAGGGAGTGACTATATAATTCATGTGTTATTACTGCTGATAATGAGAAAATGACAACACATGTTCTTGTTCTTAATTATTGATCATGAGAAAATGATGCACATATTTTCTTACTACTGTTGTTCTTGTTCTTTCAGTACTTGGTCATGACAAAAATATATGAAAATCTGCTTTTGTGTTCTTTACATTGAGATATGAGAAGGAAAGTCCCTTGGCAGAAACAGCTAACGGGCAGTGAAGAATTAAAGACTTCACTGTACAAGGTCCAGTTTATGAGATGGGATGACCATTTCCCTTCCTCACTGCCTATGCCTTCCCTCACTCAAGAACAGTCACATACCCGTTTACAGCTGGGTAGCCTGAAGCTACCAGATTTTCATCCCTAAACCCAGTAACTTTGTTGCAAGAGACAAGCACTCTAACCGCTTAGCCATTCAGATGTTCATAGAAATATAAACATCCCCAGCATAAAGAAATAACTAAAATCTTATAGAAAAATCACCATTAGCAGAGAAGTATAACATAGAAAAGCTTTTATCATATCCACAATGAAATCAAATTAAATCTCCTACTGTAGGCTCATGTGTCATAAATATATATAACCCCCACAGAAAACGAATTCTCACTGGGCAGTGTCTGGCTCACCCATGGCTGAATCAGGATGAAGTTGATGGTGTTCGTGGAAAGCGACTCAACACAGAACGACTCAAGAAGTTCATGGTTCGCCGCAAGTGGCTGGTATGTTTGAGTCAGTTACTTATGTTTAAACATGTTCATTCTTGTATCTATCTTTACTGTTAGGATGACACCATACAGATCCTTCACATATTAAAATTAATTCAATATTCCAAATAACTTGGAAATAACAGAGCAGGATTTTTCAAGTTAGCCGAATTAAATAGATGTGCCAAGTTACTGGTCTAATATAAGCAATCAAAATGGTATGTAGAATTATTGGTTTAATTTTATGTTTTATTCTGTAAGGTTGAAAAAAAAAAACTGTCGTAAAGCATAGTGACGAGATATGTTCCATTTTGCTTCGGCTGTATTACATTGGTATACATCTTGGCAGCAACATAGACAAAGTTGATTAAAGACAGTGATAGCAAAATAAGGATTAAAAAAAAAGCAAGAGGAGCTTTCATTGAATTTGAGATATATGGAAATCAAATGAAATCAAGTCCAACAAGAATCTTCAACTTCAGTGTCAAGTCAGTCCTATTGTATGGCTGTGAAACATGGAGAACAACAAAAGCAGCAACCAAGAAGTTAGACTTTCATAAATGGGTGTTTGCTTAGATTTCAAAGAGTTGAAATGGCACGACAATATCACCAGTATAGAACTGATGGCAAGAACTAGACCAATTTCAGTGGAACGTGAAATGAGAAGATGCTGGAGATAGAAAGGACACACATTGAGGAAACTTTATGATAGCATTACAGGGCAGTCCTTATTCTGGAATCCCACATGTAAGAGAAGTAGAGTAGACCAAAAAAACACGGAGAAGAGAGCTGAAGATGAAAACGATGAGGAAGACATGGAAGGACCTTGACCTGATGGTACACAACAAGAAGATGTGGCACGCATTTGTTGAAGGCCTGTGTATCTGAGGTAGCTGAAGGACGATGATGGTGATCATGATAATGATGATGATACATTAAACTGCTGACAGCAGTGTTCATGCGGAGATCAAACACAGTCTTCTGCTTCAGACAGCATGTATGTTTACCACTATGACATAAATATAATTCTAACATAACCTTTTTTTTTTTTTTTGGTCAGAGTTGCAGCTGTAAATGACAGCAAAAATGTACATTCACTGACAATTTCATGCAGTTTTGTTTGCTGTGTGTCAGCAGGAATAGCAGTGAGCAATTATGGACACTGCCAGTATGTTATCAAGGTCTGAAATGGAAGCAAAAAGTATGAACACTGAAACCTACCAAGCATATCATAATGGTGACTAAGGAGGGTAGAGCATGGAAGGCCAGGACTTGGCATTCATTTTATGAAGACCTATGCTCCATGGGGAGCTAAAGGGTAAAGAATGAATGAAATAGGGACACCTTCGTGGGTTTAGTTTTTGATGAAAAATTGTAGGGTTAAAAAATATTTTATAGAAGGGATTACAAATGGAATTTGTCTTAATTATTGCAGAAAACTGGCAATGCTGTGAAGGCTGTTGGCCGCCTCCTCAAGTCCAACAGTCTCACTGGTCCCGGTGCCTTCAACCGCAGCATCAGTAATGACAGCGTGCCAGATACACCTTTACCCAATACAACACCAGTTTCCATTCTTCAGAGAACTGCAGAAGAAGCTGTAGATGATGAGGAAGACCAAAGTGAGCCTATTTCTGAGGAAACTTATATAACCCCAGACACTTCTAAAAATCTAGGACATGCTCCTTCAGATACAGTGGCAGACAGTTTTAGCAGTTTAGAAGAAAATTTCTCATCTACAAAATATCAAAGAAACGTCAGTAAAATTGGTGCATCGTCCAGCAGTCAGTGGAAAAATGCAGCACATGGTGAGACTCTGACTAATTCTGCGGAAAAAACTAGTGTTAGTTTATTGACTGGAATCACTCTTGAGGGTGATAAGGAATACAACTCCAACATAGATGAAGTTAGCAGTCATGTCATTAACAGCAGCTCTCAAAATATGGCTCAGGTCACTGATCTGAATCAGGATGTAGGAAAAAGTGCATCAAAGTCAGTGTCTGGTGTATCTAGACAATCACTTGACCTACAGTCATCACCTGTGTCTCGAGTGTCGAGGCAGTCTCAGGACTCACAGTCATCGTCTGTGTCTGGAGTGTCCAAAGAGTCACAGGACTCACAGTCATTATCTGTTTCTGAAGTGTTGAGACAGTCACATGCATTACTATCATCACCAGCATCAGCACACAAAAACAGCATTCAGACTAATAACAGAAAAGCTGAAGTTAAACAGATTTCAGGAGTGGGCCATGAAGGAGCTGTTCCTCAAGCACCTGTTTTCACAAAATCAATGATCAGGTGTAAAACATATGCAGGTGATGTTGCACGTTTTGACGTAGTTGTTTCAGGCAACCCCCTCCCTCAAGTGACCTGGTTTTTTGAGGATGAAGAAATACACTCTGACTCAAGGTACACACTGAACTCTAATGAGAAGACAAGAGCATTTTCACTGGTTATTCGCAACATTGAGGAGGAAGATGAGGGAGAATATAAGTGCAAGGCTGTTAACTCTCAGGGAGAATGCACTTGTGTGGCAGAGTTGGTTGTTCTTGAATTGTAAATTATCATATGATGGCAGACTTTATTTAGCCCATATAAATCATTGATTATTTCTAATCTTGAGGTTTTGTTGTGAAAATCAACGTCAAACTTAAAGCATTGATTAGATTATTGTGTATGTGTGCAGCGTGTATTTTGAGAAAATAATTTACAGAGTGAGTTAGATGTTTGACAAGAATCTGTGGAAATTATGCACAGATTTAGAGTTTGTTTTTTACACAAGAGACCATAGTTAAAAATACAAAGTGCCTTCATTTTAAACTTTTTCAACTATAACATCAAAACTTTTTAAACATCACAACTTTTTTTAAAACAAGATTTCATGAAAGGATTTGTGCCAAATATTAGTTTCTTTGCAATGGTTGTCAGTGCAAGAATAATGCCACATTGCTTGAGATATTTGTTTGTGAACTTGCAAATAATGACAGACAAAGAAAATGGCTATTGTTTGAAAAACTTACGTGACGCACAGCGGTCGGTTTTAGTATTTTATTATATTTTACTTCTGCATATTAACTTTTATATCACAGAGCTCAGCTATTTCATCTTAATCATTAGTTTCAGTATGTTTATTTTATATACATTGATAAGTCTTTTTTATGTTTTCATATTCCATATTTATCTCTGTCATAATCTTTATTCTTGTTTTGTTCATTTGTGTTTACCTGTTGTAGAGCAACCCATTCTGACATAGTTTTATGTTTCATTCTGTATCACTATCTGTATATCAGCTATCTTTGTAAATGTATAGTTTGTCTTCACATTCTGCCAGTGACTGTACTGAGGAGATATATTCAGTTTTTTTCTTTAGCCAATTAAGCGTGCACTGCTGACTTGCTAGCTAAGTTTGTTCCTATTGGATTTGTCACAGGGGCAAACCCCCTTAGTTTCCCCGCTGAAAACTGTCACGTTAACTACTTCAATAAAATGTCTTCCATATTTATCACTTTTATTAAAATTCACATTCATTTTATATATTTGTCACATTTCACATCTTTGATGCTGAGAATCTCTATGTTTCACTCATTGTCAAGAGCTGAAACTTTGCATGCGGCTCCACTTTATGGTACACTTTAACCTTTCAAGTTTTCACCAGCATTGACCCAGCCAATTTTATATAACTAAATATTTTTTTAATGTGGAAATAACTTCATTAAATAAGGAAAATAACATAAGGGAAATAATGAGCTGCCAATGTAGATTGTCTTTCATATTTGAAAGGGGTGGGTGCAGGATGGTGAATGATGATGTGCCATTTTAATCAAGGTGTTAATTTAAACACCTAAATCAGAGAGTTCTTTGTTTTTAAACACATCTCCAGTAATGACCTACTGTCTCATGAGCTTTACATTAAGTTCATAAAGTAAATGAAGTACATGTTATTCAGCCTTTACTTTTACTCAACAGAGGTGACAATGGTTCTAAACAAATTAATATTCAGTTCAGACTTACAAATGGAAAACTAGTAAAGGAGAAAACAAGTGAAGGAAAAAACAAGTTTTGGGGATGCACTATTATTTTTTTTTTTTACCTAATGCACTTAAACAAAAAACAAAAAAATTTTCTAAGCATCCTGTTGCATAGAATAGAAGTAAATCTGTTTGTCTTGTCTTTGATCCCATCACTGAGCATAAGCTCTTGGTGATTTTGATGCCATAATGTGAAACTGTGCAGTTCTGATTAGTTGTTCAGGTCTGCTGTATTGGGTATTTTCACTGGTTGGGTTTTTTGGAAGGAGGAGTGATCTTGTTTCTTGTCGTGTTTGGCAAAGCAAAAGGTGATGTTCCACTGTTTCATATGGGTGTTGGCAGTGTCTATAGTTTGGGCTGTTTTTTGAGTGTTCAGTAAGCAGTGCCCTGCTCGTAATCTGAAAATTTCTGATTGATGTTTACGTCCAAGATGATTTATATCAGCTTTCTTGGATGATGCTGGTTGATGCTTGTAGAGCCGTCTTCCTGTTTTTCGCTATTGCCCAGGTGTTTAGCAGTTCTGGGGGTTGGAGTGGCTAAGAGGTATGGTGTCTGCCTCTAATTTTAAAGGTACCAGGTTTGCTCCCAGTACAGGGAATTATGATGAACATTTTTTCAGAACCAGGTTCCTAGTGATGTTATACTCCCCCCTGATCTCCTGGGTAGTGAGATCGGATGCCTAGCCTCCTCGGATAAGGGTGAAAAATAGGAGGTCCCATGTGCAAGTTGCGCACGTGCTCAGCAGTTGGAAATCGTAAAGAGTAGGCAAAATTTTAAAATGAGGACACCACAAAAATATTTATAGAAAGTGTGATTCCTGTATACATGCATTGGGAACCTCGCTGGTGCTACAGAGTTCATGCGCTGTGCTGAGATCCTCCTTGTGTAATCTAAGGGAGGAAATTGGAGCACTGGTGGAGTTGTCCGTGTGCAATGAAGTTGGTTCTTAAAACCAAACCAAAGCAGATCTTAACCAGTTGTCTTTACAGTTGTAGATGATCAGTTATCATTAATCAGTAAAACCAAAACAAATCTTAGCCAGTTGTCTTTACAGTTGTAGATGATCAGTTATCATTAATCAGTAATTCAACATATTGTTCACAAGTTAATTTTTTTGTTTGTGTGAATGATATAACTGTTCATTCCCTATATTCTATGCATGAGAAGGAAAAGAAACTGTATTTTCTGAGGGTTTTTTTTTCAAGTGCATTTGGTAAGAGAAATAAAAGTGAATCCCTAAAACGTGTTTTGTTTACTTGTTTTTATTCCTGTTTTATTCTCTTTGTTATATTAGAACTTTCTGTCCTCATCATGTTTTATGTTTAATCCCTGGGTTTCCTTTTGTTGTTATAATTTATTTTTATAAATTGAAAATTATTTTTAAGTTTGCATAATTGGAGCCATTTCTCAGTAGTTTTCATTATTCACAGATATAATCCCAATGTCTGTAGAGGTATGTTCTTCACGTGTATGTATTTTAATGAGTGCTTTCCTTTATATTTTGAATTGTCCCATTTTAAACTGAACTCAAACTCTAGATACTTTTATTTACTATTTATTAAAGTCATTGAACTTGGAACTGTGGATCAAGCCAATGTAACATTCTTGTTTGCTGTGTGTAACAGCATGAAACTACAGTTGTATATATCAAATATTCTTGTACAGTACTTTTTAAAAAAATGCGAATTTGAAAAATAGGTACTGGTCTAGAAAGCGGGCCCCAGACTTTTTCCGAGAAACGAAACACAATTTACGAAATGGTAAACGAAATATGTATCGCATGAGGGGGAGATAACCCAACCGTCTTGCCGTAGCTGTCACATGTCTGTTCGTCTGGGGTATCATGACCATTTGATGCACAAACAACCTCGACCGGCGATGGACACCTATTCAGATGCAGTCGGCTCGGAATTATGTGCTCGATCGGCGCATCCAATAAAGTTAAAACGCTCCGGCACGGAACATTCAGCTAATGCGCGAAACACAATTAAAGCACGAAACACTGCTAAAGGCAAATAGTGGGCGGTTGATACAAAAGTCGGATCGGGAGTTGTTAAATAAAAAGTCGGATTCGCGTTTTCAAAAACCTGAACTTCCGGGGCCCGCTTTCTAGACCAGTACCGAAAAAGAATATCCACTTTCAATTGCCTTAAAGCCTTTGAAGTCATGGATGTTAAAGACCTCAGATGAGAAAGAAGATCTTTTATAAAGCCTGCAGTTAGAAAACGTTTTTGTACTTATGAAATGTATGATGGGGGACAGAGGTAAGGACTTGCATTAGAGGCATGTCTGACAAGATCTAAAGCTTGTGAGCCAGTCCTTCAGCAACAGACTCAACCAGGTGGTACACTTTTACCAAGCTGGATGTCCTCCAGTAGCCTGTTGGTTACTCTGAATCTGGAATGAGGGTTGCTGTAGAGCTGTCATACTCAGATAACTGCACTAAACTGCTATACAGCTGATGGTGTTATAAACAGTTACCATAAAATCTCGTGTATAATAGGCACAATTTTTACTCATGTTTGCCCGCTAAAACTCGGGTGCTTATTACACGCGAGTACTAAAAAATACGTCATTTTCGATATCGAAAGTAACCTACGTTGGAAAGCCTGTCAAGTTTTTGTCACAATTTGACAGTGAAAATGGCGCGAAATTGAATGTGCCATGTGTTTTCTTATGTGTCAGACATTGTTGCAAAACACATTTCGCACTCTTGGTCTTCAATCTGTTTTGATTTTAAGCTTGGTTGTGAAGTTTGTCATTTTATTATTTTGAGCCCTAAAAATGAATTCGAGAAAATGTTATACTGCAGCAGAAAAGCTCTTAGTGGTAAAATATGCAGAATCTAACGGCAATCGGGCAACAAGTCGACATTTTTCCGTGTTCATGCTAAAGGATGGATGGATGAAGCACTAACCATTGACTGGTTAAAATGTGTTTGGGCAACACGTCCATGTGGATCTTCCATGTTGGTGCTCGACTCGTTTCGGTGTCATCGGATGCCTTCTATCCAGAAGGAAATGAAGAAAATCAAATCTGATCTGGTTATAATTCCAGGCGGCATGACCCGTCTGTTGCAGCCTTTAGATGTCACTGTTAATAAGCCGATGAAAGATGTATGGCGATATTTATTGTGATGGCACCAATAATGGCATTGACTCAACAACACTAGATGAGCTTCTTTCTAGTGAGAGTGATGACGAGGGAGTCCAGAGTACCTAAAATTTAGGTGTTGCATACCGATTTCTGTTTGTTATTATACTTTCAGTTTTTTAACAAATGTTTCATAAAATAAAATCTAGAAAAATTATGGTGCATATAATACAATAATTTCCATTTTACCAGAAAATTTTGGGCTAAATTAAGCATGCGTATTATACACGAGTGCGTATTATACGCGAGATTTTATGGTATTTAGCTTTACAACAATTTAATGAGTGTGTAAGTTCAGTACCTGTTGCTTTTGTGTATGTTTATGTCCAAAAACAGCACTGGTATGGTTGAAAAGAAAAACATATATTTTAAAAAAAGTCTTTGATCACCTAGTTACCAGTTGGAAGTTTTAAATGTTAAATATAATTTAGAAATTGGAAATGTGATTAATTTGAGCTTTTTATGGAATGAATTAGTTGCAGTTTTTGAAAGGTACTGTACAGTGTACATTCTTATGTAAATGTTTGTGTAAGATATATTTTTATGTGTACATACAGTAATCAGGCTGTACAACTTCTGATAAGATGACCACATGTAAATCAAAACCAGATTTTTATATACTGTTAATAGTTAAAGTGAAATCTAACACAAAATGTAAGGATCAGTTTATTGAAGTCATAGTTGCCTGTTTTGTTTGTTTCATTAGTTCTGTATTAGACTTTAATAATAATGAGGCCCAAAATATGTGGAGGAGAGAAATGGAGAATGAATGAAGGAAATATGGTAAGAACTTGAACCAGTGGTGGGAAACAAGACATTGAGGCCAGAATTAATTGAAGGGTTGACATTTTTTGGCAGAACCCCATCATCAACCAAAAACTGCTTACACTGAGCAATCAGGAAGATATGCACACTGTTATAGCTTGTAGTTGTTGGAATTAGGTAGATCATGTCCTCCAAAGAGATCCTGACACTATCACTAGAACTGCTATGCTGTGGACTCCAGAAAGAAGGCGAAAAGAGAGGCAGACAAAAAAAAATTACTTGGCAGAGAACTGTGGATGCTGAGATGAAAAGCATGAACCAGAGTAGAGGCACCACAAGATGGATGGTCACAGACTGCAAAGTGGAAAGAGTTTGTTGCTGCCATACAAGATACCACAAGGCATGATGGTCACTGATTGCTTTGTCAGTCAGCTGCTAAGGATGTAAGATGAGAATTGAAGTTATCCTTTACAGTTGGCTGAAACGTCATGGTCGTCACGAACTTCTAGTTCTGGAAATTATATTTGTTTTTCATTATTTTATGTCCATCTGTCATCTTTATATTTATTATGCTTTGAGACATGCCTGTTGGTTGACATGTTAGCCCATTTGTTCTTTTGACTTCATTAAACTAAACCTGCATTTTTGTGCTATATTTTACTTTTGTTATAATTTTACTGTAGTTACCCTCTTCATTCCTATTTTACTAGGGTCTAAAATGTTCCATTTGTCTACAGATTTCTGTGTTCAGAAAATTCAAATCCTTTTTTTTCAGTTTCACAGTTCATTTTGAGGCTTGCCATAAAATATGATTTGGAATGCGTCTAAAAGTTTGTTCACACATTAAATTTGTGCGTTGCTGAATCAATGGAACATTGTTTTACTGATGATGATGCTGTGTTTCCTGTTATTTAATGTTTTTTTAAATTGGAAAAAAATGTTCAGTTCATAGTGAAACAAATGAGTTTTTACTATAATTTCAGACAGATTTTCACAACACTTCCACCTTGCAAGATTTATTTGTGACTAATTTTTATAAATTGTATTTTTTTTAAAGACATTTTGATAAAATTATTAAACTTGCCATTGTTTTGTCCAATGCTTTTAGCAGTGATAAATATCAACCATTCAACAAACAGTCATTGTCTAAATGTATGTAATTGACATCTGTTATTTAGACTTGAGTGATTTGAAACTATTGTATAGAAATTTGAGACTGCCGGACAACACGTGTGTGGCATATAACCACTTTCTAGACTAAGGTGACTCACAGCCAGCATTTTAATCTGGCTTACTGGCAACCATTGTCTAGATTTGTGTGACTTGTCGACTGACAAACTAGAACTGCATGACTTACAACCACTATCTAGACTTGTGTGACTGGTAGTCACTATCTAGACTTGTGTGACTGGCGGTCAATGTCTAGATGTGTGTGACTGACAGTCACAGTCTAGACTAATTTTGAGTTACATATCTGCAGACGAGTATTCACTGTTCAATCACAACTTGGTTGTGATATCCAATGGTAGCAGTAGATTAAGTTTTTAGGCCATGTTATTTTTGTAGCCTGCATTGAGTGAGGTTATTGAGAAAGGAACGCTGCTGCAGGTTTTACTCTTGAGAGCCCTGTTAAAAATAAGCTGAATGTAGCTGTGATATGAGCTTTGACCAACACTGAGGATTGATGCTTCTAATCTTCCATTTACAGGCGCCCATTGTTATTGAAAAATATTACCATGGACTATTGTTACTAACACTGATTATCATAGGTCATTGTCATTTGTTACACAGCCCCAGAAGATCTTTTTTGTTAATTTTTATTAGCAGTGGATAGTGTAAAAACTCACTTCAGTAGAATCTCCGATGTTAAAAGACATATTTAAATAAAATACAGTTGAGTATTACTGTTATCGACTGATTTACTGTACACTTTGAAATAGACTGAAACTGTATTAAGGTGTCATGAGATGTACTGAAGGTGCTGCGATTGATTAGAATATGCTATTTGATAGCATCAGCATTATGTAACACTGCAGTAATATCCTGGAAGTTGCCTTGATCTGGTATTATACAAAGGATAATACAAAAGCAATTTAATAGGTCATGATCATAGCGCTGTAATTGGGTTGGCCACATCTCAGAAAAGATCCTGACACCATCACCATAACTGCCATGCTATGAACTCCACAGGATCCACTCCCCAGCTGTTCTATGTAACTAGATTTTGTTGTTGTTGTTTAACTGGGACTGCTGAGCTTTTTTGCTCTTTTGCAGCCAATACCAAGTTGAAGAGCACTTGGTATTATCTACATAGTAGATCTAGGCTTTTCCTGTGGTTTTTCTGCCATTCCAAAACGTGTTGAGTTGAAGTCATGAGCTCCAGTTTCTCCAGCTTGGCTTGCATTTATAGGATCACCACATCTGGTTCCAAGCTAGGAGGAAGAAGTGTGTGGCATACTATGCATTCCCCATCAGAAAGGGGGCTCTCGAAATATGCAGAGCTAAAGTACTGTGCACAGTATACTCTCTATAGAGCCACTTTTTAGCTCCGCCTGCCTATCATGTGTCCATAGTGAGATGTTCCTGCATGCAACGAACCAGGTAAGAGCCAAAGTTACGTCTGGTGCTCAAGTGGCTCCTTCAAGCTTAGTGTGCAATGCTGGGCTCTCAACATGTTTCACCACAGGGGGAATCTATAGAAGTGTGTGACTAAATAGAAATATATATAATGAAGAAAAGACATTTATGCTTGTTACAATCAAACTGAGATATGTTTTGTCCTTCTTCCATTTAGTGGATTATACATTCTGTGTTTAAACCAGTGCTGTAGTATTTACCTCTAGGAGTGTGTTCATGAATTTCACGAGGTTGCATCGTGTGTGTTTTGAATTAGATGCATATAGTTGTTTAAATCTGCAGACCCTATTCTACTGTAGTTAGTGAAGTCTGCTGTGGCTGAAACATTTTTACAAGAATCACTCAAGAGTGTAATGTCTCCCATGTTGACAAGTTCCATTTGAACTTGCTGCACTGTCTAGCTAGAGATTACATGATCTGTAATGTAGAACAGTACATTTTTTAGTGTGATAAGTGCCCAGCACAAAACACAGTGTTGTTTTCATTGTTTATGTTTTTTTTCTTCAAATTAGATTATAATTGATCAGTAGCTCAATTCTGAACTATTAAAGGAAACTAAGAGTGTGCAATTGTTACTGTGTTGCTTATTTTCACCTTTACATGTGATCCTAATGCATTGAAAAAAAAAATTAAAATCGTAAACGAAAGAAATATAAATTACAACCGAGTCAAGGGAATATTAATCTTAAAGAAGGGGAAATAAGGAGATAACCACGACTGACATGTCAAATAAACTGTTAGAAGAATAGTCCAGAAATTATCATCATCATGTTCCTGTTCACTCCTTCATTGAGCATGGAACCACCACAAACAGCTGGTGCCCTTACAGGAAGCCTGTAACAAGAAATCACATGATCCTGCAGCAGTGGTTTCTATACCAATTTATTTGACATGATGAGGTTGCCAGCCTCATGCAGAACCTCATATTAGTAGCCTTGTAGGACATGCATGAGGAGGGAGTTGTGGTTCTGTTCTTACTTTGCCTCACCATAGACGCCCCCCCTCCCCCATAAACTACATGGGGGCCTGTGATTCTAACACATTTAAAAGAATTAAAATCATTTTAAAAAAAGGAAGACATAAATTGCAACAGAGTCAAGGGAATATTAATCTTAAAGAAAGGGAAGCAGGGAGAAAATAACAACAAAAATCAAGTGCCTGTGAAATATATTGAACATTCATAATTCATTTATATTCACATGATTTTTATCGATACATATACTATCCAGCTTAGAAATATCCCAGTCCAACCCAGAAAATTAATATAGTATTAGCTTCCTGCTGTCCATTAAACATGTCAAGTGGAAAGAATGAGAGACGAAAACAAAAAAAATTTCAACATTGGCATTTCAATCAGTCTTTTCTTACTAGCAATAGATTTGGTTATGAAAACATCGACATCACACAACAGAAATGAAATCCAGTGGAATCTGACTAAACAGCTTGATGATCTGGATTTTGCAGATGACTTGCCTCTTCTGTCCCATAACCATAATCAGACTCAAGAGAAAATAAAAATTCTTGATGAGAGGTCACAACAAGTGGGCCTGAAAATACACAGGGAAACGACAAAGATTATGAGAATAAATGCAAGAAATGATAACAAGGTTGAACTTGAAGAAACACCACTAAAGGATGTAAAATCGTACCCATATCTTGGTAGTAATACAGACAAAGTTGGATGGACAGACAATGATTTCAAAATAATACAAAAAGCAAGAGGTGCTTTCATTGCATTGGGAAACATATGGAGGTCCAGAGAAATCAACTCCAACATGAAAATAAGAATCTTCAACTCAAATGTCAAGTCAGCCCTATTGTATGGCTCTGAGACATGGAGACCAACAAAAACAACAACTAAAAAGCTACAGACTTTTATAAACGGGTGTTTGCGTAGAATAGAAGGACTGAAATGGTATGACAAAGTCACAAATGTGGAATTGATGACAAGAACCAGACAAATGCCAGTGAAACAAGAGCTGAGAAGAAGACGCTGATGATGGATAGGACACACATTGAAGAAACCTGTTGATAGCATTGCAAGGCAGTCCTTGTTCTGAAATCCACAGGGAAAGAGGTAGACCAAAAAACACACGGAGAAGAGAACTGGAAACAGAGGTGAAAATGATGAGGAAAACATGGAAAGAACTTGAGCGGATGGCATGGGACAGGAAGACTTGGCATGTGTTTGTTGAAAACTCCTCGGGGAGCTAAAGGGTATTGATATACTGCTCAAAAAAAGTTAAAGGCCACTTTCAATTTTTAGGTCATTTCAACTAAGCTGTTTTTTTTAAACCTGAACACTCAGTCAAAAAAGTGTTGCTGCATTTTGTTGCATGCATAAACAATGTTTGTTAATCTGACAATAAATCAAATCTATGTTACGTGTGTGTACCTCCAAGGTACTTCTCGCAGCCCTACATCATCCTGCAGCCATCCCATCGCTCTCCTTCTGTCAACATTGGTCAAGCGTCTTAGCTGAGCCATGGCTAAAATGGTAAATGTTACAAACATACCCATTGCCCGTTCCTTCCGAAAAGTGGGTGAAATGTGTTCACCATTGTCACGACTTGCACGTGAAAAGCAAATTTCAGCAATGTTATCAACAGGCTTTGCCATAGGAAGCATTTTCAAACATGCATTATTTCCCTTTCCACCACGTACATTTGATTGACCTTGGAGGTACACACACATAACACAGATTTGATTTATTGTCAGATTAACAAACATTGTTTAAGCATGCTACAAAATGCAGCAAAACTTTTTTTTTACTGAGTGTTCAGGTTTTAAAAAAAAACAGCATAGTTGAAATGACCTAAAAATTGAAAGTGGCCTTTAACTTTTTTTGAGCAGTATAGATTTCAAGAAAACAGTTATCATTTCCCTTTTGCTCGTTGTGAAGCATTGCGCCATCAATGCAGGTAATACCTTTACAAGAAGCATACACCAAAAAGCATTCATGTGTCTTGTAGTAATGGTTTCTGGTTTGCTTTACACAATAAGGCTGCCAGCCACATGTACTTACTTACTTGCTTAGTCGTTCCATTTTTACCCAGGGGTGTAGAGGTTTGCCAGAAAGAACGGCATACTATCCTGTCAGCTGTCTTCCTCCTGACCTGGTTCTAGTCTAGTCCTCAATCATTCAGGGATTGTCTGATGTCCTCCCAGCGAACTCTGGGTCATCCTGGAGGTCTGGATTCTTGGTTTTTTTTTATATATGTCATTGTAGCTGATATTCCTCCATTCTGCATACGTGGCCAAACCATCGTAATTGGACTGTTCCACTGGAGTCTGCAGGGGCTGGGTTTTCAGGCCCTGATGTATCATCTGGTTGCGGACCATGTCTCTTCTTGTTACTTCAACCACCTTCCACAGATACTTCATTTATGAGGTTTGAAGCTGACTTTTATGGGTTGCAGTCATTGCCCATGACTCGCGTCCATAAGTCAAGACTTAAACATAGGTGGAGTGGTATACAGCCATCTTCATCTTCTTACCAGTTTCTCTTTTGCTGAGGAATCATCGATTTATGACCTGAAAAAGTCTCCCAGCTGCCACTCTTTCGGTAGCCAACTCAACTTTAATGCCTCCCTGCCCGTCTGTGACAGCTTGAAGGTATTAAAATTGGTTGACCTCCTCCGGTAACTGTTCTATAAGAAACACGTGGCACCAATAAAATAACTGCTGAACGTCTGCTTCAAAGATTTCCAACATATTAGGAGATACGTAAAGTCTCAAGCTTACTGCTACTTTCTTTGAAAATATTCAAGTAGACATGTGAGTGTATGTAGAAGAAGAAGAAGAAAAACAAAGAAGAAGAAACATGAAGTAGAAGAAAGGAGACGGAGAGGAAAAAAATGAGAAAGGATAACTGAAAGATGGAAGGAGGAAGAAGGAAGAGGAAATAGTAATCACTGTTCAGGTAACGCCAGCCGGCATGGTTAATGGTGAGGTCATACATTTTAGTTTTAGTTTTTTGACTACTATGACCACTTCTTTATCTTTGGCTCTTTAGTTCCCTGTGTAGCAGCTCAGATCAGTTCAGTCATTTTATTTTTTTTATTCCTGGAAACCGGCAGAATTCCGTCTTCATCCTCAAGTAATTAGGGCCCAGACATATACCAGCTCAGTATTTAATCACGCGGAATTGTCTGTCTCTGGTTCTAGATTCAGACAAACAGTACAATTATTTATAAAAAGGATGTTACTTCTTACATATGAACAGTTTATATTTTTCCCAGATGAAAATAACAGATGTTTGCTGGAATTCAAAATTAAACAATGTTATTTATGATGTGTCCGTCCACCTTGAAATACACACAGAAAACAACCCAGAAGGATCTTTCACTTCTGCTAACTGAGACCGGCAAACTTCTGCTAGTCTTGCCCCAAAAGGCAGTGACGTACTTCCAGGTAACCCAGTAAACCGAACATCAACAACATGGTCCAGTATCGAACCTAATGTGATATCGACAGATAGGTTATAAGTTTTAATCATAACATCTACTCCACCCCCCCCCCCCCCCCCCGTTAAATAATGAAAATAATAATTTTTCAGTCCCAAGCAGAAAAGTGGGTTTGGCCCAAACAAACGTTTTTGTTGTTGTTTGGAAATAATTTTTTAAAATGTTCATATGCATAAACAAATTTGTTGTTTTATCCAAGGTAAAATGGAAAGGAGCAAAAGATACGGAAGCCACTTAAATGGCTCCCGGGTCAAATTTGTCTAAACCCTGAGCCTTTATAAAGTCGATTGGGACTTAAAGAGTTCGTGGTGTGAGTATAAACATCACTGGAGTGAAAAAATGGTATCATCACATTTCACTGTTAGAATGAAATAGTATAGCACCCTTATTTGTGCCACAGAGTAGGCAATTTAACACTCAAGTTGTGGAAGTAGCAAAAAATGCTAATACCATTGTCTACCAAGGACATAAAACAATTTAACAACAAAGTGAGGTCACCATAGCAATATCAGCCAACATGTGAAAATGAAATGATTATATCAGTCCATGCATTCTCATACTGCACACCATCTGAAACACCCTTTTGTCTCGTCAGGTAACGATAGTCACTTAATGTCATCATAATTAATTATTATAATGCAAAGCATTAATATTAACAATATTGCAATAGAAACAACAGAGGCCATAAGGCAGACAAATAACCAATAAGGTGTGTGACTGCGACATTTTGTCAAATGAATAAAGTTATGTGTAATACTGAATGATATGTTATTAATATATCATATTGATATATAGGAAATGTTGTAAGTAACACATTAATATGGGCAATAGATAACACTATGCCTATGTGTTGTATGAATATATCAAAGTATGGCGTATCAGATTACTGGTGGCAATGAATATAGAGATATATATATATAGGAAGATATTTATTTGTTTGTATACTTGTGTATGTTTGAAAATATTTGGTAATAATATTTTGAGTCTGAGATTAGAACTCTAGTCCAAGGGCGAATACTCATTTTTTGCTTCGAGTGAAAGTAAATACGTAGTCGCCCCACTTGAATATAGTTGAAAGGTTAACATTGGCGCATGCCCAATGAGACGAGTTTTTGTCGTTGGCGCTTCCGTGATGATGGACGAACCTTGAAGGCTGTCGGACAAAGAAAGTCCGAAGATTTTCGTCATAGTGATTGATTCTGGGAAAAGAGGAGTCTCTTTTAGTAGACTATGATGTCGAGACTTCTCCCAGAATATATATATTCTTTATGCCGTGTGCTATTTGCTAGTGTTTTCTGAACTTAAGGTAAAGAAGGAACATTTTCTAAAACTTTGCCTAAGCCTAACGAGATCATAGATGTTATCTCATCTTTATATATTTGATGGGGAGCCGCGCTAGCGTAGTGGTTACAACACCGCTCTGGCGACCGGGTGATTCAAGATCAAACCCGGGCGACGGCATTTGAGGATTTTTCGTCGACCGAGAATTGGACTGGATTAACTCGAGACCTGGCGAGAACATTTGAAGAAGTATCGTCGACCAGGGATTGGCGGCTCCTGAGCCGACCCAGCTCTAATGGGTACCTCCAAAATCGGCGAGTATCTGCCTGAATGGCGAGGGACACCTGTCTCTGTACAAGAAAAGGGATACTCACGTAAAATCAATGTCAGGTTAGATATTAACAATAACCTGAGATTTCGCCTCGAGTATTAGCGGGCGTATAAAAAAAAATAAAAAAAAATAAAAATATATTTGATGGATCGTATGTAGACGATTCCTGTACTAGCAGCACTGTGAGTGGACATATGTAACATTTCTCATGAGGTATGAAAACCCAAGATATTAGTTGAGCAAATGAACGGAGTTTTCATTTGTAGTGAGGATATCTTTTGAGTGAGCGCCGCTCACTGGGACTGGCGCCATGTTGAATCCCACTTTTGGTCTGTTTGAATTATCGGTCAGAGAACAGATATATCTTATTACCTGATGGCGATACCAAGACCTATATTGTATTGGAGTCCACTCTTTCTTATTCAAGATTGTCAGCATAAAGAAAAAACCCTTTAGAAGTTAAAGCCTAAAAGACTTAGCCTGAAAGACTTAGTCAGCAGAGGTTCTGAAAGGGAGCATGGTGATGACCATTTATTGTTAACTCAAACTGATGCGATTAGTCAGTTGAGACATGAGACGATAGTCAACCAAAATTATAGGCTTACCTGCTATTGTTCCATTATATTCATATGCTATGGGATTGCCGATTTGAGGTACCACCCATTTATCAAATATCCACTGATTTATTGTGTCAACCTGTTCCAATGACTGTAACCTTGCTGTCGGAGTATGCGTCACATTAAATGTCTGGAAAACGTCTACAGTAGTCCACATTATTGACTTCCAACTACGAGTGTATGAGTGCAGTGTTACCAACTAGTCAACTCCACAGAACATTTCCATACATTCGCGTTACTGACATTTACACTCGCACTCATTGTCAACATTACTTGTCAAGGCCTCAACACGTTATGGACCAGGCGACCGGTATACCTAACACTGTGCCGGGTTTGAGTTGACCACGTACTCTCATCAAGCAGACGAGTACATACAAACATTCATTCCATCAAGCAATATCAACAAAATAAGCCGTTATCAACGTGGTAGGCCAGCTTTCTGGGTCAACCTGCACAGTGGACATTTTGAGAAGTCAGCTACTGGGACCAGACCGTTTCCTGTGGCCTGTTACGACACACATGAACACCAGCAGTACAACTCTACAGTCGATGTCAGCATGACCTGTCCTGTCAGCGTATACGGTATCTAGGTCAGCGTTTGTTGACATTTCTGATAGAACAGACAGCGTTACACAGCAGGTTTGTTTGCAAGAATTAACTGTGTTAGCAAGAAGTGCTATGGAACTGAGAGGTTTTACACTTCAACGGTGGATCTTCTTGTGTTCTGCTACATATTGTTGAACATTGTAATAGTTTAAAACAGAAAGCTATTGTTTATTAAAGTGGCAGTTTATTTTGATTGGATACTGAACCATATTACTGTAAAACTGAGCCTTCTCTGCAGACACTTCTACAACACATTTCATTAGATGATATGTATTTATGCTCTATGTATTTATGTTGCATGTTATTTGTTTGTGTATTAAATTAGTTTATATTTCTGTGGGCGGTTGGTGAGGTGACTAATATAGGGTATACCAAGTCATATAGGTCCTATATTAGTGTTCTGTAGGGGGCAATTTTCTTAATTGAAAATTTGCACTCAACATCTGTTGCTATTTTTTGTTAGCTGTGAAGACTGTGCTTATCGTTGTTTTTGTGATATTTTTTCTGTTCTTTAGTTTTGTTTTGGTTTGTTTGTATTTGTAGGTCTCATCTGTCCTGTAATTCAGTTCTATACATCTTTATATTTATACACTGTGGCGTTATTTGTTTTGTTTATTACGGCGCAGTTATCATCACGGGTTCTGTGATTATTTTCTTCTGTTTTTCTATTTAACTTATTTGATTTCTGCGAATGTTTTCGTACTGTCCTTCTTGATTGTCCTTCTTGATTGTCCTTTGTGTGTATTGTTGGTTGACATATGTTATTTATAAGGTTTATTTGATCATGAATTTTTACCTGTATAATGCACTTGTGGTATAGAATCAACTGGTGATTTATTATCATTATTATCAGTGATAGTATACAATTAATTATACAAGACCTTATTAAGGCTTGTCTCCCACAGAGATTGGGATAGTGAACTGGTTAATCAAGTTATTAAGAACTTGTTGCTGTTTACTTTGAAATATATATTGCATTATTGTTTCAAGTATCATTGTTAGACACCATGTCTACATTAGAATACTTCATTGCACAAGGGAAATCGCTTGATAAGTCTGGTAAGGAATTGGAGGAATTTGCAACTGCTCAATTTGCCATGGTATTAAAGGCAGAAGAAAAGAAACAAAAAGAGGAAAATAAATTGAAAGCAGAAGCTGATGAGCCCAATGGGCTGATCACCCGTTGGCTTGTCACATCGATTACGGAAACAACGGCAGATGGATCTATTTGTTGTTGCCCTAAAGACGCCGCTAGGCGTGATGGGAAACTACAACAGAGAAAATCAATCTGCTGTTGCCCTTAAGACGCCACAAGGCGTGATGGCCTCTGACTGCTTGGTCGGTCTTTGGCTAAGGACGGAAGAAGAAGAAGAAGAAGAAGCTGATGAAAGAAAATTCCAGTTAGAAATGGAAGAGAAAAAACTTCAAGCTGCTGCTGAGGAGAGAAAAGCTGCTGCTGAGGAAAGAAAACTTCAAGCTGCTGCTGAGGAAAGAAAACTTCAAGCTGCTGCTGAGGAGAGAAAAGCTGCTGCTGAGGAAAGAAAACTTCAAATAGAAGAAAAAAGATTAGAAGCTGAGGCTCAAGAAAAAAGATTGCAAAGAGAAGCTGAGGCTGAAAATAAAAGATTAGAAGCTGAGGAGAAAAAGCAATGAGAGAACATGAACATCAAAAAAGAACTTTTAGCATTTGAGATAGAAAAATTGAAATTGACAAATATGAGTAATGTTAATCAGTCCTCTAGTAGTAATGGTAAACCCTTTACTTACAAGGTCAAGGTACCAGCGTTCAATCCTTCCAGTGATGACATAACATTCTGGCTGGATAGATTTGAACGTTACTGTCGAGTTCATAATGTGGATAAATCACAATATGCTAATCAGTTATCAGAGAATTTGAAAGGTGATTCTCTGACTAGTTTAAGCTTAGTTGAAGAAACTGACAATGATAATTATGATGTGATCAGGGCAGCATTGATAAGAAAATATCAATTAACAGAGGAAGGTTACCGTCTTTTGTTTAAGACAATGGTACCTGAAACAGGGGTAGAATTCTCAGAATTCATTGCAAAAGCACGTCTTACATTTACACGATGGATTGAACTATCCAAAACAGAAAAAACATATGAAGCACTTATGGATCTGTTGCTCAGAGACAAGATCATGTCTTCTATAAATAAACCATTCCTAGAGTTTCTACATGAGCGTAAACCCAGTACACTAAAACAAATGGAAGAATATTGTGCCCAATACGTCACTGCACACCCTGACATAACTCTTAGTAACACTAAGATTAAGGAAAGTATGTCAGTTGCTTCAGCAACACCATACAATCCTAATTACTAACACAAATTTCAAGGGACTCAAGGTAAATTTGATAAAAAGGGTAACTCCAATAGTTATCAAAACCAAGGTAACCAATCATATCAGGGTTCTTCTTCGAAGAACTGGAGACGGGCTGACAGCCCTCGATACAGGGGTTCCCACAATTATAGGAATTTCTGCAGGGGAAGTCATTATAGGAACTACCCAAGTTTTCCAACATGGAGACAACAGAATCAAACTTACAGAGATTCTCATTATAATGAGCATGATAATTGTAACTATGAGAACTATGACTCAAACCCAAATAGGGGTTACAATAGAGGAAACAATAATAACTATAGAGATTATAATAATCGAGGTAGATCAGAATACAAAAAACATAAATCACATTACCAGGCAAACTCTGCACAGCAAGAGTCCAATGAAGCCTGTAATCAGACTAATAATAATAAAGACTCTAATAATATGGCATGTTCTGCTTTTGACTTTGGGAGAGCATCCCAATGCCCCCAATGCAAAACATTATTCGAGCCAACTACTGTGTCTACTTTAAGCTGTAGTCACCCTCTTCCCGCTCTTCCTGCATCAGTCGCGCATGATGGAAGAGGTTCTCTTGTCTTGCATAGAGGTCTAGTAGATGATACTCCAGTCTCAATTCTTTTTGATTCTGGATGCACCACCATTGGTGTAAGGCAGTCACTAGTAGATCCTTCCCATGCCACAGGCAAAGTAGTCAAATGTGTAACATTTGGCGGCACATTAGAGAAGTACTCTACTGCTATCATCAATATTGCTACTCCTTTCTTTACGGGAGATGTGCACGCATGTCTTCTGCCGAATCCGATCGCTGATCTTATCATCGGTCGTATCCATGGAGTCAAAGAATGCACTCCGCAACAAATTGCTGCTTGGGAAAATAAAAATATGCAAACTGCTAATGCTGTAGTCACTAGAGCTCAGGCTCTTAATATGCCTCAAACTTCATCTCCTGAAGATAATGAAGCGCATAACCAAGGTGATCCCTTGGTAATTTCTCGTGACTCATTTATAAAACAGCAAGAAGATGATCCCTCTCTAAAGAAATTCTTCACTCTTGCAACAAAAGGTGATCCAAATAAAGATACAAATCGTAAATCTTGGATTACAATGAAAAATGGCGTACTTGTACGTATGGTACAAGACTCCACTAAGTCCATTCATTCTCAGATTCTTGTGCTCAAGAATATGAGAGTTAAAATTTTGCAGCACGCTCATGATTCTCAGTGTGCTGGTCATATGGGTTTTTCCCGTACTAAATCAAGAGTTCTTGCGTCTTTCTTTTGGCCTTTTGTAAACAAAGACATACTGATCCATTGTCGATCTTGTAAGGTATGTCAAGAAGTCAAATCCAAAGGTCCACGCCATGCTGCACCTATTCAGGCTGCAGATATTCCTATTCGGCCGTTTCAGAAAATGGCAATAGACATTATTGGTCCGTTTAAGATCAAGTCTGCTAGAGGACATCAATTTATCTTGACGTGTGTTGATATGTGCACACGTTGGCCAGAGGCTATTCCTCTGAAGAGCATTACTACTACTGATATTGCAGATGCTCTTTGGCTCATATTTTCTCGTCTGGGATTCCCCGGAGAAATATTATCAGATCATGGTACCCAACTAGTATCGGATACCATGTCTCAAGTTATGTCTACTCTGCAGATAGACAGATCTTTGAGTAGTATCTATCACCCAATGTCTAATGGGATGGTCGAACGCCTAAATAGAACACTCAAAAACTTACTAGGGAAGATAACTGAAGATCATCCTCAAGATTGGGACAGGGTTTTACCTGCGGCCCTCTTTGCGTACAGAGAGGTTCCCAATGAACATACAGGATTTTCTCCCTTTGAACTGGTCTTTGGCGCGCGACCGCGCGGCCCTATGTCCTTACTTCATGACCTGATAACCGCTGATAATATTGACGATGACGCAAGATCCTCTTACGAATATGTCATCGCGCTTAGACACAAGATTATCGAAGCATGCACATTAGCAACGTCTTCTTCTGAATTTGCTAAACAGAAGGCAAGGCAATTTGCCAATAAGAAGAGACGCTTACGACAACTTTGTCCTGGTGACAAAGCATTTGTTTTGCTACCTTGTAGGGAAAACAGACTTCTTATCTCTTGGAAAGGTCCGTACGATATAATATCGAAAATTTCCGATGTTGACTATATTGTCGATATTGATGGGAAGCATAAAACTTCCACATCAACATGCTTACGGAATTCCATGAACGTCCGGATTATTTACAGCCTGTTTTCCAGGCAACGGACGATTCTCCAGTCCCACATGTGCAGTACTCATCACTGTCCGTAACACAGGATGAGGAAACAAGTTTCTCGGATGTGAATCTTCCTTTTCCGATGATTCCACTTCATTCTAGTGAATCATGGAAAAACGTTACTGTCTCTCCTGAGTTATCTCTAGGGGAACAGCGACAAGTTTCTGCTATCTTACAACAATTTCAGGATGTCCTTACTGACATTCCTGGACAAACTCATGTCATTGAACATGACATTATTCTAACTGACCATAATCCTGTAAGGGTCAGACCGTATCCTATCCCTATACATTTTCAAGCACAGGTTGAGAAAGAGTTGGATAAGATGATAGATTTGAAAATAATTGAACCATCCACTTCAGCATATTCTTCGCCGATGGTTATTGTACGGAAAAAAGACAATAACATACGTCTTTGCGTTGATTATCGAAAATTGAATCAAGTAACGAAGTTCGATGCTGAACCTATGCCTTTATTAGAAGAACTACTTACTAGGCTGTCAAAATCTCATTTCTTCACTAAACTTGATTTGTCTAAGGGATTTTGGCAAGTTCCTTTATCCGAACACTTCAAACCGTTTACGGCTTTGCTACACCTAGGGGTCTTTTCCAATGGAATTTCATGCCTTTCGGCCTTATGAACGCCCCAGCAACATTCGTACGCATGATGCGTCGAATCCTATCTTATCGGTCAGATGTCATTGCATACCTAGACGACATCTGTCTTTTCAGTGATACTTGGGAAGATCACTATTCGGGGTTGATTGAATTACTGTCTACCTTACGCGAGCATAACCTGACAGCGAAACCCTCTAAAGCCTGTATTGGTTTTAGCGAAATTTCTTTCCTAGGTCACCGTGTCGGTCATGGTTTCATAAAGACAGAGGACCATAATACAAGTAAAATACTTAACATTTCTATTCCTAAGACTAAAAAGCAAGTGCGAAGTCTCTTAGGTCTAATACAATTTTATGGACGATTCATTCAGAATCTGTTCTCTATCATGGCACCTCTTTCTTCCTTGCTAAAGAAAGGGTCTCCTAATATGGTCCACTGGTCTCAGGAATGCCAATCCTCGCTGGATAAGATCAAAACTTTGTTTTCTACTCCACCTATTTTAGTGTTACCTACTAAAGATAAGACATTTGTTCTTCGTAGTGACGCTTCATCCACTGGGATTGGAGCGGCACTGATGCAAGAGTACTCTGGAACTCTGCATCCAGTAATGTATATCTCGCGAAAACTTAATGCGGCAGAAAGGAATTACTCGGTTTTAGACCGTGAATTATTGGCTATGGTTTGGTCAATTCTCAAACTTCAAAGATTTCTTCTTGGCGCGCATTTCATAGTGGAAACTGACCAGAAAGCTCTTACAGCTATTCAAAGTAAAAATCTGAAGAGCTCGAGATCAACTCGATACGCCATTGCTCTTCAACCTTTTCATTTTTCAGTGCGAGCTATCCGTGGCTCAGAAAATGTGATGGCAGACATTTTGTCTAGATGCCCACATGATGCCACCTAACTGTTATATCTTGAACTATCTAATACGTTAAACTCTACAGTGATTCTTGTCTATGTCAAAAGATGTACACATTTGTAATATATGAAATATTGATTGTATCGCCACTTAGCAGTTCATTAATGTATATTTACCGCTGGGTCTTTTGATGATTTTTTCTTCCTTCGTAATCATGAACTCATTATAATACCTAATATGGAATTATTGTATGAATCTTTTGTGTGGATTTTGATATTGCCAGCATTGTAGTATACGTTGGTGGCACCCTCCTGGAAATATTTATACTTAAGAGAAATGCTTTCTCTGAGATGTTGAGATATATTCTCACGAGTCGATCTATGCTTCGACTTTACCTTAATTTGACATTATAAATTGCTCTTATTAGTCATCTGCGCATTATTCGTGCGTTGTGAACCTATTGCATGTTGCTCTCAGATGAAAAAAAAAATTTCATTTTTTTCCCCCGGGGCTTGCGGTAGTATGTTACCAACAGATTACTGGTGGCAATGAATATAGTGATATATATATAGGAAGATATTTATTTGTTTGTATACTTGTGTATGTTTGAAAATATTTGGTAATAATATTTTGAGTCTGAGATTAGAACTCTAGTCCAAGGGCGAATACTCATTTTTTGCTTCGAGTGAAAGTAAATACGTAGTCGCCCCACTTGAATATAGTTGAAAGGTTAACATTGGCGCATGCCCAATGAGACGAGTTTTGTCGTCGTTGGTGCTTCTGTGATGATGGACGAACCTTGAAGGCTGTCGGACAAAGAAAGTCCTAAGATTTTCGTCATAGTAATTGATTCTGGGAAAGAGAAGTCTCTTTTAGTAGACTATGATGTTGAGACTTCTCCCAGAATATATATTCTTTATGCCGTGTGCTATTTGCTAGTGTTTTCTGAACTTAAGGTAAAGAAGGAACATTTTTCTAAAACTTTGCCTAAGCCTAACGAGATCATAGATGTTATCTCATCTTTATATATTTGATGGATCGTATGTAGACGAGTCCTGTACTAGCAGCACTGTGAGTGGACATATGTAACATTTCTCATGAGGTATGAAAACCCAAGATATTAGTTGAGCAAATGAACGGAGCTTTCATTTGTAGTGAGGATATCTTTTGAGTGAGCGCCACTCACTGGGACTGGCGCCATGTTGAATCCCACTTTTGGTCTGTTTGAATTATCGGTCAGAGAACAGATATATCTTATTACCTGATGGCGATACCAAGACCTACATTGTATTGGAGTCCACTCTTTGTTATTCAAGATTGTCAGCATAAAGAAAAAACCCTTTAGAAGTTAAAGCCTAAAAGACTTAGCCTGAAAGACTTAGTCAGCAGAGGTTCTGAAAGGGAGCATGGTGATGACCATTTATTGTTAACTCAAACTGATGCGATTAGTCAGTTGAGACATGAGACGATAGTCAACCAAAATTATAGGCTTTACTGCTATTGTTCCATTATATTCATATGCTATGGGATTGCCGATTTGAGGTACCACCCATTTATCAAATATCCACTGATTTATTGTGTCAACCTGTTCCAATGACTGTAACCTTGCTGTCGGAGTATGCGTCACATTAAATGTCTGGAAAACGTCTACAGTAGTCCACATTATTGACTTCCAACTACGAGTGTATGAGTGCAGTGTTACCAACTAGTCAACTCCACAGAACATTTCCATACATTCGCGTTACTGACATTTACACTCGCACTCATTGTCAACATTACTTGTCAAGGCCTCAACACGTTATGGACCAGGCGACCGGTATACCTAACACTGTGCCGGGTTTGAGTTGACCACGTACTCTCATCAAGCAGACGAGTACATACAAACATTCATTCCATCAAGCAATATCACGAAAATAAGCCGTTATCAGTTATTAATATATCATATTGATATATAGGAAATGTTGTAAGTAACACATTAATATGGGCAATAGATAACACTATGCCAATGTGTTGTATGAATATATCAAAGTATGGCGTATCAGCCATCTCATGTTGCACCGTCTAGTGTGAGTGTGACATAAATCTGTGTAAGAAACTGCACAATCTGTAGTGAAATCACATTACACGCCAATACAAGCCCATAAGGAAAAGTTATTCCGTTAATTTATTAATGTTAATCCATAGTCTTTAGACAAATGTTGAAATCCATCGTTGAACATGTTCATGATTGTTCTCAATACGACATTACGTTAGTATGAATCCAAATGTCATTAACCAAGGTAGTTAACCATCACAAATTTCTTCCACATAAAATATCCTTGTTACTTCCCTTTTGAGATTTTGAGTCATTCATTTCTTGAGTTATGTACCTTTAACTCGAGCATAAAGTTTTTTGAAAACTCAAGTTCGTATCAGAAATGTCTGGAAATGACACAATTTGAAACATTATACATATGGTGTATTTGACAGTTTGCAATCTGGTTATAGGTACTGTCATGAAGGCACAATCTCTATACGAAGTGCGCTGAGTTCAACAAGATACTACATGCTTTGGAGTATAATAAGATCTATCATCATCATGTTGCTGTGTGAACCGTTTTCGTATATCAGCAGTGAGATCACTGTGCAACTTTATGAATGTCATGCGGTTACGTGACAATCCACAAATCAGTTTCTTGATCCGGACATCACAATGTACTTGTATGCTCATGCGTTAGCTTGAATCCTGTGATTCTTCTGTATCTATAGACTTGATAGTTGACTTGGGGTCTTTTACGCACCTTGAAAGAATATCTGCGACGAAATTTTGACTCACTTTTATGGCTCTGATATCAAAGTCATACGGCTGTAATGCCAACGAGGCTCGAGCTGCTCTTTCGTTTTTGAATCTCGCAGTCTTGAGATATGCCAAGGCCTTTTGATCTATCTCCAGAATGAAACGGGCTCCCATGCTTCGAAAGTTAACACACATTATCTTTAAACTACCATTCCTTGCTAATCCGACCATCTGTTTTACAGTCTCATCTACCAGATGAGTGGAAACAATTACGCAGCCCTAATGGGGCAAACAATGGCAAACTACTGAATGTAAAAATTGCCTAGAAAAATCACAAACAGCCAATAAAAGCTGGGGTTGATTGCCACGTCCTGTAAAGGATAAGCAACTAACTTTAATGGGGCGATATACAGCTTATTTTGTATGTACCAAAATACGTCCACTGCCTGCGTCTTGAGTAGACAAACAGGTGTTAGCGTGATACTGTCCCGCGCCTTCGCTAGGCGCCGACTGTCCACAAAGAAAAGATAACAAGGTCAGGAATGTGACAAGCTTGTAAAATACATGGTGGTTTTCAGGGAGTGTCAACCCAAGGATAAGATAACTATCGGTAGATCAAGGCGTAAAAGGACTATAATGACCGGCGAATACTGATGTAAAGGAGTCTAACAAAAGGAAGGGTATTGGAAATTACTGACATAGTGGAAAGAAGCAAAAATGATCACTGAAAAATAACGCATGAAATAAGATTGGCATCACAGCCACCTAGTTGATGAAGTTTTTTTTTTAATTCAGAGGGAAGAGAGGCAATTTGAGAAGGCTGAGATTACGTAAAATTGTTTTTCACTCTAACAATTCCTGGTTAAAAAGGACATTATGAAAACTTGTTATAAAACAGTCAAACCATTTATCGCTCTTTCTTCCTCGATCTTCCATCAGCTTTCCTTACGAAAAAAATATCACACACTCACAACACAATGACTGCTTCCATGCCCTGGACCGATGGTTTGCTGTCAAATTCTACTCGTTCATTCCTCGCCAGACTCCGGAATCCCTTTCTGAAGATCTTGGTCTGAAGTACGAATACATCAATACCTCCATCATCTGGCGTGATGAACCCCCATCCCCTGTGGACACTGTACCACTTGCAAACCCCTTTTCGCCTTGTCGGTGCAACTGCATTTGTTGGTACTGTCAGCTCACTGCTTTCGTTAACAGCAGCCTGACTCTCACATACAAGAACACGCACCCCCTCGTCGTGCTTTGGCTGTTTCCGCGGTTGACCTGGTCCTGTCTTTCTCTGCACCTCCTCTTGTGCTGGCGAACTGGTCTGTGATAGCTGTGCTAGCTGGGATTTTAGGAGCGATATTTCTGCTTTGATTGCCTCCTCTTCATTCTGGGCTTCTGCACTTGCTATCTGCACTAGTGTCTCTGGTTTTTTTACTTCACAGGAAACAGAACATTCCTTAGGCCCCTTACTCACGGCTTGGAAATTCCTGGTCATCTCACTGACTGGTGGTTGCTCGCTGTAGGCTTCTTCTACTATCTTGAGTAACTGCTCAGGGCTGGCCTTGGCTCCGCCACGTATCCGTAATTCCCTAGAGACCCATGGTGTAACGTTGTTCCAGATCACGTCTACCTTGACTTCTGCGCAAAAGGGCGCCATCTTCCACACGGCCTCTACATCTTCCACAAACTCTTGCCAAGTGGGATTTGCCTTTCCATCAAATAGTCTTACCTCTGGCACCTCTTCGTGCACTATCTTCATATGCGCATTAGCCATCTTGCTGTAGAATGCACTGCTGGGTGTTTACAATACAATATTTGCTCGTTTGCTGTTTGCTCGGTGTCACTGTCTGCCTATCCTGTCGACGACGCCAATTGTGATAGGGTGGGCGAGAAGATGATGATGCTGTGTTGATATTTGATCAATCTCTTTTCACACTCGCACCGCCCGAACAACAATAAAACTCTTGATTCTGAGGCAGGGGCTGTATTTATTTTTACAACCCATTCAGTGACTAAGAGCACACTGAAACAAACATTAAACAAATAAACCAACGAACATAACACCAAACAAACAAACAAACAAACAAACACCCAGCTAGTGCTCAGTTCCTAATCCTGAAACGCAAACAAAGCACGGGCTAGTTAAAATCATAGTTGAATAACGATACTCTCACCTGCCAAACAGTCCTTCCACGCCACATGACACCCTCAACTATCACACACGCACACATTCATGCGTGTCGTCCAATGCGACTAGTAAGGTGTTGTGCATGAGGCTGGCAATCTCACCGTGTAACATCGGTTGCTAACAAAACCACTACTGCAAGAGCACACACTCAGCTATCACACACACACACACACACACACTCATGCATGTCGTCCAATGAGACTAGTACGGTGTTGTGCATGAGGCTGGCAATCACACCATGTAACACAGATTGCTACCGAAACCACTACTGCACGAGCATGTAAATACTTCATGCGGAGGCAAACCACACTGGTGGCCCCATGCTCCCCCAGGAGCGGAGAAGAGAAATATATATCTCCAAGTGAGCCCACGTGCTCTCACAAACCATTCTACACATAACCATAATTAAATAATAATAAAATGGACATAAAATAATATTCAACTATCTGTACAACAAATACTCTCAATAATGAGAATAAACCACCACCCCGCAACTGATCCATCTCAATACTTGTTCCTGCACTCTGAACATGTCGTAAGTGACGACTGGTGCGCCTGGCCATAAGTGTGTCGTATATGACCCCTGATGAGATTGGGAACTCATCATATGAAACACACTGTTACAGAAACAACCCTCGTAATAGCATAGAAATGCTTCTTGTGGGCCTGTAATGGACACAAGCTGCATTGGTGTTTCCATGCTCCACCGGGAGCAACCAGAGAAACACATGTCTCAACAAAGGAGTGGCCTCGCGCTCTCCAGAAATCTAAATACATATCCTCACCTCACTCAAAGTAACCCATTAAAGATATACACTAGAAATATCAATAATCGTGAAATACACTCAATTACTCTTACATTAAAGAACAAAATAAAATTATTCTTAACTTTAACAACTAGAACTAAAGTCATCACCACGTGGCCGCCATCTTGCTATTTTGCTAACAAGTCAATATTATCTAAATTCAAGTGAAATAGTTTCACACTATATTTGCCTTTCTGATGAATGGAATAATCGCTCTTAAACTTTCACATCTATCTATCTATTTATTTCATTAACCATTAAAACAGACACGCTCAATATAATTTCAGAATTATAGAACACTAATGCTATTCTAAATTAACTCACGTGCTCAAGGCATTTACAGATTGAGTCTGGTGTCTAACTTCGTTTCTCTCTCGTCTGGGCGGCTTTTGCAAAATAGGCCCGTTCGCCGCCCGCTATCTCTTTTATAAGCCCAGGTCGAATAACTCAATTTACTGCGCGGCGCGTAGTAATTGCGCCACGCAAATAACACTCGCGATATTTGCTTTATTAGGCACGAAAACACAGATATGGCCCACAATTATCAAATATAACACATCACAAATAATTCTTAGGCTTTATTATGGCCTAAACTAATATATCTTCATTAAGACTTTTCACATCCCAGAGTGCTGCGCGCACATCGAAAATATATGGGCGATAAATATGCCTTGAACCTGAAGGGGGAAGCCGGAGTGTCTTTACGTGAAGGGGGAAGCCGGGTGTCTTTCCGTGAAGGGGGAAGCCGGGTGTCTTTCCGGCCCCATCACAGTAGGTTCAAACATTTGTGACACTCCTAGCAGATAATGTTTTTCCAAGCCTGCGAGAAGCAACTAGATAAGATGAGCGACGGCGTGTATAGATTTAACCGCTGATAAGCGACTCGTTCGTTAACAAGCTGGGCAAACACTGAGTTTTTGCGTACTCATAGGACAAATAACGAGATTACTGTCTGTGTGACACATTGTTAAAGATGATTTATCATGTATTTTACATGTTGACCATGTTTAGTTCTGTTATTAGTTAATCTACGCGCCTTGTGGCCGTAACGTTGGCTATTTTCTCATTCTTTCGTCCTCGTAAGATGAATCACCTTTTTTCGATTTTTTTCCACACCCATCCATTGTGCTCCTTATTTTGAAGATTATCTAATCTTCTACGTGGCTGTATATTGTACGAAGGTCGCCACTGATATATATGATTCCGAACAGAAGGATTGAGTTCGAGGAAGTATTTTCACAGAGAAGTATTGATATCGCAATTTAAAATATATAAATATTAATTCCACGTCTGGGGTTCGATACTTCAGTGATTCCATGATGGCATTGCGTAGTAAATATTCCAGATGTGTGATGTTCCAAGGAGGACTGTAGGAGATTTCAAATCACACTGGCTAACAAAAAAAAAATTTTTTTTTCTTTCTCTAACATTTCTATGTTTTTCTGGTCAATTTTAATGCGCTGTTTTTAAATCTGCAAACCGTTTTTCTCTATCAGGTCGGGATCTCTAGAAATACGCAATTGAAGGTTTTTAACAACGCATACAGTATTACAACATCATTCGTACAAGAAGTATAACAGTTATGTAGGCTTGAATTTCTTTGCAGTCGACTTTCGTCGGTGAATGGCATGTGGTACATCGCGATGCAGCATCCAACAATAATCGGCAAGCATGGTCACACTCCACCGTCCTTGATAACGTCACTCCATTACGGCGATATCTTGATGGAATCGTTCTCCATGTTCATCGCTGACTTCGCCAAGGTTGTCAGGGAAAAAGTCATGATGCGAATCGAGCAAATGGATTTTGAGGGACATGTTACAGCCCATAATTCTGTATCCATCTATGCACTGCTTAACAATATGCAAATAGTCGACAGATTTGTGATTTCCCAGAAAGTTATCGACGATCGGATTTGAATGCCATCCATGCGCGAAGTTCACTACCATGTAACAAGTTCTCGAATTGTTTGTCTGCAATAACTTTCCTAATCTGAGGTCCTACAAAGATACATTCCCTTATCTTTGCATCGGTAACTTGCGGAAACTTTTCTCGAAGATAAGTGAAAGCTTTGCTCGTTTTATCTAAAGCTTTTACGAAATTCTTCATGAGCCCCAACTTTTATGTATCGGTGGTAAAATGATGCTGTCTTTGTTAACTAATGGCTCGTGTATTACATTTTTATGCCCGAGCTGCATACGATCCCTGATAGGCCACACCTTTCTTGCATAATGTTCCTGTCTGTTGCGGCTGTCCCATTCACATAGGAAGCAACAAAATTTAGTATACCCAGTCTGCATGCCCGTGAGAATTGCAATGACCTTTAGGTCTCCACAAATCCGCCATTGGTAGTCATTGTACTTTATTTTTGCCAAATGTATAGCCATTTTGTCATAAGTTTCTTTCATATGAACAAAGTAGGCGACTGGAATTGATGAAAATAAATTTCCGTTATGCAATAACACGGCTTTTAGACTAGTCTTGGAAGAGTCGATGAAAAGTCGCCATTCGTTGACTATGTGCTCATGACCGAGGTGCACCATTAGACCGTTTACATCTTTGCAATAGCAAATGTGATCATCCATCTCAAAGTATTGAACAAGTTCTCTGTGTCTATGAGTACTATGACATCAATTTCTGATGGTTCATTCACGTCCAACGAATATTGTTCTGGTGGAACTGGGGTCGGACACGTGATTGGATAATGAGGCACTGGTTTCGAAACCGATTCAATATTTGAATAAACCACAGACTTTCTAGTTTTAAAAGTGAAACCAGGGATATTTGTCAAGCAGAAGTAACAATCAGTAGCGTGATTTGTCGGTTCACGCCATATTACTGGCACTCCAAAAGGCATCGACTTATGCTTCGGCGATTTTCGTAACCAACCTGCCAATGTATTTGCACAAGTCGAACAAACTGCATTTGGCTTCCAAGATTTATTTGCATCATCAACTTTCGAATCGAAATAAAGTTCATATGCTTTCTTTAGTAATGGTGTAAAGTTTTTCTGGCGAACACGATCGGTAAAATATCCGCACACGTAACAGAACAGATCAGCCAAATTTCTACAACTTCTAGAAGCCATATTTTGCTCAGAATTATTTCAAAATACTGTAACTATTTGAGAAATAGCGTAACGTATGTCATGCATCTTTAGCTGTATAAAAAGTAGAATTATTTTGCATTTTATTAATTTTTAAAACGTTATATAGTAAAAATGAAACGGAGCAAATAACGGTTTCCCAAAAATGTATTTATTCACAAATATCTTAAGAACCCGATGTGATAGAGATAAACGGATTTCAGATTTGAAATCAGCGCAAGAAACTGACCTAAGAACACTTATTCTTATATAAGAAAGAAAAATATTGTTTGTCAGTGTCATTAATGTAATTCATGCTTTCAAATGAACTTGTTTAATGTCATAATAAATATGCCGGTATTTGTGGACCCAAAAATAAACCAGTTGTTGGAGTCCGTGCATGAACTGTAATTTTCTTGACAACCCCAAACTATTCGCAAACATCCATAAGCACGATGCTCAAGAGTATTAACCATCCATAATAATACTAAAACAAGCCTCAACATACATGTGGGCAAACAAGTGTGACATAATCGCTTCCAGGCTGACTTGTTATGACAACATTACTTTCTAATAAAGTAATAAGTATTACAGCTTACCCATGTTGTCACGTGTGTCTACCGATCTGGCTGTGAGAGTATGCAAGGCATCAGATGTCCATATATGGTAATACGTGACCTTTACAGGCACACACCTTATTTCACGTGGGACCATTTTGAAAATATCACACCCTATCTGCATAATTTGAAATGATTGGATCTTTCTTATTAGATTCATAACATTTATTAACAACAATGCGTGGGAAGATAGGAATAAAGTTTGACCATTTCGCAGTTTTATTTCACTGTGAATTTCAAACTTGCCAAGACAACATCAGACCTCGCCAGAGGGAAGATTATATTCATAATTCCTTTTTTTTTAACCGGACCTTTTATTGGTGAACCAAATAAGACTTACAAAGCACCGGAAATCTCTACATTTTAACAAAGAACGCCGGGACTAGGAAACTGAAGAAAGACACGGAGTCAGAGGGAATTGAAGTTAAAATTAGCGACACCCCAGACGCATGAAAGAGGCCGATTCAAGTCTCTTTTATTCATCTGAGCAAAAAGTCTGTGAGTCAGGATTGGCTTAAGTTGTGATTTACATTTCATATTTTATTACTAACATGTGAACTAACATATATATGTATATAATACCATGTGAAGTTTAATGGGTGAAACTCGCTATTGGATGTCAAAGTCATTTGAGGTTGCATACCTCAGCGTATAGAATGATGATTCATGAACCACCACTGCACGGGCTGGTGATTGCTTTATTGATAGTTTCGTAAAGAGAACTAAAAGCATGAAGCAGTTCCAGGTTCCCTATGGAGCAAAGAGGAAAAGGTGAAAGAAATGGTGTACATTCTAAATATAATACTTACATTTTCAAGGCAGTGTAAATGTAACTATAAACATAGTCACTTTAAAATTAATGTAAGTTTTCAAGCTTTAAACCAGTGTAAATATTTATGTGAAAATATTCATTTTAAAGTTTCAAACTTTTCAATCAGTGTAAAACATAAATGAAAACATATTCAATTTATATTGTGAACACTTTTCAATCAGTGGAGATGTATATGTACACAGACTCTATCTGTATTATTAACCATTTCATTTAAATGTCATGTAAAGCTAAAGCTATTCTATTTAAATGCAAAGAAAGTTTTATCCCGAGTATTAAATTTAATTCTCATCGAGGGTAAAGTCTGAGTAATTGGGATGGTGGTATAGGAAGATAGGAATCCATAACTATGGGGTGGAAAACGCTATACTGTACTCAGAAGAGCGTTTCGTTCTATTCTTTTACCATAGTTATTGGTGATGCACTAGCAGAAAGTAGCATCTCTGGAACAAGAAGGGAACCGTGGCCTAAGCTTTAAGACGAAGGACCCACGTGGTAGACTCTCCTTGATGTTTCTGGGAAACGAGCTACCCCCGACAACCTTGATCAGAGACGAGCGTGCGCACAGTGAAAAGAACCAACCCATAAGAAGGAGCAGAACCGTCATTGGCAGCTAAGTTCAAATATATGCTGCAACTTGAACTTCTTGTAAGATCTCACTGTGACGAAACGGACGACCTCTATCGATCTTTGGTTCTCTCCGGCAGTATCGGTACATTTGTGGTACTGATTTTTATTATGGGTGGGTTTGAAAAAAAAATCGAAAAAAGGTGATTCGTCTTACGAGGACAAAAGACAAAGAAAGTAGTCTACGTTACGGCCACAAGGCCTTCGTCAGGAAAAGAAAGAAAGTGAAGGCTAGATAGGAGACATAAGAACTTAAAGAAATATAAAAATAAATAAAAATAATAATAATAATAATAATAAAATCTAGGTACTTCCCTGAAGGCGAAGCATGGCTGAAAAGGAAGTGACTTCTGACCCCGGAAGTACACAATACATACTAAGAAGCTAAAAACTAAAAAACGAAACTGAACAAAAAACTACCCAAATATAATAAAAGTGGGGACTGGAAATAGAAGAGGACAGAATAAGTAGGAGATAAATGAATATGAAATAAAAAATCAAGACAAATTAGAAAAAGTGTACATCCATACATATTATGGAGGATGGCATAAACATAGAAGAATAGAATAAGAGTGGAAAGAGTCCAAATAGAGCAAGAGAGGAAAGGGTGACCTCAGACAAAGGTGTGGAAAGTGTTGAGACCGGCTGGTTTTAGACACCCCATGCGGTGGATAAGACGGTTTTCAAGCTGTTCTCGGCTGGCAGTGTCAGAGGAGCAGGATCGGATCGCAGTGACCTGGATGTCGATGGGACCCTGGTGGTCAGGACTATTGAAGTGTGTGGAAACTGGTGTGGACTTTTGCTGAGAGATGTCATTTAAGTGCTGGCTGAATCTGTCCCCAAGTCGTTTGCCTGTTTGGCCAATATAGGTTTTGCAGCAACGTTTACATATGATCGTATAAATGACATTACGCGATTTACACGTGAAGTTACTAGTGATGGTGTACGTAGCCTTAGGAAAGGACACCTTCTGGGTTGAGATGACATACTTGCACGTGTTGCATCGTGTCCGACCACAGGGTAGTGTGCCAAAGTGAGTGGCATTCTCCTTTGGGAGACGGCTGTGAACAAGAAGATCCTTCAAGTTCTTGTCGCGTCTATATGCCACCAAAGGTGCTTCACCGAATACTGCTTGGGTCGCAGGCTCTGCTTGGAGGATAGGGAGGTGGCGGAAAAGGATCCGTTGGACAGCAGTGCTATGAGGGTGATGGGTCAAGATTAATTTGACTCTATCTGAAGTGGATTTATAGTGAGGTATGAGGGCCTCCTGACGAGAGATGGGGAGCACACGTTGGAGAGCAGAGGTGAGAACATGTTCCGGATAAAGTCTGCTACGGAAGAAATCCAACATCTCATTTGCTCGGAAGTGGAAGTCATCGTCGTCTTGGCACAAACGGCGGAGGCGGAGAAGTTGTGAAAAAGGAAGGGAGTCACGACAGGCCCGAGGATGAGAAGAGGTATACAGGAGGTAGCTGTGGGCATCTGTCGGCTTGTAGTATACTGAGGTATTAAGGCCGGAGGGCATGATAGAAATAGTAATGTCAAGGAAGTTGACAGATACTGTGGAGACAAGGGAGGTGAACTTGATGGTGGGGTGGAAGTGGTTGACAAAGTCGATGAAGCGATATAAATCAGTCTCAGACATATCTGTGAGACCTATGCCATCATCGATATATCTGCGGTAAAACCCGGGGAAAGGACCGGAGTATTGTTGCCATATCTGATGCTCCATATGGCCCATGAACAGACAGGCATAGCTAGGACCCATCTTCGTTCCCATGGCAACACCACTAATTTGGTCAAAATACTGACCATTGAATTCAAAGGAATTCAGTTGAAGGACCAGTTCAGCAAGACGGAGAAGAGTGACAGTGGATATAGAAAGGCAAGTGCGTTGGTCAAGAAAAAACCGAAGAGCTCGGAGACCATCAGAGTGGGGAATAGAGGTGTACATAGAACAGACGTCTAACAAGAAAAGACGGTAGGAGCGGTCTGCTGAGAGTCGGATAGAGGAGAAAGTTGTAAGAGCATGATTGGTGTCTTTGACAAAGGAGGGAAGATTCTCAACGATAGGCTGGAAAATGCTATCGAGGAAGTCAGAAATGTGTTCAGTAGGACAGGAACAGGCTGAGACAATAGGTCTGCCAGGGTTTTCAATCTTATGAATTTTGGGGAGCATGTAGAATACAGGCTTGCCCAAAGAGCTGTCATGAATCCTAAGACGAGAAGCTTCGGGAGGAAGAGCATTACTAGTGATGAGCTGTTTAATAGTGTTGTGTACAATGCGATTGTTAGAGACAGTCGCATCGCTGGTCCTGGGCCTGTAAAAAGAGCCATTGGTCAACTGGTTATTACCTTCACTTAGGTATAAGTCCTTCTGCCAGACGACAATGGCTCCTCCCTTGTCAGCCGGTTTGATGACAATGTCGTCTCTGCGGCGAAGAAGGGAGAGAGCGCAGGACTCTGCCGAAGTGAGATTGGAATAATGCAATCTACGAGGGCGGAGCTGCTGAATGTCATGGATGGTGTTCTTGATATACAGGTCCAGGGCATGAGAGGCCCCAGGTTTAGGTGTAAAGGGGGGTTTTAGTAGAGTCAGGAAAGCGTGCGAAGATGTCGGATTCAGCCTGAGACTGCGGAGTGCTGTCTTCTTTTCTAAAATGGAACTTCAGCCTCATACGACGGTGAAACCGATGAACATCCTGGAGGAGATTGTATTGGTCTAGGGTCGGACGAAGAGGAACAAATTTTAGGCCCTTACTAAGAACAGAGCGCTCTCCCTCAGAGAGGGGTAGATCTGGGGGGATGCAGACTACCTGAGTGCATGATGGAGTGGAGGATGGAGGGGTAGCTGTGGGGGTAGGAATGAGATGGGATAGTTTATGGTGTTTGGACGTGGAAAGGAATTCATGCAGCTGCCGGTTCAGTGTGTGGATAGTGGTGCGTATCATAGAATAGAAAGGGAAGTTGTAGGAGGTGAGACAACGTAAGTGAAGCAGAAGTTGGGTCTGTTGGGCACTGAGGTCTGATAAAAGGCGGGAGTGACTGGCGGCCACTACGCGCATACGTTGAAAGCCACATCTGGTCTCAATTCGTTGTAGGATTTTTATTTTTGATTATTTTGATTATTTGATTTTTATTATGTGCTGTCAATTATCGCGTTCTTTTCTTTCTTTCTTCTTTATTTTTTCTGCTAAGTAGCAGATATTTGATTTTATCAAGTCACCCTGTAGGTGATAAATATCACATTTGCAAGGAGTGCTACCCAGATTTGTGGTTTATGCGCGGCAGATTAACACGTACATCGGCTTAAATCTCCGATAAGACACGGAGTTTGCGTACTCATACGACAGATAACGAGATTACTGTTTGTGTGACACCTGTGGGCAGACAAGTGTGACATAATCTTTTCCGGTCACTTGGTTAAAAGTAATCATGGATTTATTACATTTTAGACAAAATGAGTCTACAAATGTGTTTGTGAGAGTGCATGCAAGACATCATATTACCATATATGGGAGACGTGACCTTTTGCAAAATTTTTCCATGTAGGAAATATTTTGAAAGTGCCACAGCCAACATGTTTGAAATTATTGGATCTGTCTGATTAGATACATAACAACATTGAGGGGGAATATAGGCTGACCATTTCGCAGTTTTATCTCACTGGGAATTTCAAGCTCGCCAAGACCTCAGACCTCGCCAGAGTGAAGACTAGATTCATAATTCCTATTTTTTAACTGGACCTTTTATTGGAGAACCAGAAAAGACTTACAAAGCACAGAAAATCTCTTTCAAATTTTAAAAAGGAACACCGTGACTATGAAACTGAAAAAAACACGGAGTCATAAAGAGAATCTATTGTAGAATTACAGCATCCCAGACGCGTGTAAGAGAACGATTCGTCTCTTTTATTCATCTGAGCAAACAAGTCTGTAGCCAGGATTGGCGTAAGTTGTGATTTACATTTCATTTTTTATTACTAACATGTGAACTAACACATATATGTAAATATTACCATGTGAACTTTAATGTGTGAAACTCGCTATTGGACGCCAAAGTCATTTGGGGCTGGCAACCTCAGTATCTAGAATGATGATTCATGAACAACCACTGCAAGGGTTGGTGATTGCTTTATTGATAGTTTCGTAAGGAGAACTAAAAGCATAAAGTAGTTCCAGGTTCCCTATGGAGCAAGGAGGGAAAGATGAAAGAAATGATGTACATTCTAAGAATAATAACTTTCATTTTCAAAGCAGTGTAAATGTCCCTATAAACATATTCACTTTTAAAATTAATGTAAGTTTTCAAGCTTTTCACTCAGTGTAAGTGTAAACGAAAAAACATATTCATGTTAAAATTAATAGAAGATTCAAACCTTTCCACAAGTGTAAATGTGAATGAAACATAAATGAATTTATATTGTGAACACTTTTCAAACAGTGGAGATGTAAATGTAAAACATATTATATATGTACGTTTAAACTTTTTCATTTAAATGTAATGTAAAGCTAAAGCTATTCAGTTTAAATGTAAAGGAAGTTTTATCCCGAGCGATTAAATTTAATTCTCATCGAGGGGAAATTCTGATATGGGATGGTAGAATAGAAAAGGGGGGAGGGGGGGGGGGGGCACATAAATGTGTCGAAAAACGCCATACTCAGAAGAGCGTTTTGTTTCTATTTCTATTACCAGTTATTGGCGGTACCAGCGAAAAGCACCACTATCTCTGGAACCAAGTGAAGGTAGAAGTGGACTAATGTTGTGCGAGATGCCATCATAAGAGGGAATTATAGACAGACGCAGAACCAACTTGGCCGTTACTCATTTAATGTTTTGGCAACGTGAGGCGCCTGAACTTTGACCAGCGACCAGCGAGAGCAGAGTGAAAAAAACTGGCCCAGCAGGAGAAGAAACTGCCATTGGCAGCTAAGTGCAAATATCCGCTGCCAAAAGTGACCTCCTTTATTCAGTTAAATCCCAATCAAGTGATGAAACTTTTTCCATAACTATTAAATTTATTTTCCAACTGTTAAAACTTAAAGTGATTATTAAATTTTGTTATTTGTAATGTTACAAATTTAACTTCGATATATATATATATATATATATATATATATATATATATATATATATATATATATATATTATATATAATATATATATATATCAATATATATATATATATATATATATATATATATATATATATATACATATATATATATAAATATATATATCTATATATATATATATATATATATATATATATATATATATATATATATATATATATATATATATATATATATATATATATATATATATATCAGTCAAGTTCATTGACATTATCAGTCACGATTGTTGAACACACCAAGTCAAGTTTGTTGAATATATCAGTCAAGTTTATTGAATTTATCAGTCAAGTTCGTTGAACACACCCAGGCAAGTTTGTTGAATATATCAATCAAGATTATTCAATTTATCAGACAAGTGTGTTGAACACACCCAGTGAAGTTTGTTGAATATATCAATCAAGTTTACTCAATTTATCAATTACGTTTTTTGTAACGCACCCAGTCACGTTTGTTGAATTTATCAGTCACGCTTATTCAATTTATCGGTCAAGTTTGTTGAACACGCCCAAGTCTGTTAAATACATCACTCATGTTTATTGAACATACCGAACCAAGTTTGTTGAATATACTAATCACGATTGTTGAATACACAAGTCAAGTTTTTGAATACATCATCCAATTTTATTGAATGTATCAGTCAAGTTTTTTAGACACATGAATCAAGTTTGCTGAATATATCATCTACCTTTATTGAATAAATCTGTAAGGTTATTTGAGTACTAAACAATTCATTCATAAGATAGACATCTAACAGTACAAAGGAACCTCCATCTTGAACTGATGAATTCTCGACTTAAAGTGTGATATTGTCGTTCTGGTTAGGCAGTGAGCTGTAAGGGTTGGCTGCACCGCGGTCTCCATCATTAGTACTATTGCTGTTACTGGCGTACTCGGTTGTGTTGTTGCGACGATTGCCACCAGCTCCAAACATTCCTCTCCAGTTTTGACCCATCCACCAACTAGGGCTCATAACTTGAGCAAGTACCGGATTACGATTTAGCCGATCAAGGAAGGCCGGACTATTTCTTCTTTGTTGCCGTTGTTGCAGGCGTCTTTGCAGTTGCTGTTGAATGTAGGAAATTATTTTGGTAAAAATAAATTCCTGACCTATAAATATGTATTAAAAAAACAACAATAATAATAATCATTGTAGGCGAAGACATCAATGATAATTTTTTTAAATACATAAAAAAAAACGTTGTTGTCCTTGATCAAATTATTTCACATAAAAATAATAATCATAAAAAAATATTGATTACGGTTTATACACTTTTAGTACTGTAAACTCAGCTGAGGTTCAGAGACGTGTGCAAGAGAGACATGTGGGAAATGGGCATAAATGCAGCAACCTGGGAGGATGAGGCTGCCGATTGTACCAAGTGGCGATGCCATCTACAGCGCCACCTAAGATTGGGCGAAAAGAAGCTCTCACGGCAAGCAGAAGAGAGGAGAAAACGTCGAAAGAAACACCAGGAAAATAAGCAACTGAGGGCTGTCACCTCAGGGGCGCATTCCCATAGTCAGTTATGACTGAAGGGGCTATTATTAATATTAGTAGTACTGTATATGAGAAACACGTCGTATTTTTATCTATTCGCAATTAAATTAAATTGTATTATTATACACAGAAACGACGTGTTGTTCCTGGATGTATTTTACGACATAAAGAATGAATAGGACAACTTGACCTTTAGGAATATCATCGTACAAGGCCAATTATATATGACATTGTACATAGGGCTGGCTACTTCATTATGTAAAACTAACTGCTACGGAAACGACAGCCGCAAGAGCCTGTGAATGCTTTGAACAGACTTCCTGCAAAGTGGATCCATGCCCCTTCATCATCATCATCGCCCTTCAGCACGCCAATGAGCATAGGACTTCAACAAACTTATGCCAAGTCTTCGTGTCCTGTCCTGTGCCATCCAGCCCAAGGTCTTTCAACGTCTTCTTCACGTCTGTCTCCAGTTCTCTTCTCCGTGTGTTCTTTGATTTCCTTCTACCTTCTCTTACCTCTCTTACCTCTCTTACTTGGGGATTGAGCTCCACAGTCAGAGAAAAGGATGATGATGATGACTATATATTCAATTATTTTGTTGCATTAAAATAAATTTATTTGTATACAGCCAGTATTATATTCTACGAATAGTCTTCGTTATTTGCACAAGAGAAACTGTTTTCGTTTTGTTGTGGTACCGTACAGCAATCTGGTTTGTTTATATCGGTATAGTGGTTAGAGCGCTTGCTTCTCGAGGCGAAGTTACAGGGTTCGAAACCTGGTAGCGTCAAGCTCCAATCTATCTAGTTGTAAATGGGTTCCTGACTGCTCTTCAGTTAAGGAAGGCAAACGCTGTGAAAAATGGAACCATTTACTCTTCCACATAAAGCTGAGACATAGTGTAAGTGAAGTCTCTAACATGTCACTTCCTTACGGCAGTATTCACTACGGAACTATCTTTGTGTTACTAGCTTCTCTGGTTTTGTTCTGGACAACTCAAGGTTCTGTGACTTCATGTTAAATAATGCACACATAATGCGCATTGGAAGACACTCGTAATAAATAAATAAGTATAAATTAAGACGTTGCTATAATTAATTTCGTTTTTCAGTTGCTTAGTTTTCTACTTCTTTATTTGTAACGAATACCTGCAACATTTTCAGTTGTGTTTATTATTTATTTACTGCTGACATGCCTCGGGTTTTCCTCTTTATCTATTACATTATTCATGATGTAACGTTTGCAGGCACAGATTTGCGCTGGTGTGTAAAAAACATAAGGTTAGAACATTGTTTTATTTGAAGAAAAAACAATAGTTTATTGTTGTAAGGCTTGGAAAAATGTTTATATGTTGTTATTTATTTTTTTTTAAAGTAAGTGTTGAATATCATCAACATCATCGAGTGACGTGCTGAGTGCCGTAAGCGATCATTTCACTCCACAATCCCCTGTCTTTGGTTTTGTTTGTGAGTTCTGTTTGTGATTTCTTTTCTTGCTATGCCCCAATCATTCTAGTATTTTATCCTGTTGTTTTCTTCCTCTCTCCTTAATCCTTCGCTTGTTATTTTTTGTTCCAGTATTCCTGTTCTCAAAACGTGTATAGCTTATCTTTAGAGTAATATTTCTATGTTATATTATAGCAACTTATGTAAGACTCCATTACATCAGCTTTTGTAAGTAATTTTTTGAAAACTCCCGATTTTTTGAAAACCCCACTGTAATTCTCTATGTAGGTTACTAGGACTTGTGATTTCCAGTAGTCGAGTTTTCTTTCTGTCTAATGTCAGAAGATCCTCTAATACTTGGTCCTGTCCTTATGTTGGAATCATGTTTTAATGGGCCTGAAAATGTCTTCTTCTTACAATTGGTCGGCTTAAACTACTTTAATTTTAATCATACTGGCTACCAGTTGTGAATCACGCTCTATTTGTTTAAATGAGGTGAATGTTACCAGTTTGATAAAGTAGATGTTTGGGACTAGTAAAGTGTAACGATTTCAACCATTACCCGAGTTTTGGTCATACAGGTTCTGTCGTGATGAGGCTCCGACAAGAATGTGAGTGTAAACAATGAGTGTCTATCTGAATGTCAGTACGCGAATGGTAGAATGATTCGATAGAGTTGACAGGTTGGTAGTACATCCCTCATACTCACACTGTTCGAATTCAAGAAGTACTGGAACTACGGTGGTCTTTTTATAACATTTAATGGGACGCACACTTGGACAGTACGTGTATGGTTACAGGAACAAATGTCGACATAGACAGCATAATGTTGATCACAGGAATATCATCTTAAGTTGAAATGTCATAATCTTCGTAAATAAGCACAGAGTTCCATCATGGAAATGGCTTTACTGACTGGGCACGTCAGACCATAACCAATACATAGGAAGGCTCCTAACCTGTCGTGCTAGTGATATCCCTTCATAAAGTGACATATATTTTTCGCTCCATGGTTCTCACATGTAGCAGTGATGGTTTCATTCGAGCGATAAAAAAGCTCTCATAAATACAGAATGAATTTCAACATGGCTGTTCTTTCTTTAGTTTCACTCACTTAGGACCCAGACCAATTGGTCATTCGTTAAATGTCCTCAATTTCAGCCACATAGAGGTAATTGAATAATATCTGATCTATTGCTGATACATAGAATGGGTCTTCTTTGAATTTTTCCAAAAGTCCACTATCTGTTTATCGACAACGATTGCCCCATTTGTCATAATAAACATGGTTTTGAATGACTTTCACGAAATATAATTTGCCATTCCTTGGCAAAAGAGTACACTGGGGTTTATTTACAACATAAATGACATCACTTTGCCCCCTAGTCAATTTTTTCGGCATGACCACCTACATCCAGACAGGATGACAGGTCACACCCCGCTTACTTCCGCTGCATAGCCTTTGACCTTTTAGCGACAACCGCGTAGAAATGTAAAGTCCATGTTTTACAAACTCATTCCTACCCACAAAGAAAACATCGCAGTAGGCCTAGACTCTAACACGGAACTACTTTCAAGGGAAGTAACTCAAAAATGACTTCTCCTTAAGCACTTAAAAAGGAAATACTTTGATTACCAAATATTTGCGAACCTTGTATAAATGTATTTTTTTTACAGTATTAAAAAACCAATTTCAACCGCCGTTTCATTCGAAAAAAGTATTAGCATCCGCAATGTCACGAATTAGTGTCTGATATTGGTAGGGGTCTTTTTCCTCCACTACCCCCATTTGTAGAACATTCTGAATGACACACAAGATATTTTCTTGTACATTTTATTTACATATGCATCTGCCTGTCTTTCATGACCATATAAGGTCCCGCTTCTTCCGTTTCGCGTGTCATGTTTACAAACTCACTACTTCACAGATCTAACATTATAATCTCCTTCCAGATGTTATTTCCTTGTAATTTTTTTTATTAAAACCAATTTCAACCGCCGGAAGTATTACATCGCTGTCCGTGTCTTTATCGTTAGCAACATTGTCCTTTCCTATATGCAACTGAGAACTGCCGTGTATTATTTCATGTCATGTTTGCGAGCTCGCACCTTATCAGGCGACAACCTGGTAGCGTGTATTGTGCCTTCCGCAGACAAAGTCTGGGTTAACAATGGGAATGCCGCTCGGTGTAGACTATTACTCCACCTGGAACTGGCGATAAGCGAATAATCAATGTGGCCAGTTCGCTCAGCACAAACAGAAGTCAATGTTGTGTCAAAAATAGGTCAAAAGAGCAGGTAAAATTAAGCGAGTGGCAATTAGAACAAGATGTGATACGAAAACCTGGAACTATGATAGCGAAAACAACGTCAAGGAGCGGATCAGAAAAAGGACAAGGAATACATAAATATAAAATTCAGTAGACTCTGGCATGATCTAGAATTTGCCGATGATTTGGTCCTTTTGTCCCGTAACCGTAACCACATTCAAGACAAAATGGAGTATACGGTGAGAGGTCACAGCAAATTGGTTCGAAATACGCAGAGAGAAGATAGCAATTATGAGAATAAATGAAGCAAAGACAGCCAGATTTCTAATGGAGAAATACCCAAACAAGATGTAGAATCATATATTTATCTTGTCAGCTGCATAGGCAGTGTTGGAGGTACGGACAGTGAAATCGAAATAAGAATACAAAAGTCAAGAGTGGCTTTCATTGTCTTTGGAAATATATGGAAATCAAGCCCTACACAAAAATGAATATCCTCAACTCAAACGTCAAAACAGTTCCATTGTAGGGCACTGAGACATAGTAACCAACAAAAGGAAATTGCATACTTTGTGCAGGATAAAACGGGTTAATTGTCATGAGGTAGATGGATTTCAAAAACAAAAAATCGAAAACAGGCAGTTCGTCTTACTGGGACAAAAGATAAGGAAAATAGCCAACGTTGCGGCCACAAGGCCTTCTTCAGAAAAAGGAAAGAAAGTTAGAACTAAAAAGGACACATGAGAAAATAAATAAATAAAAATGAGCACTACCCGTATGGTCGACCACGGCCTAGTTTGTCCAGCAATAAGAAAGCGAGCCACAAGAAATAAATGTAACATAACTGCCATTTTCTGGTGTAAAAAAAATATATTAAGAATGGAAACGAGAAACAACCCAAAAATAACAATAATGAGTTAGAGAGGAGGCAGAAGATGGAAAAGGAAATGCATGAGAGGGCGACAGAAAAAAGCACACAAAAAAGGAAGGGTGGGAACGAGGAGAAAAACACAATCAACAGGGGTTATAGAATAGGAGTGGAAAAAGGTAGCCTCAGAGAAAGGAATGTTTGAGGCATCCCATAAGATGAATGGCCCAATGGGCTGATCACCCGTTGGCTTGTCACACCGATTACGGAAACAACGGCAGATGGATCTATTTGTTGTTGCCCTAAAGACGCCGCTAGGCGTGATGGGAAACTACAACAGAGAAAATCAATCTGCTGTTGCCCTTAAGACGCCACAAGGCGTGATGGCCTCTGACTGCTTGGTCGGTCTTTGGCTAAGGACGGAAGAAGAAGAAGAATAAGATGAATGAGGCGTTGTTCAAGCTGGACTAAACTAGCAGTGTCACAGTAGCAGGATCTGATCCCTGTGACCTAGATGTCCATAAGACCATGGTGGTCCAGGCCCTTGAAGTGAATGGCTACTGGCGTGACTCCAACCGGGAGATGTCATAGATGTGCTGGCAGATCTGTCCCCAAGTCGTTTACCTGTCTGGCCAATATATGTTTTACTGCAACGTTTGCATATTATGGTATAGATGACGTTGCGTGACTCGCATGTGAAGCCATTGGTGATGGTGAACGAGGCCTTGGGAAATGACACCATGTGTACAGAGCCGGATTATGTATTAGGCTAAGTAAGCTAAAGCCTGGGTGTTCGGAGCTCTTGGGGCCCGTGCATGTGTTAAAACAATTTTGTTTAAATGCATGGTTTTTCAATAAAATGTGTTGTGTTTACCTTAATAATAAAAATAATACCAATAAACATTAATAAAATATAATTACTAATAAAAGAGATAGCAATATTAATAAACATACAAGTCTATTAATAATACTAGTATGTACCATCACCATGCTAAGGGGTGTGAAGAAAAAAAATTAAAATTACTGTCTATTAGGTGAAAAAAATGGGGGGGGGGGGGGGGGGCTAGCATCAAAAAGCCTAGCGGCCCTTCTTGGCTTAATCTAGCCTTGCTTGTGGGTTTGGATGACACACTCGCACGTCTTGCATCGAGCTCGGCCACAAGGTCGCGCGCCCCAAAGTGACCGGCACTCTCAGTTGTGAGACATCAGTGGACAATAAGATCCTTCAGGTTCTTGTCGCGTCTATAGGCCACCAGAGGTGCCTCACTGAACACTTCTCTAGTCACATAATCCGCTCGGAGAATAGGTAAGTGACGGGAGAGGATTTTAATTGTCATGACAAGAGTGTCTGTTTGAAACTGATGCAAATAACCAAACAAATACCAATTGAAAAAAGAGTCCAGCAAATGAAGTTGGCGTTCGATAGAACATACATTTAGAAAATCAGATGATAACATTACAATGCAGTCCTTGCTGTTGAATCCTCAATGTAAGAAAAGTATAGGGTGACTGTTGCCACCTTAGTTATATTGATGTGGTATTGTCGGGCGACAGTCTTATTATAGCGCGAATACAGTGGGTGATAATATGAATATAACTGTGGCGGTTGGGTCATGAAGTTGACCAATTCATAATGAAGTAGGCTGGACACGTAGTGAAGATACGTCTTTGACAGAGACATTTATTTGACGACAACGGAGTCCAACATCATGGGTATATATATACAGCATAATTTCATCAAGAGGTCATCATGTAGATATGAATACATAGTTAAGGCATGACATCAGTATCGAACTTGACCGATTCACAAAACCGCCGACATTTCAAGGACGGCGAACGATCTGCCGTTAGGGATTCTGAGATTTGTAATCTTCTTTATAATAAACATTAGGAAAACTCTACCATTTTAACATAGGGAACTGAAACACAAGTCAAAGTGGGAGCTTATTGTTAAAGTAACAACACCCCCGACTAAGTGTAAGAGGCCTATAAATGTTAGTTGCTTATCCTTTACAGGACGTGGCAATTAACCCCAGCTTTTATTGGCTGTTTGTGATTTTTCTAGGCAATTTTTTCATTCAGTAGTTTGCCATTGCTTTCTGAACGGTACGGCGCTTATACCATTGTTAAAAATCCACACAAAGCGATCTGCTACCAAACCACCTGCAGAGGTTTCGAACCTGGTATATCTGGATTATGAAACTGCGTTCATATCCATTAGGCCACAGACGCGGACAAGACCTATACAAGTGCCTTTATTTCTCTGAGCCAGCAGTCTGTGAGCTTAAAGATTGGCGTACGTTGTACATTTTGAATTCTATATTTTTTCATTATTAACATGTAAACTAATACGTGAATATTAATATGTGAAATTGAGAAAGACACTGCAGTCGATAAATCAACAAGCTAAGATTGCTGAAATATGGCATCAAACTTAAGAATAGCAGAGATAGGCAATGCAAGGATGTCTCCATCGTGTAAGCAACCAGTACGCTACAGAAACAGTTAGCATTCATACCCTTCGACATTTGCTGCGGGAGACTGAGCACCTATGCTTTTTCCCAGAGTGCAGTGAGGTTGGTTCTGATCAACAATAACATTTACATATTCTGCATGTCCCAACCATATTTATCAGTTTAACTAATGCTATGTAGGAATACCAAGGATTTAAATTTTAAACTATTGAAACCACTAATGTTCATTTATTCTTTTGATAGAAGATTCTGACCCATCTTGCCTAGTCAGATAATTAGCATTCAGACATGTCTTATTTAACATCAGAAACAACATCAGAATTTTATTACGCTTTTCTAGATAGCTATATTTAGCGCTGACGTCATCCACCCTAACCGAAGCCGTTCGACCCTCTATGTTAACGGAATTGTATAAAAAGTATACGATCAATGGTTTCCTCACGAAGTTTGCGCCGACCATCGATCCGGGTTTATTACTAGTGAGGGTAAAACAGTTAGTCGTTGTAATAAGAACAAAGAAAAATACGTCAGCTCTTGTGGGATTTCCCGATCTGAGGAACAATCTTGAGCCATGTTGGTCTTTTCAAATTCAATATACGAACAACACCGCAACTCCCTATCGTTTTTTACATAAAAAGAATAGTTGACTCCGACAATGTCCCCACTTCACCTCTCACCATCTAATTTCACCTGCAGTGATAATAAAAATTTATACATATAAACACTTATTACGCCTCTGTTTGCTTTAGCTGTCGTATATATCTGTGTGTGTGCTCATACATTGTCTTACTCCGGCGCCAATACACCCATGAGTCATCACCCTTGCCAGTCAGCATCAATACACTCTCCATTAAAAACCTCACCGAACAGCTAACGACAATAATTATCCGTTCCTCCTCCATTTTATTGATTTTATCACGTCATATTTTGTTATATAAACCCATTCCTCCCCAAAATAGGGGGTCTAAACCACCCTACTATCGACATTTTAGAACCCTTAGAAAGGACTAAAAGAAGGAACAGGTTCATCCTGACCTTAGTCAACACATGCACTTTATGGGCCGAAGCTATACCGCTAACATGCCCGGATACATCTGCTTGGCTAAATTCGTAATCTGCGACCCATCTCTGGGGTTTTTGAAAAGCACTATATAATGACTATTGAGACTTATCATTTGCTGCTCCTTATTTTTCCCAAACAGATTTTGCCGCGGATCCATCACCTTTACTGCTTATCTGTAGCTATATACACCTATTTTTATAGTAACTTTTTCTTTTTACAGATGACTTTGCGCCGGGCCATTCTCAACTCCATCTTATATTCCCTCAGTGAGAACCGACCTGTGTACTGTGTGGGGTGTGCTTATAATTGTCTTACTCCGGCGCCAATACACCCATGAGTCATCACCCCCGCCAGTCAGCATCAATACACTCTCCATTAAAAACCCCACCCACCAACTAACGACAATAATTAGCCTTTGCTCCCCCATTTTACCGGTTTTTTTACCTCATATTTCCTTTTATAAACCATTTTTTAAAATTCTTTTTTATTTTAACAATGTCAACCAGACTAACCTCGGCGGCTGACCACCTCTACACCCCCCCTCCTTATTATATAAATAAAAATATATAAAATTAAAAAAAAATTTTCTCACTTCGTGTACATTTGTATTATCTCTTACATGGTTTTTTTCTCTCACCCCTATATTCTGATCAATACCTACACACAAAACACCAGACAAAACCACAATCACCCACACCACACCACGCTCATTAGCCATCTTCCTCTATAAAATTTATCATTTTTTATATTTTCTTACTGTCCTATTACTTGTAACAACCTCAGTTCCGCTTGTACCACTGCAACAACTCCAATTGTTATCAACCAATATTCCATAGACAATCACCCAGACGATAATGATGCCTTTAATCTACAATCACCACCACCGAAGCAGAAGAAAAGAGCTACAAAGCGCCTGAAACTAGAGATTTAGATTGACATTTCGTATTCTTTTAAAAGAGGTCATTAAATATATTTATTACAAACTATATTTAAAAACCTTGGCAATTGTATAAATGTTGTCTACATGTTGTAAAATATATATTGTATGTATGTTGTATATATATATATATATATATATATATATATATATATATATATATATATATATATATATATATATATATATATATATATATATATATATATATATATATATATATATATATGTTGTATATATTGTATACATGTTGTAACACCTGAATAAAGAAACATAACAACACACTGCTGAGTCATACACAACACTTAAAATAACATCACAATACAACCTACCTACTTATCTCCCCTAACTCGCGCCGCCATTATTGATCTAATATGTTTCCTTATATAAAAGACACGCTCATCCTCCGTTATCGATCGGTATATTTCCCTATATAAAAGTCTCGCTCATCCTCCGGAATACTAACCGAAACCCCCATACTATACTACTTACTATGTCTTCGTAGAGTCTTCCCACGACTTGGGGGTAAGACTTATAATAATATATGACGAAAACGTCTGCCCTATACAAAGGACGCTATGGATCTCTCTCCAGCGTAATTGCTGTTTGGCAACAAAAACCGATCGCATCAAGTTGCGCTATATAGTTCAAATAAAGTGCAAAAAGGTACGTAAATAATTAAACATATACTACTTACTTAGATGCGCACACATGTGCGTCTATCACAGCTAGACTGGCATCTAGGTCTGTTAAATCTCGCACACTTAACTCCCACGCGAAAAAGGACTTAACAGTGACCCAAAAACTCTCATAGAAGGGAACTGGAGACATATTTTAAAGGGATTTTAGAAAATATGGAGAGACATCAAGCGGATGGCACAAGACAGAAAGTAAAGGTCTGGCGTGAACTTGATGAGGGCCTACCCACGCATGGAGCTGGATGTTAATGGTGATGAATACTCGCACGTGTCTAATGTTGATTCCAAGATGTGATTGTTGTGCAAAAGAAAGAAGAAATTAAAAAAAAAATTAGATAAACCATCATCTTCGAAATGAGCTGTCTGCAAGAAGTGGCTAACAAAACACTGAAACCTGTCTTTGAAGTGGGTGCTTGCGTAGAACAGAATGATGTAAAATAGTGCGACAAAGTCACCAATGGTAGACTGATGACAAGATACAGGCAAGTTCCAATAGAACAAGAAATAAGAAGACGCTGGCGATGAATAGAACATACATTGACGGAGCCTGTTGATAGCATTATAATACAGTCCTTGTTCTGGAACCGCCAGGGTAAGTGAAGCATAGGTAGACCAAATAATGCACGGACAAGACAACTACAGACAGACATAAACATGATAAGGAAGACTTGGAAAGACCTGAAGCTGACTTCACATGACAGAAGGACTTACCATACGTTTTTTGAAGGCCTATGCTCCTAATGGAGCTAAGGAGTTCAGTGAAGCATGGAAATAGCTAGTAAAAAAAGAAAAAAAAGAAATTAGAGTCATAGAGTCAAAGAGTCAGCGTTAGAGCAGTAGCAAAGTGAAGGAGTATACCGAGAAAAAACGGATAAGTTTGAATGCTTTGTGAGGGTGAACCCCGGTCATCCAGTAACAGCGGCATTTAATCTCACAATGGAGGAGACTGGGTATATTGAATGATCCAAGAGAAAATGGGTTGAGGGAAGGTGAGATTTAAAGAAACAAAACATGACCACACCAGGTCGTAATGTATGCCTGAATTTGTAACCAGTCTAATCAATCCCACCAGCGACACTGCACTGTGTAACCAGTAACTAAAAGAAGAGTAAAAGAAATAAGGGATTTGGCGGGATTACGTAACCAGAAATAATCTAGTTTTCTGTTGATATGACTGAAAATGGAGAGGAACATGATTCAGTCAGGTGGAGAGAATTGTTAATGTTAAAAAAAAAATGACTGTGAATAAAGAGTTTGTTATTTCTTTGTGTCGGTCTAAAAAAAAATATTTAAAAAATTCGTTAGTCACCTGGAAACGTCTCTGCCGCACATCCCACATAGGACTTGGCCTGGGTGTTGTAAATGGGCCTGTGCTTGCGCTATTTCTGGCACCAGTTGGTGACGTAATATTTCTTGGTTGGAAGTCTATAATCGGCCATGATAGAGCAGGATTATTATTTTCATCGCAGATATTAAAAACAAATAAATTTATATCTTCATTTGTAATCACATTCTTTAATTTTTATTTCCGAATTTGATGAGCATAGAAATAGATGGGTGTGAGGTGCACAATTGTTCTGCTTCGACCACGTTTAAAAAAAAAAAATACATGAAAACACCACCCACAAATCTGGAGTAAAATTCTTGCATGTGTCTGTGAAGCAAACCTCAAACAGGTCAATGGCTCCCTGTCATGTTCTATAAATCCTTAAACCTACATCATTAAAAAAAAAAAAAAAAAACCAACTTCCACAGAAACCACTGTTGTATGAGCATGGTGCAGGCTTCCCGTACGGGACCACCATTCCCCAAAAGGAGCGAAAGGGAATTTGATGTAGATGACCATGCAAAAAAAAAAGAAAAAAGTGGAATGTTGAATGGCCACGTTCCGATAAGAACTGGTTGAAGTGCTCTTTCAAAAATTTCAAACTTACATAAAATATTTAGACATGGTAAATAAGCATTTTGCTCACACAGAACATGGATATACTTCTAATGTGAAAAATACATACTCGAAAGCCCAGGCAGGCTGAATGCCTGATTAAAACTCTGTCGAAGAGTTTGGCCCAGCCCGTCCAAAAAATTATCCGCCCAGTGGCCTAGTCCAGCAGGTCTGATTTGTCTAGCCAGGTTTTGGCCGAAATCTAGATTCAGTAAGCCCAGGTTCTCACTCAGCGTTCGTGTCATTTGATTCATGCTGTTTTGAAGTTCCTGGGAAAACTGGTTCATGGTGGCTGTAAGCTGTGCGCGTTCAGTGTCCGTCATGGGTCTGTGAGAATGGATAAATGTGTTAGCTGAACTAGGAAAGTAACATATTTAAAAAAAGCAACTAATTACTTAATATTGTTCCCTCTCTCTATTACTGACACACACATTGTAACTTACTTATTCCTTCCTCTTCTACCTTGGGATATAGAGATTAGCCAGAGAGAGAGAGCGCCGTTTTATCCTATCCGTTGTCTTCCTTTTGACCTGGATCCAACCAGTCCTCGGTCTTTCAGGGATTTTTGATGTCGTCCTTCCAGCGAACTCTGGGTCGTCCTGGAGGAATGGGTCCCTGGCTCTTTTTTTCCCCATATTTGCTGCGATAACCGATTACACACATATGTAAGTACTATATATTGTTCCTTTTACTTCTAAGTGTGTTATCGCTGACCTAGCTTTGCAAGTTAAACAATGCTAGAAATTATACGTACTGCATTCTTTTGTAGAATTAAATAATAAAGGAAACTTGAGTCCTGTGGATAGTAAATAAATAAGTAAATAAAGGTAATTAATAGGTACTCGTTGGACATAAAGGGTGGCACTAGACGACATAAAAGAAAATATAAATATGAGTGATAGGCTTACCGGGAATCGAATCTAGGACCAACCAGACGGCGCCATCGCCTTGCTGTGACAGTACACCGTGAATGGACGCTGAGCCAATTTTGCACCCCTAAAAAAGTGCATTATTGGCTGAGGTCATTCTCGTGACACTCGCACAACTATCATATAGGACCCGATTCCCAACTTAACCCGAGACACAACTTTACACATCCAAATCTCACAGCCGACTCCCCAGACTACACCTATTCCCAACCAGCTCACTGTTCGCTCGACCACTCACACCTAAAAACGAGACCAGTGAACATACCTCTCTCTCTCCCAAACATCACGCGTAACGCATTCCCGCCAGTGCACACAACAAGCCACTACCATAAATAACCCACCCACCTTCCTATTCCCTACCCACACTAATCTCATTTATTACAGTTCCACAACAGTTTACCCCTCCTCTAGTAGGAAATCCCAATTCCTAAATATACTACTGGACAAAAGTTAAGGGCCGCCATTCAGTTTAGACAAGGTTTATATAATTGATTGGCAAACTGTAAAGACAAGTGAAAATGTCATTAAAACTGAGCTCAGAGAAATATGTACGTATACATCTCTGTGTGCACTAGGATAATTTTTTTTTAAATGACAAAAAACTGGGTCACTTTAACCCGCACGTGAAAATTGCCATTGTTTCTGCAAAAACTCGTGGTTTTTGCAACACGCCCCACTAGTTCAAAAGGTGAAAAAGTGAGTTGAATTTGAATGCACGTGGAAAATGATCATCGATAAAGAGTGTTCACCGTTGGTATGCAATAAATCGGTATAACAAGTGGTCGAAATGATCACTGCATTAGCCATGCCACCAAGGAGAAGTCTCAGCACTGTAGACCGTGGTCGAGCCATGGCATGTATTCAGGATGGTCAATCTGTTCGTCATGTTGCAAGACGTTTAGCAGTGTCCCACTATACCATTCAGAGATTTCTTGAGAGATTTCAAGCTACCGGACATTTGGAAAATCGACCCTGCTCAGAAAGAATTATATAAACCTTGTCTAAACTGAATGGCGGCCCTTAACTTTTGTCCAGTAGTATATGTGCATACTTAACCTCTCATTCCTTTTTACATAACAATTAATTATTCATCCAAGCACATTCAGATATATCTATATAATAAACCTGTAATGAATTTAAATAAACATAAAAAGTAAACAAACTATACTAATTTTATATGTATCATAAAATAACTATTAAAAATATTAGAATCTTTAAGTCATATGTCAAGTCAGTCCAATTCTTTGGCTCGAAAGCATGCAGAATAGCAAAACCAACAACGAAGACGTAACATACTTCCATAAATAGGTGCTTGCGTTGAATAGAATTATTGAAAAGGTACCACACGGTCACTGACGTCTAAATGATGGAAAGAACAAGACAAGTGTCCCTGGAACAAGGGATGAGATGGAAACCTTCTGATAACATTACCAATCAATCAATCAATCAATCAACCAATCAATCAATCAATACCCTTTAGCTCCCCAAGAAGCATCGGCCTTCAACAAACGCAAGCCAAGTCCTCCTGTCCCGTGCCATCCGCTCAAGTTCTTTCCACGTCTTCCTCATAATATTTTCACCACTGCATCCAGTTCTTTTCTGCATGTGTGTGTTTTTTTTTGGGGTCTACCTCTGGCTCTTTTTCCCTGTGGATTCCAGAACAAGGCCTGCCTTGTAATTCTATCAACAGGATTCCTCAATGTTTGTCTTATCCATCGTCAGCGTCTTCTTCTCAACTCTTGTTCCACTGGCACTTGTCTGGTTCTTGTCATCAGTTCCACATTTGTGACTTTGTCATACCATTTGAGTCCTTCTATTCTACGCAAGCGCCCGTTTATAAAAGTCTGTAGCTTTTTGGTTGTTGTTTTTGTTGTTCTCCATGTCTCAGAGCCATACAATAGGACTGACTTGTCATTCTTATTTTCGTGTTGGACTTGATTTCTCTTGCTCTCCATTAGCGCCCCAATGCTTTTTGTATTCTTATTTTGATTTCACTGCCTGTTCCTCCAACTCTGTCTATATTACTGCCATGATGTGTGTAAGATTCCATTGGATTCCATTTCTGTTATATGATGTCGATGTTTTCATAACCCAATCTATTGCTAGTAATAAAAGAAATGGAGACAAGAGGCATCCCTGTCTCACTCCCATTCTAATCCTAAACGGTTCTGTAAGTTGTCCTTCATGAAGAACTCTCCATGTCATGTCTTCGCAGGTCTTCTTTATTAAGTTAATGATCGTCATGGGAACTCCATAATGCCTCATCAATTTCCAAAGAGATTCTCTGTCTACACTGTCACATGCCTTTTCATAGTCAAAAATCCATCCGATGTATGGCGGTGAATTCCATTCTTGACTTTGTTCAACTATTATTCTCGATGTGGCTATCTTGTCTGTACAGGACCTGTTTGGTCAAAAACTTGCTTGTTCATCTCTCAGTTGCTTGTCTATGGACTCTCAAGGATGATTCTGTTTAATACTTTTCCTGGCACTGATAGTAGCATTATTCCTCTTTAATTTGTGCAATCTTGTAAATTTCACTTCTTAGGCAACTTGATCAGATAACCTTCCTTCCATTCTGCTGGTATTTCCTCTCTCTCCCAGACTTTGACAAGTAGTTTGTATAATATCTCTGTTCTTCTTCTTCTTCTTCTTCGATCCTTAACCACCGACCGTCAAAGCAGTCAGTGGCCATCACGCCGAGTGGCGTCTTGTAGGGCAACAACAAATTGATTCCACTTTGCACGGTCGGTGGCCATCCTTCGTACAGTGCCCCAACTCTGGTTCATTCTTTGCATCTCAGCCTCCACAGTCCTCCGCCAAGTTGTTTTTTGGTCGGCCTCTCTTTCGCTTTCCTTCAGGGGTCCAAAGCATAGCTGTTCTTGTGATGGCATCGGGGTCTCTTCTGAGGACATGACCAACCCAGCTCCAGCGTCTGCCAGCTATGATGGTATGCATGTCCTCTTGCTTGCTACGAGTAAGCAGATCTTGGTTGGTGATGGTATTCGGCCAAAAGATTCGGTGAATTTTTCTTAGGCATGTTGTGTAAAAAGAGGACAATTTTGACATTTCCTTCTCTGTGACTCTCCAGCATTCCGCACCATAGAGAAGCACAGAAAGTTGTTCATTTGATGTTGTTTCCGTAACTTCATTTTTTTTTTACATAGACAGGGGTGTCAGCCCTATGCTAAAACCCCCAACCTGGAGGACCAGGGTACCAGCTTTTGTCTGACCCCTACCCACACAGACCAGTCCAGCTTGGTTGAACCTACCAGGAGTAAAACTCCCACTGGCATAGCTCTGGGGATTGTCAGGGTACGCAAGCTGCCATACCGCTACAAGGTATAGGTACCATTGATGGCAATATCTGTTTTGATGGCCTCTGCTGGAATGCCATCTGGACCAGCTGCTTTTCCATCTTTCAGAAGCTTCATGGCTTTCTTTATTTCTTCTCTACTTGGTCGTTCACAGCTGATTTGCAGCTCCTCTTCTGCTGGGTGGATGTCTAGGGGATTATTTGGAGCTGGTCTATTGAGAAGTTCCTCAAAATATTCTGTCAATCTCTTCATTTGTTCTTGTATATTACTAAGCAATTTTCTATTCTTATCTTTTATGAGGCCATTTGCTTGCTTATATTTCCCTGTTAGCTTCTTTGTGTTGTTGTACAGGTCCCTCATATTTCTTTTGGCTGCAGCTTCCGCTGCTTCCCGTGCCAACTCTTCAATATACTTCCTCTGGTCTCTTTTTGATATTTCTTCTTACTACTTTGTTTGCTTCTATGTACAATTCATGAGCCTTGGCTTAGGAGCTTCTGGTTTTGCTTCTGTTTAAATCTGTTTTTTTTTCCCTGTCTTCTATCTTGCTAACGGTTTATGTTGATATCCTTGCTTTGTGCTGATGTTCTCTTTTTCTCAGTGCTGCTTGACATGTCTCGTTCCATATATCTTTTACTTGTTGCCAGTGGTCTTGCGTAGCTGCTTCATCTACCAGCTGTTGGAGTACTTGGTATTTGTTGGATACTGTGATTGAAAATTTTATTTTTCTCTTATTTCCTGATTTCTTAGATATCCCATCTTATACTGTTGTCTATAGATATATACTGTTGTAAATTTCTTGAGTTTCAATTTTGTTTTAGCCAACAGAAGATGGTGGTCTGATACAACATCTGCTCCTCTACATACTTTTACATCGTGCAATGATGACCTAAACGTCTTACTTGTGCATATGTGATCAATCTGATTCTCAGTTCTGTGGTCTGGTGATATCCATGTTGCTTTATATATTCTTTTATGTGGAAATATTCCTCCTACAGCTAGTTGATTTGAAGCACAGAAGTTAGCTAATAGTTCCCCATTCTCGTTCATCATACCTAATCCATGCTGTCCCATGATTTATTCAAAACCGATGTTGTCTGTTCCTATTTTCGTGTTTAGGTCCCCCATTAAAATTGTGATGTCCTTTCTTTTCTTTTTGCCCAAGACATTTTGTAGTCTGGTGTAAAATTCTTCTTTCTCAGATTCTTCTTTATCATTTCTTGGTGCATAACACACAATGATGTTTATATTTATTTTCTTTTTTGGCTGATTTAAACCTTGCTGTTATAATTCGGGTCCCATTGCTTCCAATTCTATAAATGCCTTCTGTGCTTCCCTAGACAGCATTAGAGCCACCCGTTCACTGTGGTGGGCTCTGTCCTCCTCATGTCCTTAGGACAACACAATTTCTCCTGTGATCAATCTCCTCCTCTCTATGCCCTTCCACCGTGTCTCGCAGAGAACCAGGATATCAATCCTTTAATTTACATTTCTGCTGATACATGTGTAGTTTTCCTTTGTTCATATAGAGTGCAAAGATTCCAGTTGCCAATCCTGGAGATTTTCCAAGACGAAAAAAAATTAGTCGGCAGCACAGACTCCTTTCGGCTTTCTCTGCGCTGCGTCATGCGCCTCCTGTCCAGAGGACCTTCTTCTGTCTTGGGCGGCTGAGTTGATTTATATTCTTTATTTGACTTGTCCATGTTTGTTGAAGTTTTTGTGGTAAAAAGTTTTTTTTCTTTAACCAGCCAAATTTGATCGCTTTTTTTGTCCATGTTTGTTGAATTTCGGGTTTTGAGTGTGGTAAAAAGTTTGAGAACTAGAGATAGATCATGAGCTGATGGCACCGGACATGAGAACTTGCTGTGGTTGTGTTGAATTCCTATGCTCCTTGGGAGTTAAAGAGTATTGATTGACTGATTTAGTTATTTGTGGAACTGTGTTTTAAGACTTTCTGGCTCCACATTGCGAGCGAACACACTGTCACTTTTGTCTGAAATTGTGTCTCATCTACTAGGTCATACCTGTACTCGTTAAGTTAAAGATCAAAGGCAGCGATCAGGTGAACTGGTCACCGTACCTCATAAAAAAGCTGGACCTGGTATGGGGAAATCTCTAACACTTCACTCCACTACTGTAGTATCTAGTAGTAGACTACCTTCACCTTCACCTTGACATACTATAACAATTTTGACACTATTATGTCTTACGTCATTGAAAATAAACCAAAACTCACCTGATGCCTCTCCCCACATTGATGAATCCTCCACTTGCTCCGTTGTTCATGTAACGAATGCACTTGCAATAGTCAACCTTGACCCCATTGACGAAGGAATTGCTGACGCTATTCATACTGTCACCATTTTTACAGCATCTGACGGTAACGCCATCTGACATCAGACTTAAGGCACCCTGACATTCTACCTGTCCTTCGATACACTCGCTTTCTGAAAGCAAGATAAGTCTTTTTTGGTGACAATGTGGGTGGTAAGATTTCCTTGTGTGTATTTAAAATGTACATTCTTTAGTGTGTCTAAAGCGGTTACTTATCTTTACGTAGCAGTCAAGTAGATTTACTTATATAAGGAAGGTACATAGAACAGATCATATTATTATGTGAACTAACAAACTTTACTAAATGTCTTGCTTGTATGCACATTTTCAAAACGGAACGTTATTCTGAAATCTAAAAGATCTTTATAGCAGTCACGAAAATATTGAAAACTTAAAGATGGTCAAGGTAGTTACAAAGTTTAGGCCAAAAAATATTAAGTCAAAAAGTATAACTAAAAATGCAAACTTAGCCTCTTGGCAGCGCCTTTATTTGTAGTGTAGTAATCGAATTGCCCCGCGTTGCTTCCCGGGGACCTCTGAAGAGAGAAAGAAAGACTAGGATATAGCGCCCTCAGGTACGTCGTACAAGGCGACTAATATGAAGTTGTCCACGAGGCTGACAAAACCATCATCATGGGCGGTTCGTTGGTAGTTACTACGGAACTACAGCGCCCCCAGCTTTTTAAATCTTAATATTCAGTCAACTGAGTTATATGAAATTCTGTGAAGAACGCAACGCAATGAATATTTTTATTAACAGGTCCTTATTGAAATGTCTGTTGCGCACACAGTTGATGATACACTTACCATGATAATGTCTGTTGCTCACACAGTTGATGATACACATACCATGAAAATGTCTGTTGCTCACACAGTTGATGATAACCTTACCATGAAAATGTCTATTGCTCTCACAGTTGATGATGCACTTACCATGGAAATGTCTGTTGCTCACACAATTGATGATTGTCATACAGATAGGTTGTGAGTTATTTTTGGCCCGTCTGAGTAGACTGGATGGTGATACGTATGTGAGAAAGGTGTGAGAAAATAGATTTTACGGGTGGTAGATTTAAGGAAAAAAGATATGTCTCTGGAATGAGTAAGTTTCTCTATTCCAACCTATCTATACGACTATAATTTAGTACAAGACAACCTTGCCCTCCTCATACATATAAATATAAGTTTAGCTACACACACACACACAGCTATGTGACAACAAGACACACAAACGTGAAAAACTACAGTTAATTGGGTATGGGTCTGACCAACACACAAAGTTAAGTTTCTTGTTGTTTATTATCATTAAACTTGACAACACTAATTATCTAAAGAAAAGATCAAACAAACCAGATTTACATACATTTGAAATAACAAAAAGTAGATGTGCCCTCCCCCTATGGAGAAAATAACCCAAAGTTAATAACCCAAAGATCGAAGGTTAGCACTGTGATACAGAGTAGACAGTAGAGTAAACAAAGTCTGACTCTATACGTACAGTAAAGCAAACAAATTAGGCAAATCCAGAGTTAGTAAAATCTCTGTAACAAAGAAAAATATTCACTCTCTCTTGCAAACAGTGGCCCCTCTCTCACTCTTACCTCCTATGAGATATTCCTAGGCGTACAAATATCCTGTTCAATTCCCACTTTGGCGCCAGTTCATCCTCTAACAACAACTTTTGAGGGGAACGCCAAATCTGGTAGTTTTTCTAGATAACAAATGTTACTGTGAATAGTCGATGTAGGAAAGTGCTCTTGTGGTTCACAATTAAAAAGAGGCAAATACTTCCAGTATCGGAATACGTCTGGTTGCAAAAAATGTTACAATGATAAATGATGATAATCCTATCGGCTGACTCTATGTTAGAGTGCCGATTCTGAAACAGCGTAAATTTCTGGATGTTTCGCTTGAATACGACTTTCAGAAGTCGGGAATAAATGTTATCTTTTGTACACCCCAGTGGGCTCATAAAATTGAAAAAAATATTGCTGGGTTTGGTAAGTCCAGTTAAATTACTTTTAGTGTCAGAACTGTTCTCATGTATCTTTGGCGCGTACGCTTATAATGAAGGTTGGTACTGCTCAAACCAATTTGAGGCACAGGTAACTAACAGTGAAATTTTCCAGACTAAATCAAATAAAAGAAAAGACCGTTGGACGCTCTTGATCAGGTCTGCTAGGGATATAAGAAAACCATTAATGGAAAAATGCTACTATTCTATATAGCTATATGTATGCACACAGACGGGGACAAGACGGTCTATTAACCACTCCGTCAGTCCTGATTAAAGTTAAATGGCACAGGTGTTTTCTTTAGCCTACCCTATCGTGCGTCGCTTAGCGAGTGTAGGTTGGATTGAGTTATGCGACTCTTCTCTCCCCCCCCCCCAACCACTGCTCGCGGGTTAACAATCAGCGTACAGTGTCAATTATCACAAACTATCGCCGGTCGTTAAGTAGCTATTAATTTGGTCGGCGTCTGATAGTTTAGTCGAATGGTATTAAACAATAGGCACTTATAATAAATACGCACAATGAAATAAAGCGTGAATTCTTTTCTGTCACTATCAGTCGCACCTAGCATATAAACCAGTCAGCTAAAACCGTCTATTCTTCTGTGAGAAAGCGTGTGGTGAAAATTAACATTATAACTGAACATCTGGTATGAAATAGCTACGCGTTATTTTATTTCACTAGTTTTAACAGCTAGAAAATCTAAGTGAATTATAATGGTAAAGCTAACACTTTTAATTGGTAAAAGCTAACACTTTTAAACACGTAAGCACTAATTTATATTACCAGAAATCAGAATGAAAAATCCCCAAAAATTGCTAATAACACATTTAACAAGATGGTTCTAGAACTGCGTGCTTAGACTATTTAAAAATTCCGAGTGACAACTGATTGCAGGTTTTAAGAAAACACAGTTTATATATCATTATTTTTCTCTGATCTATAGATGTTGTTAATTTTCGCGCTATTGTGTGTAACGGAGAATCAGAAACAGAGTTACAAGACAAAGGCTTACATGTCGCTCTGTCGGGCGTTGCTAATCGACATCAGAAGAATTCTTACGTCTAACGGGTCTCTCGAAGATTTTGCCCGTGAGACTACTTCAAAGCATACTCGGGAAATTTTGGATTTCCCTTCGTAGACCTCAAAAGATTCTGTGTTTTTCACATGCGGTCTGTCAGGTACCGTATGATTGAAAGACTAGCTCGCGTGAGAAGACGAGGTAAACAAACCTGATTCGCTACCTGTTATGACTGGCAAGTCACGAAAGTTTGTAAATACTTCGTTTGCTTGAGTTCCAGGAAAAGAGGCGGGCCGAAAAAGTAGCTTGTGTGAGTAAACACAGGCAGAAAACGCATTGTTTTGCTAGCAAATCATAGAGCGCTACGAGATTACAAAAACTGTCAGATTACGGTTGGCTCTTTTTCCATTATAGGTCACAGTGATACACTTACTATGGAAATGTCTGTTGCTCACACAGTTGATGATACACTTACCATAGAAATGCCTGTTGCTCACACAGGCGATGATACACTTATCATAAAAATGCCTGGTGCTCACACAGTTGATGATACACTTGCCATGAAAATGCCTGTTGCTCACACAGTTGATGATACACTTGCCATAGAAATGTCTGTTGCTCACACAGTTGATGATTCACTTACCATGGAAATGCATGTTGCTTACACAGGTGATGATACACGTACCATAAAAATGCCTGTTGCTCACACAGTTGATGATACACTTACCATGAAAATGCCTGTTGCTCACACAGTTGGTGATACACTTACCATAGAAATGCCTGTTATCACACGCAGTTGAAGATACACTTACCATGAAAATGCCTGTTATCACACGCAGGTTGTGATACACCTACCATAGAAATGCCTGTTACCACACATCGCGTTTGATAGAGTTACCAGAGAAGTGTTATTTAAACGCAGTTTGTGATACTCCTACCATAGAAATGTCTGGACACACAACTCGTGACACACTTACTATAGAAATGTCTGTTACACACAACTCGTGATACACTTACCACAGAAATGTCTGTTACACACAACTTGTGATACACGTACCATAGAAATGTCTGGACACACAACTCGTGATACACTTACCACAGAAATGTCTGTTACTGACAACTTGTGATACACTTACCAAAGAAATGTCTGTTACACACAACTTGTGATACACTTACCATAGAAATGCCTGTTACACACGCAGTTTGCGATAGACGTATCGTTGGTGACCTCGTTCTTCCACTGCATGTTGAAGCCGGTGTCGCAACAAAAGTAGTTGTTGTTGACGACGCTGAGACTTGAAAAGCCAGTGCAGGAATTTTGGCCTGTTTTGCATGGTACTGTGGATAAAGATAACCATAATATGATAATACAATTTATAAGAAAAAAGACGAACATAGTCAGAATACAGAATAAAACTATATATATATATATAGAAAGATGTATAGGTGAAAAGTGGAATAGCTCAGCCAAGTATTTTATGCAATGAATCCTTGGCAAGGGCAGGTTTTGAAAAAATCGAGCTCTTCAGTGTCATATAAATCCGGTCCTGTCATGTGGCTGCGATTCATGGATAGTTATTAAGCTACCATGAGAATACCTTGAGCCCATAGAGATGTAATGAGCCAAACGAATGTAAAGACTACAATGGACAGCTCAAAAGAGTAATGAGGATGTCGTGCAAGAAGTCAATGTGCAAAGGAAGCTTAGCAGTCATGTTAGAAGGAAGTAATTTAAGGAAATAATAAACTGTATTTTTTAATGTTACGGCAAGAGAAAAGCTATCACACACACACACACACACACACACACACACACACACACACACACACACACACACACACACACACACACACACACACACACACACACACACACACACACACACACACACACACACACACACACACACACACACACACACACACACACACACACACACACACACACACACACACACACACACACACACACACACACTAGAAAAACAGCACAGACTGAAGGTAAAGAGAAAGAGTACGACAAAACACAGAAAGATACTGGACAACTGAACACTTGGCGTGGGAAGACGTTATCTACATAACTGATAAACAGTATTGCGGACAGGAAGTTGTGAAGAGACATGGTCATCAACGCCAGGTGATATGGAACATGAAAAGAAAAGAAAATATATAAATAAGGAAGTAGAAAAAAGAACTATATACTTTGACAGACATGAGGAAAAGATAATTCATTTTAAGGAAGTGGAAGATAGTTTGGTTTGTTTTTAAATAAAAGTTTGCCTCGTTTTGGCAATGCGCACCCCCGTTCAACCTAGATACTGGGTTCGTTCGGTTATATTAGGGTGGATGTCGAAATATAACAGACCTTATGGTCTGGTTACTTCCTTAAATAATAAGAACTAATCTGGAAATGAGAACACTATTAAAGGAAACGTTGATCAGAAACAAAGAAATAAAGACGTTAAGGACAGAGAAAAGACACTGCCAGATACTGAACAGCCAGACCTGGAGATGGTCCTCACCTTGTTCTGCTCCAATAACAACAGCGATCACCTGAATCATCAATAATGCAGGCAACATCCTGTATAGGTGAATCTATTCACAATCTGCAGTAGAAGAAGTTAACATTACAAATAAAACACAAACATGGAAATTGTTTTCAGTTTGTTAATTCTTAAATTAACTCCTCACCCCTAGTTCGCCAGTTCGTTTCTTTTTTCCTTTTACTCATTATACAAAATGGAGTCACCACTGCAGTATCCTTCATTCAAAAAGGCAGTGCCACAACTCTTTTGTGCTCATGGAGAGGCCATTTCACTGTCTGTAGCAATTTATTTTACATGGTGGAGATTCCAGCCTCATACACAACCTTACTTTAGTCTCCTCTCACGACCTGCGCAAGGGGGAGGATGGGTGGGGGGGGGGGAGGAGCCATAATATTTTTTATTTTTATTTTGGTCTCATCCTCTTTACAAGTCCAACAAACAGCAACGGGTGATGACGTAAATCAACATCTTATTTACTTAGCAACTCAAGTTTCTGGCGGGGCTTCAAACTGTTACCAAAAGCCATCAAAATGACACATATGATAACGTCATAACAGCATGTTGATATGTGAGGTATTGTTTACCACATAGGATGATGTTCTTTTTTTTTTAATACTGCTGTTGTTCATACAAGGTACAGGTTTATTCCCGACACGTTTGGACACCTAGCTACTTTATGTGCATGTTATGGCTTCGTTTCTGTTGTTTTTTTAAAACTACTTTTATTTAAGTTTACAAGCACTTTATATATTTGTCCCGTCTCAGATCTTTAAGTACATAATCTCTTATGTTCCATACACCATAGAGAGCTGAAACTGTGCGTGCAGGTTTCTGTAGTTGTACCTTTTAACCTGTCATGTTCTAACCAGCACTGATAAATGCGATTTGATAATAATAACTAAAAATGAACAACGGTTCTTAAAAACATAATTTTTCAGTTATGATTTCGGAAAATCATAAAACTGGAGCTAACGATTTAAAATCATAAAACTAAAGGAAATAATACAAACAAACAGGTTTTCGGTAACCGCTTCAATTTCTGTTACCAAATTTACTAAAAACAGAAAACGAATTGTCCATACATTATATTGCATAGCATAAAAGTGAATAGCCGGTTTTCACTGATTCGTCATTTCATTCACTAAAGTATAAATTTGTGGATCCCTAAGAATTTGTTTTCTTCACTTGTTTCCTTTTTACATAGCATGTGTAGAATCATGGCTTTAATCACATTTAGCCCGTTTAAGTGAGTCACGCACGATCGACCGTTGACTCAAGACGCGTGGGTATTACGTATTATATAGGGTTAAAAAAAAACAGTACACCTAACATCAAGTAGAAGGCACGCTCAATGCTCATTACGGAGAAGCGAACGTTGCAGATTGCAGAGTAAAAACTGACAGATGCAAAGTTGAATAGCCACTACCCAACACTGAAATGAACTGATGACAAGAACCAGACAAGTGTCAGTAGAACAAGAGATAAGAAGAAGACGCTGGCAATGGATACGACACACAGCGAGGAAACCTGTTGAAAGCATTACAAGTCAGTTCATACTCTGGAATCCCCAGGGAAAGAGAGGAAGTCAGTGGTAGACCACAAAACACATGGAGAAGAGAACTAGATACATAAGTGAAAATGATGAGGAAAACATGGAAAGAACTTGAGCGGATGGCACGTGACAGGAGGACGTGGCATGTGCTTGTTGAAGGTCTATGCTCCCTGGGTATTGATTGAGTACTGAAATTGTATCAACCAGGTATATGCTCCATTGGTGGAACAGAAGCCTTTTTAGTCGTTCCCCTTCTACCCTGGGATGTAGAGATTTTCCGGAGAGAACGCCACACTACCCTATCGGCCTATCTTCCTCCTGGTCTGGTTCCAGTCTAGTCCTCGGTCCTTTAGAGATTGCCTAACGCTGTTCTGAAATGTGGATATATAGAAGAATGGGGCGTATCTCGTGGAAAGAGAAAAAAACAAATAAGGAGGTCCTAGAAAATCTAGGTATGAAAAGAGAACTAATGAGGGAGATCAAAGTTCGGCAGTTAAAATACTTTGGCCACATAAAAAGGCATAACACCCTGCAGAAGACCATAATAGAAGGGAGAGTTGAAGGCAAACGTGCAAGGGGAAGACAGCGCTATAAGTGAGAAGATAACATCAAGAGATTCACAGGAAAGAGTCTTTCAGAGTGCACCACCAAGACAAGAGACAGAAGACGTTGGAGATCCATTACAGCCAACCTTCGTTGTGGAGATGGCAACTGATGATGATGAACGCTGTTCTCACATTGAACTCTGGGTCGTCCTGGAGGTCTTGCTCCCTGGCTCTTGGTTCCCAATATTTGGGAACAGAAACTAACAGTTAAACATTACTTCGAGGAAATCTTTCCCACCAGTTAATGGTGCTGATAACCTGACTATCCCCAGGCGCCTTGGTGGAGAAAGTTTATGGCTATGAGAGATGCCTGAGAAGGATCGCTTATCTTATGGAGGATACAGAACTGAAGCGAAAGAGTGAAGAAAAAGAATATCATCATCATTTTTCTTTGCACATCCTTACGGTGCATGGAGCCACTACTGTGGCTAGCTAGTCCACTTGTTGGAAGTCTGTCTTCATCATGTATTCATACGCGCTTGAAGAGTTGGTTTCGGTGGCAATTAGTTTTATATCATGATCTTGCCAGCCGCATGCAGAAAACAGATTATACTTGGCTCTAAAGTAAAAGCGACTTTTACTAACGTAACTTGTCTTAACGCAAACATAGATTGGCTAAAACAGGTAGCTGGGAAAATGACCTTGACAAATCCCGTCTTGCAGGAAAAATGTCTCTTAAAAGTCACAGATAAAATATTGTTGTATTATGCCAAAGTTTTAGACAGTCACGCCCTCAGTGAATGCTTACCTGGTGGCGAAAACAGAACTACATGACAATGATGTATAACACTCACGTGAGACATAAAATGACATAAATAACTATACAGCTTAAAACCCAGGGTTTACATGCTGAAAAACAGATGAATATGTTAAAATATAAAGGGTCTCATTTTAAACATCATATTTTACCCCTTTGCTCCCCGAGGAGCACAAACCTTCCCCAAATATCTGCCAACGCTTTATGACATGGTCTTCTTTCTTCTTTACCCTTTGAAAATAAAGTTCGTTCGTTCGTTCGTTCGTTCGTTCTCCTTATATCCTTTTCCAGTACTCCTCTTCGTGTTCTGGACACTTCCTTTACATTTATATGTTCTGTGTGTTCTATTACTGCTTAGACATTGCAGACTATGCTGGCTTGGGCATGTCCGCCGCATGGAAAATTGTCGCGCCCCCAAAGGTATTTTCTACGGAAAACTGGCACATGGCAAAAGAAAAGCTAGGCGGCCGCATTTGAGGTTCTAAGATGTGTGCAAGAGAGGCATGAAGGCACTGGGCATAAATCCAGCAACCTGGGAGAACGAAGCTGCCGATCACACCAAATGGAAATGCTCCCACCTCAGATTGCTCGAAACAAAGCTCTTACAGCAAAAAAAAAAAAAAAAAAAAAAAAAAAAGCAAAACAGTTGAGAGTTTTCACCACAAGGGCGTATTATCCCCATAGTCAGTTTTGAGTGTAGGATGCTACTAATCTAGTAGGAATCAGGGCATTGCCGAGTCAGGTGGTGAATGGCCATAGGTTATCCCACCAGGCCACATCATTAGCTCAAATGATGACTCAGAAATCCCTCAGATGCACTGGCTAAAGGGGCAGTGGTGAAGCTTCGACAATCTCATCAAGCTGACAGTGGATTTTACATTGCTCAGAAAAATAGAATGTAGTATTTAGTTTAGTGGTTTGCGTGCGGTAGATATAGATCTACCGGTAGTTCACATTGGATAATTTGGTAGATCTCTGAAAGAGGGGGGAAAAGAGAAAGAGTGTTAAAGCTGCAGACATTTCTGACTAGTCCACTCCCATTGGTATTAAAAAAGCTCCATACACCTAGTGTTAAAGTACTTTTTTCCCAGTTTTCCAGTGAAAGCTCACGAACTAGCTTATACAAATTCACTTTAATTCGTGAACTACATACAAGATAGAAACGCGACCTTTTCTTTGAAGTGAAGTAATGAGCTGGTAAAATGTCATTTACTTTCAGCTTTTCACTGTTTTAAAGTTACACATAGACTGCACCTATTCTAAGTATTCTGAAAACTTAAAACAGACATTATTTTACCAAGGTAACTCTTTAGAGATCTCAGTGTTTTTCCAAAGTAGATCCCCACAGGTGATGGCTTTCTTGTCGATGATTTAACAAGAGGGCAAGAAAACACCTGAGTCGAAAGTAGGTAGACAATATTAAAGAAACCATTGTATGACAATACCCAAAGCGATACACGCAACACAAGAGAGAAACCTCGTTCTCGTACGTAGGTCTGTGTATTTCATCAGGTCGCGTCTTGAGCCTTCTATGGGATAATTGTTCCAGACTCGAGCTGATGGTTCTTTGTGCAGTAGTTGCAGATTTTGTAATAACTTCTATTTGTCAGCCCTAACCAGCCATTGAAACTGGAGAACTGTGTGCCTTATTAATCTGAGCTTTTCCGCATGAGTTTTGCGGCTTAGTTGCACCTTGCTCACCGACAATATAGCTTAGAGTATTATTAATTAAGCTAGCCGTCCCATCACTTCAAGGTGGGACTCGGGAAGGCTTGAAGATGTAGTCTGCAGTAACTGTCAGGAACTATTGGAGCAGTAACTTTTAGAAAGAATGCCTTTTTCATCTTTTAGTACAATGCCTAGTGGCGTAGTTAATCATGTCTCTCCACAACTTCCTATCTCCAGTACTGCAGTAGCAGGGAACGGAGATAATGTGGAAAAGCTGAGTAAAAGTAAAATAAAGTGAAGGATGAGCTTAGAGATCTGGCAAAAAAAAAAAAAGTTATCCCTGGCGCACATTTCGTTTGTCTCTTGGCCTGGCAGTGTATAAACATGAATGCCCCTTTGTTCCCAGGATTGTTTAACACTGTAGGCAAAATTAAAAATCAAGTACAAAATAACAAAAACTAATATTTTATGTTATACATAACTGTCCTGTACTTTAATAAAAAAAATTATACATAGAGTAATTAACAAGTAACTTCATATTTTTATATTTTTGTGTCTTCGCTTGTATCTATTTGTTATGCACTAAACAAATGCAGAAACTAGAAGTGATAACTGTCATTTGATATTCGACTAATAAGTTTTTTTGTTTTGTGTTTTTCAAAAAAAAGTATAATTTTTAAAATAAATTTAAAATAAACCAATAGACTGACGCTACAAAGGAAAGCAACAATTTTTGACTACGACGAGGTAATGTGTCGAATAGACCGAATTTCAAGTTGAGTTTAAATCTTAATATGATATAGCATTTTATGAGATAAATTAAAAGTTAATTTTCTGTGTTTTGACGTTTGTTCAGAAAAAGAAGTTTGACAAGAGTAAAGAAATAATAATTTAATAATAGAGAGTGACGTTTTAACCATACAGTACAATCAGCATACACCCACTCATGTATGCTTCTTTGGCGGAGGAAAATATGCGCTCTGCTTTTAACATTAAACAGCATAGATTGTTGCCAACCTGGGACATTTAAAAGAAATTTCTTTTTCAAATGAACAACTGACAAATAAATGTCCAAAGAAATAAGCATCATGCGAAAAAGAATAGCAGCAAATCTAAAACAGCTACAGGACATTTCGGCTGCTTACCTTCTCGGGAAAAATGAAGCGTGAATTTGTCAGTAGGTCTCACCTGTTGTACATCTACAGAAATGAACAGCCCAGACAGATAGCTTTAATTATAATGTCTGTTTTTAGAGTAACGAATATATCCAGCAACATTAGTGACATCACATGATATGTAAATTATCTTGCAACTGTCACTCAGACGAAGCTTACATTTTCACTATGAACAAAGGAAGTACTTTATGAAGGCTCGGTTGTAGTTTGTTCATCATCATCATCATCATCATTCGCCACTTCTCCAAATAGTCATTCAAAAACACTCATACCAAGTCCTCCTGTCCCTCGAGGTCTGTCCATGCTCACCTCAATCCTTCCATTTCTGTGTTTTATTCGTGAAATAGCCATACCAAGTTTTTGTGTTTCCACAAGAGCTGTGGAGTTGGAGTCGTGGGGTCGGTCGTTTTTTGTGTGGAGTTGGTCGTTTTTTGTGAGGAGTTGGTCATTTTTTGTGTGGAGTCGGAGTCGGTAAAAAGTGTCCCGACACAGAATTTGACTTAAGCCCAGGTAGATTTAAAGTGTCCCGACACATAATTTGATAAGACTTAAGCCCAGGTAGATTTAAAGTGTCCCGACACATAATTTGACAAGACTTAACACATTAACTACCGAATTGAAAAACACACTGTAGCCGAATTAAAATTTTTTTCCCATTTTCATCCTGTAGGTGTTTGCACAAAGTAAGCTGTAGTTTTCGTAATTGTTTACAGATTTTTATGAATTACACGTCATTTTAAAGATAAATGAATGTACTATTACAATAATTACCATATGTCACTCTAATAGAGGTTGTTGCTATTTAACGGCCCTCCGATGGCCGAGGACTTGCAATATTTTCACAATTATAACTGCTTGCGCCCCATCTTTATCAAAATCACTATTTCAATCAATGTGCACACCGTTTTCACTCTTGTCCTCGTCGCTAGATCTATCAGTCAATTGTTGAAATAAGTTTCTAGCCTGTTCAGCCGTTAGACGAGATGTACAAGTGTTTCAGTACATTTTTCATTCGTTTTATTACTAAAATTAGATCGACGCTCTGGGCGGCTCGCGGTTTAAATGATAGGATTTCAAAAGCCAGTTCCACCGGCTCGCGGTAGTTAATGTGTTAAGCCCAGGTAGATTTAAAGTGTCCCGACACAGAATTTGACAAGACTTAAGCCCAGGTAGATTTAAAGTGTCCAGACACAGAATTTGACAAGACTTAAGCCCAGGTAGATTTAAAGTGCAGCAACACAGAATTTGACAAGACTTAAGCCCAGGTAGATTTAAAGTGTCCCGACACAGAATTTGACAAGATTTAAGCCCAGGTAGATTTAAAATGTCCCGACACAGAATTGGACAAGACTTAAGCCCAGGTAGATTTAAAGTGTCCCGATACAGAATTTGACAAGACTTAAGCCTAGGTAGATTTAAAGTGTCCCGACACAGAATTTGACAAGACTTAAGCCCAGGTAGATTTAAAGTGTCCAGACACAGAATTTGACAAGACTTAAGCCCAGGTAGATTTAAAGTGTCCCAACACAGAATTTGACAAGACTTAAGCCCAGGTAGATTTAAAGTGTCCCGACACAGAATTTGACAAGATTTAAGCCCAGGTAGATTTAAAATGTCCCGACACAGAATTTGACAAGACTTAATCCCAGGTAGATTTAAAGTGTCCCGATACAGAATTTGACAAGACTTAAGCCCAGGTAGATTTAAAGTGTCCCGACACAGAATTTGACAAGACTTAAGCCCAGGTAGATTTAAAGTGTCCAGACACAGAATTTGACAAGACTTAAGCCCAGGTAGATTTAAAGTGTCCCAACACAGAATTTGACAAGACTTAAGCCCAGGTAGATTTAAAGTGTCCCGACACAGAATTTGACAAGATTTAAGCCCAGGTAGATTTAAAATGTCCCGACACAGAATTTGACAAGACTTAAGCCCAGGTAGATTTAAAGTGTCCCGACACAGAATTTGACAAGACTTAAGCCCAGGTAGATTTAAAGTGTCCCGACACAGAATTTGACAAGACTTAAGCCCAGGTAGATTTAAAGTGTCCCGACACAGAATTTGACAAGACTTAAACCCGGGTAGATGTTTGTTAAAACCATTTCAGTTTAAATAAACAAAAATATCATTAGTAAATGCTGTCATAGACTGGAAGGGTGGCATCAACAAAGATTTGACTACCCGAAGAGCAGCAGCTAGGAGACTTTTTCAGGCCATAAATCGAGGATTCCTCAACAAGAGAGAGGTTGGTAAGAAAACGAAGACGGCTGTATTCCGCACCATCTATGTCCCAGTCTTGACGTATGGATGCGAGTCATGGGCAATGACTACAACCTACAAAAGCCAGATCTAAACCTCAGAAATGAGGTATCTGAGCAATATGGTTGAAGTTACAAGAAGAGACATAGTCTGCAACCAGACGATACGTCATCATCTAAAATCGCAACCCCTGCAGACATAAGTAGAACAGTCTCAACTAAGATGGTTTGGCCATATCTGCAGAATGGGAAAAGATCAGTTACCACGACAAGTATGGGGAATTAAGAGCCAGGGATCCAGACCTCCAGGAAGACCTAGAGTCCGCTGGTAGGACAACATTAGACAATCTCTGAAAGACTAGAATCGAACTAGGTCAAGAGGAAGCAGCCGATAGGATAGTATGGCGCTCTCTCTTCCAAACCTCTACACCTCACGGTGGTAGAGGAACCACTAAGTAAGTAAGTAAAAGAGATAAATAGAAGAATTAAGCTTCTACTTCAGGGATCCTTACATGAATTTATAGACAGGCAAGTATAACAATCGAGATCATTTGAGCTGTTTTGAACTTATTATTCTCCGCTCCTTCTGTGAGGATTAGTTTTGACTCGAATTTTCTAAGCCCCCAGCTGAAGGTAATTGGACAAGATATTAATTTTATAGCTCTATATGTGTATTTAAAAACGGAGTCATACAGGTGCAGGCATAAAATTCAACCTGTAGTGATTAATTCAACCCTAGATTTATATTTACAAATGAACAGGTTTAATAATCAATTACACTTTAGCAAAGTAAAATAATTAAGGTGTTTTATCAAAACAAAACAGTTTAAATTGTTTCTTCACTGGAAGATCATAGTTGTTGGTGGATAAGAGAGCAAAACTTGAATTGCCCGATTGCTGTGCTGGTATAGGGGCCAGTTAGAGTCTGGTTCCATCGCTGCTTGTCCTCAGAGGCTGATGAACTTTCCCTTCTCTTCTGGAGTTGGATAGTTTGGTAGTAGCACGTCCCTTGCAACACGGCCGGGGCTACTACTCAGATTGCTTCATCACATGTATTCAGGACCTATCTGCTGTCGGTGTCTAGCGTTGACTTCTGGCAACTGGTTCAAAAAACTGAAAGTAGACAAATATCTCTTCTAAATATCGGGTCTCCCGATATAAACATCAGTTTTCATCCAAAATTTCATCCTCCTCAGAATTTTTCTCCTATCCCTGAGCATTAACTTTGTGAAGAATTAAGCAATGATTAATTTTAGCCCGTTAAGTTCCCCCCACCCCCCTTCTGATTTACTCAGTGGAATTCTTCTTATTCTGCTATAGCTCTGTTTAGAGTGTGTGTAGTAAATTGACTGAGACAAACATGCAGTAACTTTAAAATGATGAAATCGAAGTTAAATTTGTAAAATTACAAATAGAAAAATTTAATAATCTCTTAAGTTTTAACAGTTTGAAAATAATTGAATAGTTTAGAAGAAAAGTTTTATCATTGATTGATAATAGAGACGATGAAAAAAGTTCACTTTTACAACGTATACAAGGTATTTGTCACTTAGCTGCCAAAAGTAGTTTCTGCTTCGGCTGGTGGGTTCTGTTTACACTGCTCTCGCTCGTCGCTGATCAAGGTTGTAGAGTGTAGCTCGGTTCCCAGAAATGTCAAGGAGGGTCTATAAAGCTTAAGCCACTGTTCCCTTCTTGTTCCAGAGATAGTACTTTATCCCCTCTCTGATTCCGTATGTTTCATTTTCCTCAGATATTCCGGTTTTCGTTATTTAAAATGTTAGAAATTTCCTTTGCTGAATTGTAAGTCCCGATGAATACTCCAATAAAAGGTGTCTGGTCTGATTAATGGAAATTATGAATTCTAATTTCTGACGTCTGGTGTCTTTGGCAAGCAAAAAGGTACGGTAAGGAGCAGGTGAGCAGGAAGAGAAATAAAGGCACAGGAAAGGGTTGAAGTATCTCACAGGAAAATGTAACGACTGAATATATGACTTGTCACAAGGACCCAAAAGGGTCCCCATTCTTCTTATGGGAGAGAAAGGGAAAAAATAAAGAGTATAATCTGGATGAATTACTAGCAATCGCATCATAGTTCATACTTTTCGTTCCCCGAGGAGCATACAGCAGCTAAATGGTGTTCACCGCTCACTTCCATTGTGGGCTGCCTTGTTCAACTCAGGATGACGACGTTCTAAATCTTCCTCTTCTACAGACCTTTTCTCCATCTCGATCTTGGTCTTCCTCCTTCATTTCCTATGCGGATTCCATAGAAGGGCATGCCTGCTTAGAATAACTATTCATGTCCTGATAATATAGCCTAACCATCTCAAGACATACTGAAACTGCACGAGGTCTTGTTCTACTTCACATGTTATTGTGGTTCAGAATCGACATCATTGCAAACCCATACGTGCTTAGTTTCCCTCAGCAAATGTCGTAGGGGATGAATGCCGATTGCTTCTGTAGCGCGCTGGTTGTATATCCAGCTGACCCATTATGATAAGTTAACTCAGAATTTCCTGCTGATCAGCCTATCAGAGCCTAGGCATTTTGTTGCCTTGGTTTTTTTTTTGTCTATGCCCTCTTCTAATTGCTTTGAGTCTAACATAAAATTCCAGACTCCCAGCGTCAGTCTTCATTTAGAAAGCTCCAATGTTTCTACACTCATGTATCTTTTGCCCGTCTACGCAGAGTTGACCGATTTCATGCTGGTCACTGTGCATCTTCAGATGTATTTTGATTGAGAAGAGAGCTACCTAACTAGTATTTCTTTTGCCCTCAGTTATATCTAACTGTCCGAGGTCAGAACACCGGCGGGTCCACCGCATTTCATATCTCCTGAGTTGCTCCGTCTTCTTTGTAACCATGTACGCTAGTGTCTGTGTCTTTAAAATCTTCCAGTTTACCGGGACCTAATTGTTTTATCTTGGTCTTTTCTGGGGAAATTTTTGGCTCCCCCTCCACCCGGAGCCTTTGACATAGCTAAGACTTGCCATCTATTCCACCACCTGCGTTAGAAAAAAAGAGAAGCATACGGACTAAAATCCAGAAATGTTCCTATATAAGCTAGAATTTGGCATTTACCCTTCACTAGCAGCCAAGGAAACCAGGATTGTTCATGTGAAGTGGATGAATTGAATTTAATAATTTTTCAGTCACTATATGGAACGGATACGCTTTTCTGTTCAGGTGAACAGTTTTTAGAGTTGCACTGGGTTAACATGTAACTAAATGCTAACTTATTGTTCAGTAAATCTGTGTTAATTATTTTCAAAATTTTAATAGTGCAGTGTGTTTGCTAAGCAACTTAGTTTAGGGGGTGTGAATAATCTCTCGCAAGGGTACAACAACATAAAGCTTTACTTGAGAGAAATTCACCAATAAACTAAACTTTCGTCCTAACAGATCTTGTGTCTAAATTTGTGGAGATTTTTTGTGTGTGTGGCGGGTCTCCAGAAAAGTGGCCCACCCCTCAAGGCATGTGTAACTTTCATCACTTCATTATCACTGTATTTATGATATACGCTTGGAGCGATATTTAACCTTTACCTCAGGCGGATTATAGGAGCAGCCGGAATATCTGTATAAATATATATTATATTTTGTGAATGCGAGCTTCCAGTTATAACAAAGGGGCTGGGAGAGGTATTTTTTTCTTTTTGCCTGGAACATTAGTGTGATATACACCACCTCTGATTGTTTACTTTTTTCAGCCGTAGCGAGTTGCATCTGAGGGTTTTGGTCCATGTCGGGCCGACCCAAAGCCAGCGCAAACGCTCCGTTGCGAGCGACAGAACATTGTCAGGTACCATCTTATTCTACCGCTTGGCAAACGGGAGAGAGGGTGCGTAAAGAGTGGATGGAAGCGGTGAGTTGTAATTTGTGAAGTAGGAGAGGAGCGACGTAATTTGTGAAGTAGGAGAGGAGCGACGTTGTAACTAAAGTGTCATCCTCCTCCAGGGAACCACATGGAGGTAACATAGTCTACTTCCAGAGGGCCGGGACAGCTCTAATTCCACAGTATTAGGATTATACACATTTGGAATTTATTTTCACACTTTAGGAAGCCCAACATTCGCCTCAACCCGACAGGCTAAATACTGGAATTACCTACAGTGACAATCTGTGAAGTAGTCTCACGTGTAGATTGGTGTCCCGTTCTGTATCGTGACTCCAGTGTGTAGTGTTTTTTCCATGTTCTATGTAAATTTAATTTATTTTTCATGTGTGATGCATTTACGATTTGGTATGTTTTCTCAAATTAGAAAGGGAGATAATATTGTTTACATTATCTACCCGATAACTTGATAGATATTATTTTTTTTATAGTGTTTTCCTTTAACACGTTTTGAAAAAAAAGATTGATACCCAAACAGTCAGAATTGTTTAGGAGATCTCTATGTTCTTCTCTATATAAGTCTGTAAGAATCATAGAGAGAGTGAGTGACTACTTATTAAAAGTGTGAAGGTGAAACCTAGATCGAGGTCACTTAGAAACCCGGTATCTAGGCTGTCGTATGTCACTCATAAATCACACTCAGTGATTTTGTCTATCGTACCACTTCTACACTTCTTTAAATTAGCTGTCCACTTTGATGCCTTTGCCTCTCTTTTTTCCATTCACCCCACCACACCCATTCCTCTCATACGCCCATCCCTGCTATTTTTGCACTTGATTCCAAAGTCCAGCAGCTGAGTCGACTCTGTATGTCTACAATTAATGAGTTACGTACAAATAACGTAATAGGCCTACTGACCAAGGTCAAGGTAGTCCCATAGCAGATACTGACGTAGTGGAGTGAAATGTTAGAGTACTTTACTGTACTACTTCCACCTTCCCTAACTCAAGAGCAAAGTCAGGTACCGATAAACAGCCAGGTAGATTGGAGCGATTTTCAAACCCGGTACCTTCGCCTCGAAAGGCAAGTGCTCTAACAGCTATGCCAGCCGGACAAGGTAGGCTGTCTTTTCTTAAAAAATTCTTTGTGTGCACTTACGTGCTTTCATTGGCAACCCAAGCCGACGTGACTCCTTTTTTAAATAAGGAAAATCTATGCATGACACTAACATATGGTAGACGGCCTCCCTGGACTCTTGATATAGCGTTCAGGTAACGGACACAGTTATTTTCCTCAAAGTCTTCCTCGTTATTCATTTTAGCTACCAATATAGCAGCTAACGTGTTGTGAAACAACATTGAAACAACGTGAACATATTGCCTAAGCTAGACACAACAGCAACTATAATTAAATGTAGTTCAAAGGTCGAGGTTATTATGCCTTCTTATAAAACAATATACAGTGTACATAAACAAAGACATACCATAAGAGGGTACTAATATGTGATTGTGCATGAGGATGGCAACCTTATCTTGTAAAACAAATTGCTACCATAAACTACAACGGCTGCAACAACACGTGAATGCTTTTTACAAGCTTCCCGCAAGACGGTCAGCTGTAGTGGTGTATCCCATGCTCGACAGGGAGCGAAAAGGGAAGTGTATGAATGTGTAATTAATGAAAAAAAGGGAGATGGAACGTTGTAAAACTGATAACAGACAGAAAAATAAACATGATCTTGAAGTCAGTTGTATGGATGAACAATAAATACACTAGACACAGGGGACGTTTCGGTAAAAGCCTGTGTCGGCCACAGTCAGAAATAAGAAACAAACACGAGAAATACGTACGTATAAACAGGCTTTGCGAAAATAATGAAGGATAAAGTAGATACGTGGATGACGCTTGTAATAATAAACAAATAACAACACTAAACAAGAGAGAACTATCATTGTTAAGAAACTACAATAACACACAAAATAATATCAAATAAAAAAACTCCAAAAATATCGCTTGATGTTAAAGTTGTCTCCTGGGATGAATAAAGTTAACTAGTAAAATAATTTTAGTTATTCATTAATTTTTTTTTTTCGCTTCCTAAGGAGCATGCAGCGACGCGGCAGCTGGTCCTAACAAAAAAAACAAAAAACACTAAAATTCTGACATTAGTGGTTTCTGTAAATATGTGTTGAACAATATGTGATTGCCAGTCTCATACACTTACTCGTGTCAGTCATCTCTTTCAAGGTTTTAATTAATTGCGCAGTTAATTATGGAGAAGACTCTACACATTTGTCAGTGTCACGGCTAAAAAAAAAAAAAAAAAAAAAATAGCAGCTGCGACAATGCCAGATTTGAACGCAACAAAAATAAATTATTGTTACAAAGTTTCACTGCGTTCCGTGCATAATTTTTATATATTTTTATTTTAATGGTACACACTCGAAATTTCTTCCCCATGTTTTAATAAATAATACATATAAAGGTATGTTTTATGACTCGTGATAAACAAAGAATAGAAAACTAAACAACAGATAAATAACAGAAGTGATAAGCTTACCGCAGACTCGAACCCAGTACCTTCCTACCGTAGCAAGATTGTCTCCCCTGCTCTGCAGTAGTGGTACATAGGTAAACTTATTTTACATGATGAGCTTGCCAGCTGCATATGCAACCGTACACCCACAAGCCATATATATATATGTGTACACACACACACACACACACACACACACACACACACACACACACACACACGCACACACACACACACACACACATTCCAGTTAAATACGCCATCAGTTAATTGGGGCAGCCGTTTTTGGGGGACAAATCTTAAATAACAAAAACACACCAATAAAATAACCAGAATTTTCTTCTCTTGTTTGGGACACCACCACGCCGTTTTAAAGAGAGATATTGTGGATTTAATATTAATGTGCAGTTTGTAAAGTATTGTAAGATTTATTGCTATCGTATTTAGACAGTATAGTAATTTGATCTGAACATTGCCACTTGACCAAATTAAAATCCACCCTCCTAACACCAATCATCGCCAGCTGGCGGAGATCTTCTTCTTCTTCTTCTCGTTCGCTGTTGTTTAGAAATGTCTACACAAGAAGTCCGGTTCTCTGGATGTATGTTGCTGTAGTTGAAAGTTCTTCAAGACTCCCAAACAGCTTTGTGTGGATGTGCGTCTCTGTGGGCCAATGTTCAGTTCGCAATTGACTAAGCATGTGGCAGTCTTGCAGGATGTGTTCGGCTGTCTGTGCTGCGTGTCCACACGTACATAGGGGTGATGGGACCAATCTCAGTCTGTATAAGTGACTGTTAAGTCTGTTATGTCCTGTTCTAATACGGAACAGGATCACCTGTTTTGCTCGATCAAGATAGTGATAGTTGTCTCTTTGTTGGTCAATTTTCCTGATGGCCTTGATAAGGGTCTTCTTTTCCTGGAATGTGATTGTTTGTTCTTTTTGTTCCTGTGTTGCTCCCTCTTTTGCTAACGTATCTGCTCTCTCATTTCCTGGTATGCCACAGTGTGATGGTATCCACTGTAGCACTACCCTTCTTTTGATATTTACTTCGCATAGGACTTTGTTTAATTCTGGCAGTTTATCACTGTTGAGGGCTTGCAGAACTGACATTGCATCGGTAAGGAATACAACCTGCTGACATTGGCTTATTGTGTTATTTATTATTCCTGCAGCAATGCTTAAGGCCTGTACTTCAGCAGAGTAGTTTGAACAGAATATTCCAGTAGGTGAAAAGGTGGATTCGTTTTCTTTGTCTGGATAGACCACATAAACTCCTGCGCCTCCATTCTTCACTGCTCTGGTTGCAGATCCATCAGTATATACTTGGATCCATGCTTCTCTGGGGTATAGTTCTTCAATCATGTCACATGCTGCTATTTTCCTTTGGAGAGTAATTAGCTCTCCCATGGGGCAGGTGGTAGTTATGGAGGTCTTAATGCTGAAATTTTGATGTTGTTCCCATGGGGTTGGGATGAGTGGGGGTGTTATTTCCTTAGTGATGTCTGGTAGTTCATCCTTGTATGTTCTAATTAGTTTTTTTGGACCGATGCACAAAACTGCTTCTCTTCAGCCTCCCACTGGCTAAATCTCTAAATCTAGTTTTCATTGGGTGTGCGGGCATGTTCTTGTACTTTTCTGCTTGGATCAGGGTCTTAGTGTCTCGTCTGTAAACTGGAGTGCCGAAATCTATAGTCCCACGCTTGATACAGCAGCAAGATAAACTGCGAAAGGAATGGAGATTACGCAAGGAAAACAAAGAACATCCCAGAAACGAAAGCGCGAAGGCAAGGATCCAGAAGTTAGGGAAGCCCTCAATGAATGGTTCTCTATTATAACTGGACGAGGTGTGGGTGAAGTGGGCCAATGCTAAAAAGTAAGTCAGAGGAGTTAGTTAAAAAAGCCGGGGCATAAGGATTTAAAGCCACAGACAGTTGGTTGTCTCGGTGGAAGTCTCGGCATGAGATTAAATTCAAGACAGCACGCGGTGAGCAGGACAGTGCTGATGCCGTAAACGCTGAACAATGGTCATCCACAAATCTGCCCAACTTACTTCAGAAATGTGCAGATGATATCTACAATGCCGATGAAACAGGCCTGTTTTATCGTGCCACGCCGGATGGTTCCCTGAGCTACAAACACACAACACTTTTTGGTTCAAATAAATCAGTGGATTGCACAACTGTGTTATGCTGTTCAAACATGTCTGGAAATGATAAACAAAAGCTGTTGGTTATTGGGAAAAGCGTTAAGCCTCGATGCTTTAAGGGACTTCGAATGAAAAGTTTACTAGTTCTGTACCATGCTAACAAAAAATGCGTGAATGACTTCTGAAATAAAAAAAAAATAGCTAAAGAGGTGGGACATGGAACTACAACTAAAGTTAAAAAAAAAACGTTTTGCTGCACACCCTCTTTTAGATTGTGTGAAAAACATCCGTCTGGAATTTCTGTCTCCCAGCAACCACATCCTTGGTGCAGCTTATGCACACGGGAGTCATAAAACATTTGAAGACGTTGCATCTCGGAAAGTTGGTTAATTACTTTCATCCTTGAACAAATTGAAGAAAATCTACTGACATCATCTTCAACAGTCAAAAAAAATCAGTGCACAGGTTAACCTTGTACAAGCAATCCAGTTCGTCGCCCGTAGTTTGAAAATTACGCCAGTTTGAAATTAAAACACGTCCAAAACTATGAAGAATCTGCATGCATTGACTATAAACTTCAATGTTATGATGAAAATGAAGACTTTGAGGACGCAATTGTTGAACGAATTGCAACAAAACACCAAAAGACGTCAGAAGATCATGAAAGTGATGAGGATGACTGTTGCGTACAGTTTTTTGCTGGTAGTCTAGTTTGTTTAAGTTTGAAGATGTTTGGAAGAGAGATTCTGAATCAAAGGTATTTCTCGTTAAATTCCTGACCAGGGGCAGATACTCATTCTTTACTTTCGTTAAAGTTAAATGTGTAGTTACCCCCTCTTGTCTGTTAGTCAAGCGGTCTATTATTAGATCCGATCTTTGGCTATCTGGCCATATAAGGTGTGAATGGTCAGCGGTCTCTTGATATATGTAACGCTCGTTACCTGAGTCCAGTTCAGGGGTCATGCGTCAATACGCATGCGCGAACTTTTGGTAGCGCGAAGAGAAAGGCTTCCTGTCCGGGAGTTGAAGCTGTGATTTGAAGGAGCCAAGACGCCTCGCGTCTTGATCTGGCTTCTGATATTTGGGGAAGTCCTCTGTGTATAAGACTGTGATGTCTAACGATATTTTCCCCATGTGATATTCTATACTCTTCGGAAGTGAGTGAATTTCTTGTGTGATTCATGAAGGAATGTTAAGGTAAATGAAAGAAACATTTCCTTCCATTGTCAGAATTTATGTACATTATTGATTACCAGCTCATTGACTTTTTCCCTGAGCGAGAAAGCGCTATTTGAGATTATCTGAACTTCAGCTCATAAGTTATATTGACAGTGATTACACTGGGGCTTGTGTATGCCCAAAAAAGAACTTTATTGTGGTTGAATCCCGCTACTCTGGCGGCACCACGTAGAACAAGGTCTGTCATACCTTCGTTCGTTCAAGGAAACACAGAGGCTATTATATTTAGGGGCCCGCCATATTTGTGGTCGCCTACATACTTAATAAAGTATCTGACTGGTGTCAGAGTGGAGCTGATATATGCTCACACATTTGCTGACTCATTTTCCTATACGGGGTATCTTGCTGGAGCTGCAGGAAGATAAAGTAGACTGAAGTCAGCACTATATTTATGCAGCCTATCATCGTATTATTGATGAGGATGGCAGTGAACTATCGTCATGTGTTATTATGTACTGTGTGTTGCCAAGATGATGTATCCATTGATGTCGGCGTAGCCTGTTGACTGTTTTCGTATGATAATAAATTGTGTTTGGAAACGTCAGTAGCTGTTCCAAACCTTTACTGACTTCTTCATGTGGTTGAGTGAGTGTACCATGTCCAACGTCTACGTACCTCTACACATTCGCGTCCTCTAGATGTCATGATGTCAACTTACCTCTACCTACGAGCACTACACATTTGTTGGTCTGTCTTAGCGTGTTCAGTCAGTGTCTACAGTACACCCTGTCAGCAGCTCAATATTTGCTGACCTGACCTAATTATCACACCCCGCTACAAGACTGCTCGGTCCAGGTTTGACACTGTCCACTTGGGTACTACTACCTTTGCCTTCCACAAGAGTCAAGCTTTACATTATCATCATCATCAAGTAAACCTTCTGCATTTATGACAACCAGCAAAATTAACACTCAACAATGACACACCTGAGATTAAGCGAGTGACTAACGAGGATTCCAGTAAATTTGTAGCTAGATTACGATGCTTCTTCATGCAGGAAGGCAATGAAGGTAGTCCTATATCTGCACTAGGTTCCTGCACTGATTTTGTTCAGTTGCAGTCAATCAAGAGGACACGGCAGGTACACTCGATAAATTCCTCTAACAACATTAGCAGTTGAGAACTACGTGCGAAAATGGCGTAAATACTTTTCTCTGATCTGTACCATTTGTTCCAGTATACATTTAAAATACAGGTATTGTTGTTACTCAATAAACGGTAGTTTCTTTTGTTTTATGCTGCATCTTTTTCACTATTTACGTGGAACTTCACATAATTGGGTCAGCCGCTTAATTGGGTCAAAATGTTCTAGTCCCGATGTGTCTAAATAAGCCAGAATCCGCTGTATATCAAATGCAAAATAAAAAATGATAAAATATACATATTATAACTTACCCAAATAAATTTTAGGTTTCGAATTATATCCACAGACTTGATGCACAGAAATCGGCCGCAATATGTTGGACAGCTGTTTAAGATGCCATTGACGTCAAGTGAGTTAGGTGTCTAACTGGGTGCACGTGAAGTAGGATCCTACTTGGGGCGCACAGTGATGCCTCTGGAGTTACTCCTTTCTAATTTTAGAATTCACTTTCGGTCCTATGGCCTGTCCTATATTGGGGTCTTAATATTTCGTGTTCCTGGCTGTCTATGATTTCTTCTTGACAAAATTGGAGCCTCTAAAAATGATGTAGGCTATATGCAAATTTTTTGCTTCCACGCACATGTTTTTTCGTTGAGGTAAGATTCAATCAGAAGTTTAGTTTAGCATTCCAATACCAAACCAACCGCCAGTAAGCCTCTATTTTGGTAGGGGTTTCTCCCACCCTCATGTAGAACCTTACTACATGACAACACAAAATATCCCCCTAACATGTTATTTTCAAACTCGTCTGCATACTTCATGACCATATAAGGTCTTGTCACTTCTGCGTCGCCGGTTATGTTTACCACATTCACTACATCCCCGATCTTTTACTGATAATTTCTTCAAAAATGTTATTTTCTCATAGTTGTTTATTACAAAAAAGTAATATGCCGGAAATGTTACATCATGTCTCGTATTCCTCTCCTCTACATCTGGTCAGTCTGCAAGTTAATACATTGCTTTCAAATACCATGTGTTATCCATATTGGAAAACCCGAGCAACACGATTCGTTTGGCAATTTTTCCCGGCCATGTTCACGAATTAAACGTTCGTTATCTACCGACACACCGTCATTCTCCGACACACATCTGGGTTTGCCGCCACTTCTCAGCGGAACAAAGGAGATATGTATCCCTAATCCGTCTGTGACGAAATAACCTAGATCATCAAACTTTCCTGTGTCATTCTATATTTCAGTCTGTGCTCTTCCCTTTCTTTTTTCCCACCTCTGACAGTATTTGTTATTTTCGATTCATTATTTACACTCTCTTCCTTTAATCCTTATCATGTCTGGGTTTAAATAGCCCGTGTGAGATTAGACACAGGTGGGGAAATATTGGCCTTAACTCACGATGACCAATTTCGTGTAATGATGCCAGGTGTTTATAGCAAGATAACGACAGTGTATTGGATCGCCCGGATTAACAAGTAAAAGCTAAGATGCCAGAGTTGTCTTATCGCTAATACGGAAAGTGATACCTCCGATTTTCTGTCTGGGAAGGTACAACACCCATTTTGTTGCCTGAAAATTGTTCGTTTGCACATGAACGTGTTGGTAAATATCCATCTGGTAGCAGATAAAAAAGCACTTAAGATAATGAATGAGATTTTTGGTGCACGAATTAATGTAATCGTTTCCAGGCAGATTCATTCAGAAGTTTAGTTTAGCATTCCAATACCAAACCAACCGCCAATATGCCTCTATTTTGGTAGGGGTTTCTCCCACCCTCATGTAGAACCTTACTACATTTAAACACAAAATATCCCCCTAACATGTTATTTTCAAACTCGTCTGCATACTTCATGACCATATAAGGTCTTGTCACTTCTGCGTCGCCTGTTATGTTTGCCGCATTCACTACATCACCGATCTATCACTGATAATGTCTTCAAAAATGTTATTTTCTCAAAGTTGTTTATTACAAAAAAGTAATATGCCGAAAATGTTATATCATGCCTCGTATTTCTCACCTCTACATCTCTACATCGTTTGCACATGAACGTGTCGGTAAATACCCATCTCGTGACAGATTTTAAAAAAGCACTTAAGATAATGAATGGGGATTTTTGAGCACGTAATAATATAACCGTTTCCGGGCAGATTTGTTGTAGGCAATTGTTACGATAAGTTGTCAATCTGGGAAGATATTTCCAGTGTTAGATCTATGTAATGATGGGTTGTAAACATGATCTACATCAACGGAAGAGGCAATATCTTATATGGGAGAGACTTTGGAAAATTCACATCTTATTTTTACAGGAATTTTCCATGAAAGGGTAGTGGGGATAGCTCATAATACACTACACAAGCTGATTGCTACTGGTTTGGCATTTGAGATATGAGAATACAACATCTCGGATTGGACTTCATCTTCCCGTAGCAATGCGGATGCGTGGGCCTAGTGTTGCTTAAAATCTACAACATTTTAAGATTATGACATTGCTAATTCAACTCGTCAAGAAGAAAGTCAGACAAGTCAAGATAAGGAATAGAATCAAGATTATAATTTAAAGGACTGGACAACGCATTTGAGCATCATCTGGGCTTAGACAGTAAGAAAACTCTACCTTTACTAATACAGAAAGCCCGGAATCCTAGGAACCTGAACGGACAGTCATATTGGATTCTAGTTAAAGTGATACCCCAGACCACGCGTAAGAGGCATCTTAACCAAGTTGCCGAAACTATTTCCCTGAGCCAGAAGTCTATATTGCTCAAAGTATTTGAGGTGAATTGTACATTTTATAATTCTATGTTTTGCAATATTAACTTGTGAAAATTGCTAGTGGATGTCCACGTTTATACGAGGCTGGCAATCTAAGCATATAGAATGATGGTTTCATGAACCACCACTGCAAGAGCTGGTTACCGTTTGATGAAGGTTTCTCATATAGAACAAAACGCAGAGGTAGTCCCAATTCCCATATGGAGGTAGTGAGTGGATGATGGCAAAAATAATGTACATAATTATTAAATTAACCTTTCAACTAGTGCATATGTATATGTAAACATGTTTTATATAAATGCAATAGGTGTTTTCCGCTCACTGGGATTAACATTTAATGCTCCGAGAGGGTAAAGTTCTGTGGCAGACGGGATGGTGGAAGGAAAGGAAGGGACACCTGATTTCCATATCAGGAGACCCCATACTCAGGAGGGAAATTTGTTTCTCTCTCATTTCATGATACTAGTTAGTGGTACCATTTGGTGGTATTAGTCTGTGGAACAAGTGTGTTGTATAAGTGGCCTTCAGTCAAAGCTAGACACAAACATCATATATACCAATTTATAGTTGATTTAGTCATTTTGAGTGAACTGCACTTGTATGTCAGTCATTTTAAATACACATGAACAGAGATATTTAAGTAATATTTTACTGAATTAAATCAGTTGAGGGCACATCAAACGAGCAAAACTCTCTTCTTCTCATAGAAGGTCGGGAAAGATAAATAGTTTATTACAGCCTGGATAATATCAGCTGAAGTACTTGATTTCTTAAATTCCTACGAGGCTCCCTAGAATCGAAACATCATTCTTCAATTCAAAGCTCTGCCAAGAGTAATCTTGAGCGAAAGGTATATACCTTGGAAGACTCTCAGTAGATACTCTGAATTTTGGCCACTGTTGGACCATCACTGCAGAGCAAGAGGAGGAAATTTCGTGACACCGTCTAGTGTTGACGATTAATCAAACAAACGTGTGCAGAACTAGTCAAGCAGTCAGGTACCTTTGGTTGGTGTGGCAAGATAACCTCGATCAATGAAAGTGCAAACAACAATACTGGAAGAATGAGGATGTGGAAGGAATGTTCGATTAACACTGACAGAGAGAATTGAAGACACGAAAAAGAGAAGGGACTAATTTCGTCACATCGAACGACATCATCGTTTTTCTACGGGAGCGAATCGCGACTTTCCTCCCTCTCAACTAGCCGCCACAAAAATAGTGCTACATGGACTGGGGTCATTAGCGCGATTTCCCCACGTAACACCAAATATGCACCTAGGAACGATCCAGTCTAACTAATGACGAACAACTTCTGCGCCCTACATTCGACAGGTCCTGGGTTCGAGTCTCCGGTAAGTATATCACTTCTGTTGTTTTTCTGTTGTTTAGTTGTCTACTTCTTTATTTCTTCCGAGTGCCTGAAACATACCTTTATGTGTATTAACTGGTTACAGTTTTCGTCACTAAAAGAATTTCCCCTCTTTATTTATCTCCTTAATGCTAGTGTAGTTCCACAAATGTCTCTAGAGACACAAGAACATGACTACTGCGCCTTCCGTCATATCTACATAGCGACTAATATGAGGTTATGTATGGTGCTGGCCACCCAGTCATACAATACAAGTTGCCACAGAAAGCACCACTGAAAGAGCATGTGATTGCTGAGTGCGGGCTTCCTGCAAGGGGACCAGCTGCGGTGGTGGCTGCGTGTTCCGTAAGGAGCACGAAGGAGATTGATGATGTTAATGGTGATAAATTAAGATAATAAACTAGATAATTTATTTAAGATAATAAACTAGATAATTTATTTAAGATAATAAACTAGATAATTTATTTATGATAATAAACTAGGTAATTTATTTAAGATAATAAACTAGATAATTTATTTAAGATAATAAACTAGATAATTTATTTAAGATAATAAACTAGATAATTTATTTAAGATAATAAACTAGATAATTTATTTAAGATAATTAACTAGATATTTTATTTAAGATAATAAACTAGATAATTTATTTAAGATAATAAACTAGAAAATTTATTTAAGATAATAAACTAGATAATTTATTTAAGATAATAAACTAGATAATTTATTTAAGATAATTAACTAGATATTTTATTTAAGATAATAAACTAGATAATTTATTTAAGATAATAAACTAGAAAATTTATTTAAGATAATAAACTAGATAATTTATTTAAGATAATAAACTAGATAATTTATTTAAGATAATAAACTAGATATTTTTTTAAGATGATAAACTAGATAATTTATTTAAGATAATAAACTAGATAATTTATTTATGATAATAAACTAGATAATATATTTAAGATAATAAACTAGATAATTTATTTAAGATGATAAACTAGATAATTTATTTAAGATGATAAACTAGATAATTTATTTAAGATGATAAACTAGATAATTTATTTAAGATAATAAACTAGATAATTTATTTAAGATGATAAACTAGATAATTTATTTAAGATAATAAACTAGATAATTTATTTAAGATAATAAACTAGATAATTTATTTAAGATAATAAACTAGATAATTTATTTAAGATAATAAACTAGATAATTTATTTAAGATAATTAACTAGATATTTTATTTAAGATAATAAACTAGATAATTTATTTAAGATAATAAACTAGAAAATTTATTTAAGATGATAAACTAGATAATTTATTTAAGATAATAAACTAGATAATTTATTTAAGATAATAAACTAGATAATTTATTTAAGATAATAAACTAGATAATTTATTTAAGATAATAAACTAGATAATTTATTTATGATAATAAACTAGATAATTTATTTAAGATAATAAACTAGATAATTTATTTAAGATGATAAACTAGATAATTTATTTAAGATAATAAACTAGATAATTTATTTAAGATAATAAACTAGAAAATGTTTTTAAGATAATAAACTAGATAATTTATTTAAGATAATAAACTAGATAATTTATTTAAGATAATAAACTTCATAATTTATTTAAGATAATAAACTAGATAATTTATTTAAGATAATAAACTGGATAATTTATTTAAGATAATAAACTAGATAATTTATTTAAGATAATAAACTGGATAATTTATTTAAGATAATAAACTGGATAATTTATTTAAGATAATAAACTAGATAATTTATTTAAGATAATAAACTAGATAATTTATTAACAATTAAATGGTAATTCACAATTTATTCATTCTTCTCACTTACATCGTCGCTATCCTGTTAGCCTTGTACATTTATATATCCTAAATATTAATGCATAATTTTGCATTCTTTTATTTCATTTTTAATTATTTTTTCCCTTTGTTTTAAGAGCATGTACACTTGTATGTCTCTGTTTTATGTACACCACTCTATTGTATACCATTTCAAAAGCCTTCAGCCATTTCATATACCCGCTTGCTCATTGTGCATGTTATCTGTACCACTAGATCATGCAACAATTTGACATCAGAATAACACCAGGCTCGGACAATTAGCACATCTCCATGAACTAATCAGGTGAACGAACGAACGAACGAACGAACGAAATCTTTATTTCATCAGGGTAAAGAATTAGGCATAATTGCCTTTTTACATTTCTGCCCTGCAATCAGTGGCGGCTTTCTTTAATGAGCTGTTGAGCTGCAGCACCCCCTGTAAAAAAAGGACTGCATACTGTCTCTACTACATTATAATACATAATCCGGACAGAGCAAAAAATACAAAAAAATTGAGGTTACCGAAAGGGTTAAATATAAAACAAACAAAAAATTATCCAACACCGTTTTGTTGAAGTGCTGCAAACGATTACAGTTCAAGTGACCTTGACCTCTTATAAGCGAATGCTTGTTATCACACAGCAAGAGGCCAGCTGCGATTGGGTTTAATTTATTTAACTAATGCTGCAACAGAACACAGCTCAAGTGGAATGAACTCTAATTAAAGGGAAGTTACAAGTAAATTTTAAACACGAGAAATAGCAGCATACATGTCTGTGTAACCTGGTTTGAGACTCGGGAAGCTGCTTCGACTGACAAGGATTACTCCTAGTTGCAGTAAACTTTTAAAATAACTTTTCAGAACTTCTTGACATATTTTAGATGAGATAAGACACTAATCATTTGTGTCTGGGTTGATATTTTACATGGTGATCACAATTTGTGAGTGTTATGTATAGTATTTTAATTGAATGAACAGTGCAGCACCCCCAATGACAACCCCCTGGAACCGCCACCGCCTGCAATACAATTTTCAGCGTTTTAAAAATTAAAATATTAACAACTTCAGGCAGGATCAATTAATATTATCATCATAATCAGAAACTTAGCACACACAAGTACATTTGCTCATAGTCAATCACGCACATACAGAGAGGGGGAGAGAGAGAGAGGAGAGAGAGAGATGTCAAGCAATAGAGCTACTTAATATAAAAAATTCAATTTAAAATGAAAATATTACAATGATAGTTAAATGCTCGTGGAAACGTTGAAATAACTGAAACAGAATTGTCGTTAAATGTGTGTTCAAGATTTCATGACTTGTGAATGAAGATGTCTTTTGAATGTGGTGTAATTATCAGTTTTGACAGACTTGGGTAGGGAATTCCATGCTAAACCACCTGCATAACTAAAACAACTTCGGAAGAGGTCAGTTCGAGGTTTTGCAAGGTCCAAAAGTTGGTCGCCACGTATAAAATATGAGCAGTACTTATAGCGAAAGAACATTTGCAAACATGAAGGCGGTCTGCCGTGTAAAATTTGATGCACAAATAGGAGATCTTGGAAGAAGAAGAATTTCTTAAGAGGAAGAACTCAGCTGTGAAAATAGCTGAGCACTGGGAATATTATCATTCAGGCAAACAAGTCGTAGCGCCCTTTTATGTAGGGATTCTAGGCGTTTCAAAAACGACAAGCCACAGCGACTCCAGATATTTGAGCAATAAGAAAGGTGACTTTGAATATGTGCATAATAGAATGTAAGTCTAGAGTGCGGACATAAAAAAATGTTTGATTTTTGAGAGTTGAAACAATTTTTGTGAGATCTTGTTTGCGATGAAATAGATATGTGACTTCCAGCTTAGAGACTGGTCGATGACCACACACAACAGGCTGTGGTCCGTAACTTGCTTAAATACGTTCTCCGTCTAGAGATAAAGATAACGTATTTGGTTGAGAGTGCAGAATCTTTAGGCGGGTTGAGATAATCAAAGAATGAGTTTTGTTTTTATTAATGGACATACTATTAATAGTGCACCAAGCTTGTACAATGTCCAGGTGATGCTGTAAAAGAGACTGAACAGTGTTAATGTCTGTGCCAGCTACTGTTACTGTGGTATCATCAGCAAACATAAGACAATCGTCATGTGGCAATGACAAGAGCAGGTCATTGATGAAGATGCTGAAGAGTAAGGGTCCTAGTATCGAGCCCTGCGGGACACCCATTGTAGTGGTGTATGATTTAGAGAGCACATTACTGTATAAGACTCGTTGTGTTCTGTTTTCAAGGAATGATTTTATTAATGTGATCACTTGTGGATGAAATTTGTACACCGCAAGCTTTTGTATCAGCAACGAGTGGTCAATTGTGTCAAATGCTTTGTAAAGGTCGATTAATAATACTCCATTTATTTTTTCGCAGTTGATATTAGAATGCCAGATTTCGGTAATCTTAGTCAACAAGGCTTGACAAGTGTGTTTGGGTCGAAATCCAGATTGGTTTTCATGTATAAGATTGTAGCTGTTCAGTGAAGAAAGAATATGTTTATACATGTGTCGTTCAAGAGGCTTAGTTATGACTGATAGTAGGGAAATCGGCCGGTAGTTTGTGACGACATTAATATCACCTTTTTTAGGTACTGGTACCACTAAGCCTGTTTTCAGTCGTTGAGGAAACACTTTCTTTGTGAGGCACAGATTGTAAATGTAAGTGAGTGAGTCGCATACAACAGGCTCTGCAGTCTGAAGTATCCTCGAAGATATTCCATCTTCACCGCACGATTTCTTCTGAGGTAATGATTTAATTAAAATAGAGACCTCCGAGATTGACAGTAAAGGTAATTCAGGAAGGTGGGCTTCGTTTAACCTCGATTGAATGAAATCAGAAAGAGCAGTACAATTCAGTTGCTGATGATTTATCCCGGATGTTCGTGCGATCGACGAGAAGAACTGGCAAAATTCATCAGCATTAATGTTTGTAGCTTGCTGTCGGAGGTTATGCCGGCGCACATTTGTGAGAAGGTTAATAGCGCTCCAGATTTTAGATGAGCTCCGACCGTCGTCAATAATGGATCTGAGGTGCTATCTTTTAGATTTCCTTAAAATGTACTGCGCTAAGTTTCTATATTTTCTATAGCTTGCATGGTCTCCAATCTTCTTGAAATAGTCTCACTGTTGCCTAGTTTTCAGGTATTCCAAAGTTATCCATGGAGGCATAATTCTTGACTTGACACGTTTTATACGCACAGGAACATGTTTGTTAAGAACTGAAGTGAATGCTGTCAGCCATATTTCTAGGGCTTCAGTCGGGTCAGATACTCAATAGACATTATCAAAAGGTGTCGCTAAGAGATCAGACAAGAACTTGAAGCTATCAAAGTTCTTGAATATTCGTGCTTGTACAACCTGGTGACAGAGTTTAGGAATTCGAACTCCCTTTCTGGTCCAGGTGCAACATATGGGGTAGTGATCGCTTAGACCACAAACGGGAACGCAGACTTCAATAATAATGTGAGCAGTGTTAGTAACATACAGATGATCTGTGTAGGTTGATGACTTGTCTGTGACACGAGTTGGTAGCGAAATCAACTGGTTCAGGTTGTACAGGGCATACAAATTATCCCAATTAACGTTTCGCTTCAAGGCATCAATATTGAAGTCTCCCATTATTAATAGTTCTAAAGAAGTTATCCAGACTTTGTCCATCATGTCCGAGAACTGATCTAGCCATTCCATTCTGGCATCCGGATTGCGGTATATTGATGCGTGATGCCATATGATGATGGATGGTATCCGCATGTCTGGTTTTGTGTAGTGTGCAGATGTGTTCAGTCAAACAATGTTCATACAAAAATAACAGGGCAATCCACATAGGACGTCAGTAAACTCACGACGTATAAAGTCAATGATTCTTGTAACAGCCGTTGACGTTTTTCTTCATTATTTATTGTGGACGCCACAGTGACAAAATGGTTACGCGAATATGTAGGCACATCAAACAGTCATTATCACAGCAACATTCAATACAGCAATAGACGGTAGACAGCATTACAATGATGAGTCAGGTGCATGTTATATTTCATAGTGCTGTAAATAGTCAGGTGAAAAACTCCATCCTTTTCTATAACAGCCAGGAGATAACCAGATGTATGAGATCAGTTCACTCTCCTTAGTCTGACTTCAGCAAGACAGACACGTCTGCCGAAGTATAAATAATGTCCTCAAAAGTATCCTCTAGATAATAAAGGTTTTCCAAACCTAGTTCATTTAACAAAGTAGCAAGTAATGGTCCTTGGGACATGCATCAACCGATGCAGTACAATACAGCGACATGTGAGCTGGGAAAACATCTCGTGACGATGACTTTCGAAGACAGGCTATGAATCGAAATCGCTCACGACCCAAAATCGATAGAGTTAATGAAAAGTCAATTTACCTTGCCTTCAGGAAATACACAGAAATATCACGCCTCCCGACATGTGGGAAACACTAGAGGTATTATCTCGAATAAACGAAATATCCATTAAGAGGACTACACATCCCTGACAGAACAAAAAATAGCGGAGATCCCCTCTTCAACGAGGCATCTCTTTCGCCATTCAAATCGCTCACTCCACTAGTGGTGGGCGGAAACCGATCGACCAAAAAACAAGACCAGTCATGCGCAGTCCAGCGCAAAAAGACCACAGCTCAAAACTTAACTGCATTCAATACCAACGCGGGAAGACAAATGCTTACCGAGAAAAGTGACTATAAATTTCAAGCAGTTGTTGCCCTTGCGTTATAAAATAGATATTGTAATAAAACGATGTTGCGAGAATTTATCACGCAACATATATAAAGCCAATTAATATAGAGGTAGTGTGTGGGAGTCGGACTTCCAGCCACATGCATTCAACTTCATGACATTCGAGATCAACGCATCTTATAGCTTTGATGCTTGTGTGCATATAGGCAGCCACACCAGTTTCAAATCTAATTGATGGATCCCGACGGAAAATTTCATAATTTACAATTTGCAGTTCTTGGTTAGAAATGTGTTCATTAAGTCTAGTTTCTGTTACACCAAAAATATGAAAGTGTGCATTGTTATTATAGAGTATGGAAGTAATTTCAGCCAATTTACTCACATTGTAGAGATACCAAACATTCAGATGTCCCAACCTGAGTCCCTGACGATTTGGGTATTCCGTTGTGATTGTGGGAGACTTCTTTAGAACTTCTTTAGAACTATTAATAATGGGAGACTTCTTTTGAGGATAGAGTCTATCACATCGTTCCTGTTGAGTAAGTGCAGAAAACATAGGTGGTTGTTGCTGTAGGGAGACATCACAAGCTGTTCCCTGCACCTCGCGATTTATAAGAACAGGTGTGATTTGATGTTCCTGCTTATGAGATGATGTTGAGTGGGTGTTGTTAGAAGTAGTAAGTAATGGTGGAAAGTCAAGGTCATAATTACTATCCGAGAAGCAGGTATTCACTGTTGATAGATGACTGGTTGGATTTTGAGATCCTGGTGTGTGGCCGACTCCTTTGAAGGTTCGTTCTGGGTACCTGATGTTTGTTGCCAGTTTGCTGATTCCTTCAGTAGATAAGGCAATATCACCGCTGTAAAGATGTTTTTTAGGGGCTCCTGATTTCGCAAGGAAGTACGAGGAGTGATCAATGAATTTATAGTTGTGTCTGACACAGTGCCTCTTAAGTTTAGAATTGTTGACATCAATAGATTTGCGGTAATGGGCTCTGACTGGAGGAATAATGGACGAGAAGTAGATTTTCGCATTAGGGAATAACAAATGGAATTTAGATGTGATTTGGTTTAGATCAGCTTGGGATATTTCAATACCTTTGAGCGAGTCTGATAGACCTATATGAGTTGATGCAGAATGAGCTTCAAACCTAAGAAGTACAGAAGACGATTAGTCAGGAAAGGGAAGATATCTGAGGTCACATTCATTGTATAAAACCAAAGAATCCCTACTGTCATTGAGGAACCTGATAAAAGTTTTGGCATGGTGTATGATGCCTCATTAAAAGACACATAGGCAGTTCAACAAACAAGAGAAATTGTAGACACAGGATTACAGATCACAGACCAAATCAGATTCATAGGAAAGTTCAAGCTGTGGTGCCTCCAGTACATGTTGATTTCTAAATTGCTACGGCCACTGCTTATATTTGAAATAAGTACAAGTACAGTGGAAGCTATAGATAGAAAGTTCAACAAGTTCATAAGGGAATAGCTAGGACTGCCACCAGGTCTGTCAGATGTAGCACTTGACAGCAGGAAGGCAAAGCTTGTTCTTCCTTTCAAGTCAGTTGTTGAAGAAATCAAAGCAGGAAAACCGAGGCGGCTGCATAAAGATGAGATATAGAAATTGAAGTTGAGATTAAAAGTGAGAGAGAGAGAGAGAGAGAGAGAGAGAGAGAGAGAGAGAGAGAGAGAGAGAGAGAGAGAGAGAGAGGGAGGGAGAGAGAGAGTGAGAGAAAGAGAGCGTGCGTGTATGTGTGAAGAAGGAAAAGCAAACGAAAAATGAAAAGAAAAAACACAACGGAAAAGAAGGATTCAAAGAAAAATGTAAATAAAAAAAACCCATTAAACTACACGTAGTGACAAAAATATAAAAGAAAGCATTTGTTTAACGCTTTTTATTCTTAAAAATTTGAAAATAATTTAGGATGACAGCTCTTTGACACATATTTAAATCTATATGTATATGTACCGTATGTTTACTTAAATCACAGGGTCAGACTTTGGCGACGCCTTTCAAAAAACGTGTAGTTTCTTATCTATTTTCCTCAAGACATCTACTTATTTTAAATTGGAGTTTAGCCTCGTTTTGGCTAGGCGGCGTCCAATTCAGTCTAGACACATGGTCCATCTGTTATATTAGTGCGCATGTCCAAATATTAAAGACCTTTTGATCTGCTGTATATTGTTATTTTCGTTGCTTCATTGACAGCTACACTTAATAGCACTCTCAATGTCGAAATATCGTTTTGCTTTTAGTTATGGTAAAATGCGCAAAGTGCTATACAGTTTCGTGAGCACATCTTATTAAACAGAAACATACAAATCCATGTGAGTGTGAGAAACATATCTTTATGAATACAGAAATACACATTATCAATGTACACGAGAAGTAGACTTTTTTTCGCTGATACCGGAGTGCGGACAATTATGATATATCTGCTCTTTTTTCTTCTTCATTCTTCTTCGTTCGCCCTCAGACATCAACTTGAATATGTTCAAAGATCACCATCAGATGTCAACTTGAACATGTTCAAAGATCACCCTCAGACATCAACTTGAATATGTTCAAAGATCACCATCAGATGTCAACTTGAATATGTTCAAAGATCACCCTCAGACATCAACTTGAATATGTTCAAAGATCACCATCAGACGTCAACTTGAATATGTTCAAAGATCACCATCAGATGTCAACTTGAATATGTTCAAAGATCACCATCAGATGTCAACTTGAATATGTTCAAAGATCACCATCAGATGTCAACTTGAATATGTTCAAAGATCACCCTCAGACGTCAAATTGAATATGTTCAAAGAAAGCAGCGGTCAGCGTGAGGCCGTTGATATCTCCGTAAAGTTTTTTCCAGGAATGGTACTGGTGATGGCCATATGCATCTATCTGCTCTCATTTACATCAATTGTACAACCAGTAAAATTCTACATACTCTCAGTTCAGTGGCGTAACTGCAATAGAAGAGCCCCCCCCCCCCTTTTTCACCCTCCCGGGCACAAATTAACTGAAGCCTTCCTTGTATGATGGGCTTAACAACCATTATTAAAACATGACAAATCTATATTGACAATTTATACCTACTTAATAATTACTATTAGGGAAAATAGTATTGTTTTTTTGTTTTAAATTTGTAATATTTTCGTGTTTGAGAGCCGTATAATTTCCATGGAGAGCAACAAAGAAAGAAAATAACTAATGTACCCTCAGGCATGTCGTACAACGGGACTAGTATTAGGTTGTGTATGGGGGGGGGGCAGCGGGCATCCTCATCATGTAAAACAAAGTGCCACAGCCACAGAAAACACCCTCACAAAAGCACCTCAACTGCTAGAGGCAGGCTTCCTGCAGGACCAGCTGTAGCGGTGGTTCCACGCTCTGTAGGATGGGGAAGGGGGGGGGGGGGAAAGAAAGCGTTGATGATCATGATAACGATGATGATGATGAAGATTGTGATGACAAATGTTAAAATATATATTATGAGTGGCCTGTCTGCACGTACAATATATCGTGTCATTACTGCGTGGACAGGTGAGTTTTATTAAACATGTGAACAGGATTTTTTAAGATCATGTTGTAACACAGCAATTACGTCTGTAAAAAAACAAAAATAGAACTTCGTGTTGACAGTAAAAACCTAAACGAATCAGCTGTGGAGACTGAGACGATGGACTAGTGCCACACCGCCTGCTACACCACAGAATATGGCCCCAACGATGGTCAATGCGAAGGAGTAGTCAAGACTAAAGCTTTTATTCAGGGCTGTTTCTACTTCTGATTTTCCTGCTGCGCCAAAGATTATGGAGCCAAGGAGTCCCGAGACAGCTGTAATAAGATAAACAATAGACATGAGACTAAAAGTAAATATAGTTAATATTAGCTACAGCAGGCAAACGTAAACTTTATTTGATAGAATTATGTTATTTAAACTAAATGTAAGAAATCCTGCGCCCATAAAATAAGGGACCATGAGCTAGAAAATACAAACACATTTACATACTTGGAAAGCATAGTAACACCAGATGGCTGAACAAGCAAAGACATCTGTACCCCAATGAATAAAGACAGACTAGCCTTTGCCAATGTAAGCAATATCTGGAAATCTTTCCAGTACAGTACAAACATTAAATTAGAAATACCTTGTATGTGAGAGTTGCCTAATTTCTGTACTGTACAGTATGCTGGAGAGTAACAGAAAAGAAAATGTCCAAATTGTCCTCTTTCCACACAACCTTGGATAAGGAAAATTCTTCGAATTTTTTGGCCGAACACGATCACTAAACAAGAACTGAAAACTCGAAGCCACCAAGAAGACATGCGCGCCATCATAGCGGGTAGACGCCGGGACTGAGTTTGGAACATCCTTAGAAGAGAAATTGACACCATCTCCAGAACTGCCATTCTATGGATTCCAGGTGGAAAGCGAGGCCGGCCAAAAGATACATGCCGGAGAACAGTGGAAGAAGATATGCAACGCATGAACCAGAGCTGGGGCATCATATAAAGGATGGATGCCGACAGAGCAAAGTGGAGACAGTTGTTGCTGCCCTACAAGACGCCATCAGGCGTGATAATCACTGGTTGCTTTGTCAGTCAGCGACCAAGAAGCAAAGAAGAACATGTTATATAAAGCAATACTAAACAGCTTGATGCAAATTACATTACATGATGCTACATTCAACTTGACAAGTTACGTTGAGGACAAAAATTAGTAAGATCAATTGATTATCCAGGTCAGGGATTACCTTGCTAGGTTTAGCGCTAATAAAGAAAACAAAGATTGTCATTGGTTGCAATGCTTGAAGGCAAAATAATTTTCCCCATTTTCCTCGCAAACTTTAAAAACAGATTTTCAAATGTCACCTTTAGTCAAAATTTTCTATAAATCTCTGTTGATGAAATCTCATTTTCATTTTTTTTTGTTTTTTTTTAAAATCTCAGTGTTGTGTTCTTGCTTGGTTTAAAGCAGTGGCAGGGAACCCAGGAAGTGTGGAGATCACGTTTAGAAACGCTGTGCCTTCTAAAGATCTACCTTGAAAACAACATGTATGTTTTCAAGTTTCAGAGTATTTGGAATAACTGCAGAATACCTGTAACTTTTTCATGTCTGTCGTATCTGCTTCCTGCCATTACTTCAACAGAGCGGTTTAAAATTCAAACTAAGTAATATTTTACCGAATGTTAACTTCACTTCGTAGTAAAGATGCCCTTCCGATCTCACACAGTTTAGAAATTAAAGTGAATTATTGAAAGCTAGCTGCTGAGTTTTTCCTGGGAACGCTGGAAACGAAACCTTAATTCTGGGAATGCCGCGCTTTTAAATTCCGGTGAAAGAAGTAAAGTATCCTCTTAGTAAAACGGATGTCCTTGTCCCCATCCGTCACTTAGGAATCTACCAAACGATCCACTGTAATCTACCAGTAAGATACGATTTACCATTTAGCCGACCTCTGGTTTAAAATTTATAATTCCTTTAAGTCAACATACTCAAATAATTCTTAAGTGTGGAAGATCGATTTAAAGTGTTATAATTTTAGCGCAAAATATAATAATAATAATAACGCTAGCATCTTATTCATACCAACAACGTCACTGGTTCAAAGGACAAGAGAAAAAGTCACAACTTTCCTTCCAGACGAGAGGTCTAAGAAAAACTACAAATATTACAATAAGTACAGAAACGAGAGGATACGGAAGTTGGTGAGGCAAATACCATGCACTATTACATAGAGCGACCGAAAATAAAATGAAATGAATGTCTTGTCAGTAGGGCTGGGATCTTCAACGATTAATTAATAGATTAATCGGTTAAAATTGTTTAATCGATTAATTGATTAAACCAATTTTAATCGATTATTTTATTTTTAGCAATTTTATATTTTTAGCTTACATGCGACAGCATTTGCTATGTTAGAGGTTTGTGATAAGGAATTTAGCAAGTAAGGTCAATAATAATAAATTATTTCGTTGTAACTATCCAGTACGGTATTTTCATTAAATTTTCAGGACTATGTTGGCTTATGAAAAGTGAAACAAAGAAAGTCCTTAATGATTTTAAAAAAAATTGTTGTTTATGATTTTGTTTCATAATGTTCCAATTGTTAGAATTTAATCGATTAAAAGTCGATAAAAGAATTTCAATTAATCTGTAAAGATTTTTTAAATAATCCTAGCCCTAAATAATAATAAATAAAAGCTGATACAGAAAACATTTACCTGCAATGATAAAGAGTACAGCTGTAGCCGTGGCTAATTTTAAGTGTGGGGTTTCCTTCCGAACATACTTGAAGTAGTAGACGAGACAGTCAATGAGCCCAGCTAGTGAACATATGAAGGAAATCACCACACACGCCTTTGCTGCGGCCACTGCACCTGAGGGTGGGGAGGTGAAAATAGATTATAAGATCTTGGATGTTTCAAACGACTGTACAAAAATCCTTACTTATCTCCTCCCCCCCCCCGTTTTTTTTCTTCTTTCTTTAATTTAATAATCAGCACCTTCTCATGGTTTTCTTGTAGAAACTGGGTTTTCTTCTTGGACGTCGTGGCCGTAACAGAATTCTTGTCCATCATGTGACACCATCTAAAAACTAACTTTTTAAAATATTGTATTCTCTTTTACCTAATGTTCTTTTCGTTGGTTTAAAAAAAAAAGCTAAACTGCAAGTAATGTGCATTTATGTAAATTATGAAGAAAAATGAACGAGGGAGAGAGCAAGAGAAACAGAGAGATAAGGAGAGAGCGAGAGAAATAGAGAGATAAGGAGAGAACGAGAGAAACAGAAAGATAAGGAGAGAGTGAGAGAAACAGAGAGATAGGGAGAGAGCGAGAGACACAGAGAGATAAGGAGAGAGTGAGAGAAACGAGAGATAAGGAGAGAGCGAGAGAAATAGAGAGATAAGGAGAGAGCGAGAGAAACAGAGATAAGGAGAAAGCGAGAGAAACAGAGAGATAAGGAGAGAGTGAGAGAAACATAGGGAGAGAGCGAAAGAAACAGAGATAAGGAAAGAGCAAGAAAAATAGAGAGATAAGGAGAGAGTGAAAGAAACAAAGAGATAAGAAGAGAGCGAGAGAAACAGAGAGATACGGAGAGAGCAAGAGAAACAGAGAGATAAGGAGAGAGCGAGAGAAACAGAGAGATAAGGAGAGAGCGACAGAAACAGAGAGATAAGGAGAGAGCGAGAGAAATAGAGAGATAAGGAGAGAGCTACAGAAACAGAGACAGAGAGCGAGAGAAACAGAAAGAGAAGGAGAGAGCGAGAGAAATAGAGAGATAAGGAGAGAGCGAGAGAAACAGAGACAGAGAGCGAGAGAAACAGAAAGATAAGGAGAGAGCGAGAGAAATAGAGAGATGATAGAGCGAGAGAAACAGAGACAGAGAGCGATAGAAACAGACAGATAAGGAGAGAGCGAGAGAAACAGAGAGATAAGGAGAGAGCGAGAGAAATAGAGAGATAAGGAGAGAGCGACAGAAACAGAGACAAAGAGCGAGAGAAACAGAAAGAGAAGGAGAGAGCAAGAGAAACGGAGAGATAAGGAGAGAGCGAGAGAAACAGAGACAGAGAGCGAGAGAAACAGAGAGATAAGGAGAGAGCGAGAGAAACAGAGAGATAAGGAGAGAGCGAGAGAAATAGAGAGATAAGGAGAGAGCGACAGAAACAGAGACAGAGAGCGAGAGAAACAGAAAGAGAAGGAGAGAGCGAGAGAAACGGAGAGATAAGGAGAGAGCGAGAGAAACAGAGACAGAGAGCGAGAGAAACAGAAAGATAAGGAGAGAGCGAGAGAAATAGAGAGATGAGAGAGCGAGAGAAACAGAGACAGAAAGCGATAGAAACAGACAGATAAGGAGAGAGCGAGAGAAACAGAGAGATAAGGAGAGAGCGAGAGAAATAGAGAGATAAGGAGAGAGCGACAGAAACAGAGGAAGGAGAGAGCGAGAGAAACGGAGAGATAAGGAGAGAGCGAGAGAAACAGAGACAGAGAGCGAGAGAAACAGAGAGATAAGGAGAGAGCGAGAGAAACAGAGAGATAAGGAGAGAGCGAGAGAAATAGAGAGATAAGGAGAGAGCGACAGAAACAGAGACAGAGAGTGAGAGAAACAGAAAGAGAAGGAGAGAGCGAGAGAAACGGAGAGATAAGGAGAGAGCGATAGAAACAGAGACAGAGAGCGAGAGAAACAGAAAGATAAGGAGAGAGCGAGAGAAATAGAGAGATGAGAGAGCGAGAGAAACAGAGACAGAGAGCGATAGAAACAGACAGGTAAGGAGAGAGCGAGAGAAACAGATAGATAGGGAGCGAGCTTGATAGTCATGAACGCTAGCTAGTCTTGATTCACGAAAACGAAAGTGCATACAGTACTTTACTTTTCTTCGGGATTTCCATAATGTCTGTCTTCTTTGCTGTTAAGGCTAAAGTCTTTATTTTCACTTTCTATCCCGATTGTATCAATAATTTACTGTAACTTTTCTCGTTTTGTTATTAAAACCATATCTAAGTTGTTTATATTATGTGCACAAACTGTTCTTCCTGACATGTCCTCCATGAATCTCACTCTATCTCACTGTACAGATTGAATAGACCAGGTGACAACACACATCCCTGCCTAACGCCCTTTTGAAAAATCTGCTTAATTATTCCTAATTAATCTTACCAGTAGCAGAATATGAGGCGCACACGTTCACGCACACAACGAAGAGACCCACGGTGATTCTACTTTCCGCGACCAGCCATTCTGGGGTTGCCATACCAATGAGAACTAACAAACAGCCAACAGCTCCAATAGCCAGGGTTGCAACTGTATGTGTATTGCTCATCGTCACTTGGTATAAGGAAGTGGCTTCAACTGCAACAGAAAAGAAACTGTTTTGATTTGAATGTCCGTAAATGATGAAACTAAAGATAAAGGTCAGTGTGGTCCCATAGCAGATACTGCCGTGGGGCAGTGTAGTGTTAGAGCTTTGAGATGTGGAGTGACCAGCTCCCTTCCTCGTTGCCTTTTCCATCCCTAAATCACGATCAGAGTCAGATACCCATTTACAGCTGGGTAGAGAGTGATGCCACCGAGTTCAGAACCCGGTAGGCCTAACTTCGCCGCGCGAATGACCAGCGCTGTAACCACTCTGCCCATCGGACGACTGAAACTAAAGATATTCAAGGATAATATGTCTTTTTTTTGGCGAAGTGTTTGCATTTTGCATTCTGATTACTAGGTACATACTTTTCAACTTAAACCGAGATCCATCGGTTATACAAAGTTATGCAAGTACTACCTTGTAATATTATCAATAGCTTTTGGATTTGTCCAGCTATAGTGAATATAGGCGTAAAATAGATGGACAAACAGACAGAAGGAAATACGAAAGGTCAGGGCAGCTGGTGGACTCACAAAAAAAAGGCAGTCAGACAGATAGATAGATAGATAGATAGATAGATAGATAGATAGATAGATAGACAGACAGACAGACAGACAGACAGACAGATAGATAGATAGATAGACAGACAGACAGACAGACAGACAGACAGACAGACAGATAGACAGACAGACAGACAGACAGATATAAAGACAGACAGACAGACAGACAGACAGACAGACAGACAGACAGATAGATAGATAGATAGATAGATAGATAGATAGATAGATAGATAGATAGATAGATAGATAGATAGATAGTGGCTGACGAAGTGGTCCGACACCAGATATGGCCCGATGCATCCAAATTGGTTCATCCTACAAAGGGACATAAGCAACTAAATGGGGAAATGAGCTCCCCTTGAAATAAGAACGGGATAAATGAACAACCGTTTTCTTAAGAAATTTTTCGAGCTGTGCCCAGTCCAATCTTGACACAAGGTCAATCGACTATATTATGGTGCATTCTTCTCCTTCTTCTTTGATCCTTAGCCGCCGACCGTCAAAGCAGTCAGTGGCCATCACGCCTAGTGGCGTCTTGTTGGGCAACAACAAATTGATTCCACTTTGCTCGATCGGTGGCCATCCTTCGTACAGTGCTCCAACTCTGGTTCATTCTTTGCATCTCAGCCTCCACAGTCCTCCGCCAGGTTGTTTTTGGTCGGCCTCTCTTTCGTTTTCCTTCAGGGGTCCAAAGCATAGCTGTTTTTGTGATGGCATCAGGGTCTCTTCTGAGGACATTGCCAACCCAGCTCCAGCGTCTGCCAGCTATGATGGTGTACATGTCCTCTTGCTTGCTCCGAGTAAGCAGATCTTGGTTGGTGATGGTATTCGGCGAAAAGATTCGGTTACTTTTTCTTAGGCGCATGCCCAAACATAAAAGTTCTTGTAGTCTGGTCAATGATTTTGTATTTTTTAAAATACAGCTTCTGTTTCAAGTGTTGTAACAAAATTAACTATAATTTTGTGTTGTCATTATCACAACGATACCACTATATCTACACAGAAAAGGTTTGACATCAGCAAATTGAAGGACACCCCTTACCAGAAAAGCTTTTTCGGCTGATATAAAGAAGCGATATGAATTTACCAAAAGTCAGGAAAAGACATTGACTGATGATATAGACCAGAAATTCAACACCATTTAGACAATATATAAGGAAAGCAGCAAATCATGCTTAGGATTCCAGGAAAGGAAGAAACAAGACTGGATAACACCAGAAACATTAAACACCTTAGGAAATGAAAAGGAAGAAAACAGAACCGAAGTCCCCCAGGTTCATTCATAACCCACCACTCCCAAAGGAGCATAGGCCTTCAACAAACACATGCCAAGTCCTCCTGTCACGTGCCATCATATCAAGTTCTTTCCACGTTCTCCTCATCATTTTCACCTCTGTTTCCAGCTCTCTTCTCCATGTGCTTCTTGGTCTACCTTTGCCTCTCTTGCTCTGGGGGTTCCAGAACAAGGACTGCCTTGTAATGCTATCAACAGGTTTCCTCAGTGTGTGTCCAATCCATCGCCATCGTCTTCTTCTCATCTCTTGTTCCACTGGCACTTGTCTAGTTCTTGTCCTCAGTTCCACGTTGGTAACCTTGTCATACCATTTTAATCCCTCTATTCTACGCAAGCACCCATTTATGAAAGTCTGTAGCTTTTTGGTTGTCGTCTTTGTTGTTCTCCATGTCTCAGAGCCATACAATAGGACTGACTTGACATTTGAGTTGAAGATTCTTATTTTCGTGTTGGATCTGATTTCTCTTGATCTCCATATATTTCCCAGTGCAATGAAAGCACCTCTTGCTTTTTGTATTCTTATTTTGATATTACTGTCTGTCCCTCCAACTTTGTCTATATTGCTGCCAAGATATGTGTACGATTCTATATCTTGTATTGGTGTTTCTTCAAGTTCAACCCGGACAGAAGAGCCAAGTCATCAGTAAAATCCAGATCATCCAACTGCTTAGTCAGAGTCCACTGGATTCCATTTCTGTTGTGTGTTGTCGATGATCTCATAACCCAGTCTATTGCTAGTAAGAAAAGAAATGGAGACAAGCGGCATCCCTGTCGCACTCCTGTTCTTATCCCAAACGGTTCTGTAAGCTGTCCTTCGTGAAGAACTCTGCATGTCATGTCTTCATATGTTTTCTTTATTAAATTAATGATCTTCAGGGGAACTCCATAATGCCTCATCAATTTCCAAAGTGATTCTCTGTCTACACTGTCAAATGCCTTTTCGTAGTCCACAAATCCGATGTATAGTGGTGAATTCCATTCCAGACTTTGTTCAACTATTATTCTCAAAGTGGCTATCTGGTCTGTACAGGATCTGTTTTGTCAAAAACCACATAACTTATTTATTTATTGTTTTGTTTATATTATTTTATTTTTATTATTGTTATTTTTCTTCAGTCACTATATTGTTTATTTAAAAAAAAAAAACCTAGGCTACTCATTTTTTATTATGATTGTATACTGTAAATGAATACTGTTATGTTAACTTTATAATGTTGCATGCCTTTAAATTAATGCTTAAAGTAATACGTGGGAATAACAGGATATAGTATGCAAGATTAATGAGAGTGAAAGGGCAGAATGTTAGACGGGCCTGCGCGCCAAATTCTTAACCCTTCGAAAATAAAGTTCGTTCGTTCGTTCGTTCGTTCAGTTTTTTTGTATATGGACTCTTTTAATCTCTCAAGGATAATCCTGTTTAATACTTTTCATGGCACTGATTGTAACATTATTCCTCTATAATTTGTGCACTCTTGTAAATTTCCCTTCTTAGGCAACTTAACCAGATATCCTTCCTTCCATTCTGCTAGTATATCTTCCTTTTCCCAGACTTTACCAAGTAATTTATGTAACATCTCTGTAGCTGTGTCGATATCTGCTTTGACTGCCTCTGCTGGAATGCCATCAGGTCCAGACGCTTTTCCATCTCTTAGAAGCTTTATGGCTTTCTTTATTTCTTCCTTCCTTGGTCTTTCACCGTTAATTTGTAGCTCCTCTTCTGCTGGCTGGATGTCCGGGGGGTTTTGTGGAGCTGGTCTATTGAGAAGGTCCTCAAAATATTCTGTCCACCTCTTCATTTGCTCTTGTATATTGCTGAGCAGTTTTCCATTCTTGTCTTTTATGAGGCAACTTGTTTGCTTGTATTTCCCTGTTAGCTTCTTTGTGCTGCTATAAAGTTCTTTCATATTTCCTTTGGCTGCAGCATCTTCTGCCTCTCTTGCCAACTCCTCAATATACTTCCTCTTGTCTCTGTTGATACTTCTTTTTACTTCTTTGTTTGCTTCTGTGTACACTTCTTGAGCCTTGGCTTTGGAACTTCTGGTTTTGCTTGTGTTTAAATCTGCTTTCTTGTTTTTTCTGTCTTTTATCTTATTGATGGTTTCTGTTGTTATCCATGCTTTTTATTGTCGTTCCCTTTTCCCCAGTATTTCTTTACATGTCTCATTTCATACAGTTTTGATTTGCTGCCAAAAGTTTTATCTATTCTCTACATCTTCCAGCTGTTGGAGCACTTGGAATTTGTTGGATATTGTGACCGCAAATTTGTCTCTTGTTTCTTGATTTCTTAGATGTCCTACATTAAATTGTTGTCTATAATTTTGCATTGTTGCATATCTCTTGAGTTTCATTTTTACTTTGGCTATCAGAAGGTAGTGATCTGATGCCACATCTGCTCCTCTATATACATTTACATCCTGCAATGATGATCTAAACTTCTTGTTTATGCATATATGATCAATCTGATTTTCTGTTCTATGGTCTGGTGATATCCATGTTGCCTTGTGTATTCTCTTATGTGGAAACATGCTTCCTCCTATAGCCAGTTGATTTGAAGCACAGAAGTTTGAGAATAGTTCCCCATTTTCATTCATTATTCCTAGCCCATGTTTTCCCATGACTTCTTCAAATCCGGTGTTGACTGTACCTTTCTTTGCATTCATGTCACCCATCAAAATTGAGATGTCTCTTTTTTTTCCTTTATCCATAATTTCCTGTAGTCTAATATAAAATGCTTCTTTCACAAACTCTTCTTTGTCATTAGTTGGTGCATAACATTGGATGACATTTACATTTATTTTCATTTTAGTTATTTTAAAAGTAGCTGTTATTATTCTGGGTCCAACAGCTTCTCATTCAATGAGTGCTTTCTGTGCTTCTTTAGATAACATAAGAGCTACCCCTTCACTGTGGTGTGAACTTTCGTCTTCATGTCCTGAGGACAGCACCAATTCACCTGTGATGAGTTTCTTCCTGTCTACCCCCTTTCACTTTGTTTCACACATACCCAGAACCTCGATTTTATATTCCCCCATTTCTGCTGCTACTTGTGCCACTTTCCCTTGTTCGTATAATGTCCGAACATTCCAGGTGCCAAATCTGGAAGTTCTCCTAGAAGAAAGAAGGTTAGTCAGTAACACAGACTCCTTTCGGCTTTCTCTGTGTTGCATCATACACCTCCCTGCGAGAGGACCTTCCCCTGTCTTGGATGGCTTTTTTTTATTTTCTTTAATTGACTTGTCCATATTTGTTGAAGTTTTTTTGTGGTTTAAATTTTTTCCAGGATGGGGTAACCAGCCCCCATGCCCAACCCTCCTTAGTCGCTTTCTACGACATGCATGGCAGGGAACAGTGTAACTATTCTTTGCTCCTCTTTCGGGCCCCGGTAACACACAACAATATATAAGGAAAGCAGCAAATCATGCTTGGGATTCCAGGAAAGGAAGAAGCAAGACTGGATAACACCAGAAACATTAAACACATTAACGATGAGAAAGGAAATGAAAAGAAAGAAAACAGAATCGAAGTTCTCCAGGTTAAAGCAACTATATAGAAACAGTACAGTCAGCTGGACTAAGGAAGTTAAACGCCAAACCCGAGCCAACAAAAGGAATTTCCTTGACGATCTTGCAAGACAGGCAGAAGCACAGCACTGAGAAATGAACAAAGCACATTATACAAAATAACTAAAATCATCAGCGGAAAACGAGGTGCAAACAATATTACATTAGTAAGAGATAAGCAAGGAAATCTCATCACGACAGCAGAGGGACAGAAAACAAGATGGGCAGAGCATTTCAGAGAAACTCTGAACAAGGAACCACCAGAGACACAATTGAATGTTCCTGAGGCTGAAAATGATCTAGATGTTAATACAGACATTCCACGAAAAGAAGAAATCATCACGGCAATCAAAGGGTTAAAGAATGGAAAAGCTCCTGGCCATGATAACTTAAAATGCAGAGCTATTTAAGACAGACCCTGAGCTAGCAGCAGAACTATTAGAACCACTATTTGCACAAGTCTGGAAAACAGGGACAACACCAACGGAGTGGAACAAAGGAATAATTGTCAAATTGCCCAAGAAGGGAGATCTTGCAGACTGCAATAATTGGAGAGGAATCACTCCTCTCAGTTCCCACCAAAATACTAGGCAGGATAATTATATAGAGAATTTCAAAAGCAGTAGACCACAAACTGAGGAAAGAACAAGCAGGATTTAGACAGAACAGAAGATGTGTAAATCATATATTTACCCTCAGGAACATTGTAGAGCAGTGCTCAGAATGGCAAAGGCAGCTGTACATTAATTTCGTTGATTTTGAAAAGGCTTTTGACAGTATACATAGGGAAAGTTTATGGAAAATACTGAGGGCGTATGGAATTCCAAGTTGCATAGTGTCAATCATAAAAAGCCTCTATGCCAACTTTACGTGTAGCGTTGGGCAGAGCAACCTAACCTTTGAGTTGAAGACAGGAGTACGACAGGGATGCCTCTTATCAACCACTCTATTTTTAACAGTCATAAACTGGGTGAGGCGCCAGACAACAGAGGGCAGTCCAAGAGGAATAAGATGGACTGCATTTTCTACATTGGAAGATCTGGAATATGAAGATGACATTGCACTACTAGCATATTCACATCAACACATCCAGGAAAAAACGGATAGACTTAATAAGTATAGCAAGCAGGTTGGCTTGAACATCAATCTAAAGAAGACAGAGGTCATGACGCTCAATGCGAGCAACCCTGAGCCCATATCAGTAAGGAATCAGCAACTGGAACAGACAGACGCCTTCACATACCTAGGATGCATATAACACCAGACGGCGGAGCAAGCAAAGACTTAACAACAGAATGAACAAAGCAAGAACATCCTTTTTTAGTCTAAACAACATCTGGAAGTCCCCTCAGTACAGAAAAAGCACAAAATTAAGATTATATCAGAGCTGTTTGCTTTCTGTGCTTCTCTATGGTGCGGAATGCTGGAGAGTTACAGAGAAGGAAATGTTGAAATTGTCCTCTTTTCACACAACATGCCTAAGAAAAATTCTCCGAATCTTTTGGCCGAATACCATCACCAACCAAAGATCTGCTTACTCGGAGCAAGCAAGAGGACATGTACACCATCATAGCTGGCAGACGCTGGAGCTGGGTTGGCCATGTCCTCAGAAGAGACCCCGATGCCATCACAAGAACAGCTATGCTATGGACTCCTGAAGGAAAACGAAAGAGAGGCCGACCAAAAACAATTTGGCGGAGGACTGTGGAGGCTGAGATGCAAAGAATGAACCAGAGTTGGGGCACTGTACGAAGGATGGCCACCGACCGAGCAAAGTGGAATCAATTTGTTGTTGCCCAACAAGACGCCACCAGACGTCATGGCCACTGACTGCTTTGACGGTCGGTGGCTAAAGATCAAAGAAAGAAGATTATCCCAAGATAATTTAGTGGTGCTTGTCTAGTGCACAACAATAATCCACTTTAATTTATGAAAGAATACGGTCTTATACACTCTAACAGTCTGTGACCGATATATTGTGGACACGTTTAGCTTGTTACCTTACCTTTTATTCACACAAGTGTACACAGGTTTAAGAAAATCGATTCTAATGTAGGCCTTGTCCGTCAATTTATGGCAGTAGAAAATGCAAGTGTCTAGACAGGGAAAGAAATATCTGTCTTGAATCAGCTGGAATCAACTGAGAATGTGACTTAATTAGCTAGCGGAAAGCATTGAATATATACTTTATTCCAAACCGGAAAAGTTAAGCTTTTGCGTCAAAATCACCAAAGCACGTTGATTCTGTTCATAACCTAGAACTTCCCGTTTGTTTTCCTGTTCATGGAAAGATACTCAGACTTTCCCTCCCTTTCCAAATTTAGTCGGCCACATCCTCAATGGGCGTGTAACGGGACCCTTTACCCCTCTTACATTCTCGAATAGTTTAATATTAAACATAAATAAATAACATTTGACTTGTAAAACTTAAAAATGCTAGTAGCATGGCCGTCCAATGAACGCGAGCATTTTTGGGGAAATCTCCAGTCCGCCAAATCCGGGAATCTTACTTACTTAGCCGTTCCTTTTCTACCCTGGGGTGTAGAGATTTGCCAGACAGAACGCCATACTGTCCTTTCGGCGGTCATACTCCTGGCCTGGTTCCAATCTCAGTCCTTCAGGGACTATCTAATGCTGTTCTACCAGCGAACTCTGTCCGGAAATCACGTCCAAGTTAAATCTTTCAATTTCAAGAGTCGTATGGCCTACCAAAATATCGAAAATTAATTTCGAAGTGCTGCCTGGCCCACTCGTTTGGTTGTTGTTAGTGTCATAGGACATGTGACTTATAGATCGCGATGACGCAAATTAAGGCAAAATTGAGCAGAGGGATGTAAACTACACTCTCAGAGCGATACGCAAAAAGTTTTGTTTGGTAACAAGACGACGTAACAACCGGAGACAAGTGACGTAGAATTTAATGGAGCAACAAGAAGAACAAGAGAGAAGACATTGAATCCAAGATGGAAGTGGGCAGAACTGATAACAGACGGATTCCAGAAATGGTGGAAAATCTTGGGCGAATTCTATAAAATTGAAACGAATTTTAAGTTGAGCCTACCTTTCGTTAAGAAATTGAAGCCAAGAATCTTGATACGAACGGGTTGAAGTAAATGTTCAAATGACTACGACCTGCGCTTCTTATCTACCTTAATGAAGACAATTTAATTCAATTCTTGTTGAATTGAGATGCGGCAATCTCGCACGTACCTTCACGTGTAACTGCGCGTGTCTGGAAGAAATCTGAAGCCCTAAAGCCTTAAATCGTCAATATTAGAATTACTATTGAAGTGGAATAGTAAAGGAAGTCTGCCCCATGTATAAAATTCTCCTCAATCACATCTACTTGGGCTTACGGTCTCTTTATAACGTATTGGCTACAACTTGTAGGAGTAAGTACTTTTGAAATTGATAACATTGCCTTGTTTGACTTATCAACGTAATCAGAATTACAAAAAGAAAACTTGTAAGACTCTAAGGATAGAATCAATTAAAGCATGAAAACCTTTTGTTTACAATGTCTTCCTGTGAATTATCTCTAGTTGGTTCGCAGTTGAGAATTTGGTTGTATTCAAGTTCCTGAATTGGGTATGTTGATGTTGGGGTCACTTCACAATATTCAGGATAATCAAATAACATGTCATTTGAGAAAGAATCCTCAGACATTACCCACAATGAACATTACTACCACTATACATGAAACCCACGAGCCAAACCGTACGAACCTGTGACATTAGATTTCCTCATATTCTCACTTTGCATGGCATACAACAAAAGTAGCTGTTGCATAATCGACTACAACACATACATTTATTCTTCAGCAAACTGAAACGAGTGTGTGTATATATGTGTATATATATATATATATATATATATATATATATATATATATATATATATATATATATATATATATATATATATATATATATATATATATATATATATATATATATATATATATATATATATATATATATATATATATATATATATATATATATATATATATATATATATATATATACAAACATGATCCACTATTTGCACAAGTCTGAGAAACTGAGACAACACCAACAAAGTGGGTAAAAAATAATTGTCAAATTGCCCATGAAGAGCGACCTTGCAAACTGCAACAACTGGAGGGGAATTACTCTTCTCTCAGTTCCCAGTAAAATACTACCGTAAAATCTCGCGTATAATACGCACTCGTGCATAATACGCATGCTTGATTTAGCCCAAAATTTTCTGGTAAAATGGAAATTCGTGTATAATACTGTTGGGAGTAGAAAATGCATTAGTTTATTGCCAGTTTGGCACTTCGCTGCTTCGCCCAATAGCCACTCTATGTCACGTGATGAGACTGGCTGGGAAGTTTTGCTAACAAGGCAGGTAAAAAACGAGAGAGAGAGTTAGCAGCGAGGAGGGGCAGTCAGTGTCCAGCCGTTTTACGGTTGAGATGTGTGTTTGGGCGTGTGTGGATAGCCCTAATGTATATTCCTGTTTTTACATGGAAGTATACTATTGTATGGCATATTTAACATTCATAATTGTTCATGCAAATGAGTGACTATTATTATTATTATTAATCTGGATTATGTTCTAATTGCCTGACCACATCAATGGGTCTATTTTGAAGTTTCGTCATGTGTAGTAAAGTTACAAAACCGTCACTCAGTTAGTATTACTTTCGTTGGAGAAAGAGATGTGAGCACAAAGTAAGTTAATACTAAGAGTTAATGTTTATTCGCCAGGTACGTAAAGAGAGAACCCTGGACATTACATTCCTATCAATATTGGATACACATAAACAGTCGTGCAAACGCAAAAGGCAGGAATAAGCACGAAATAAATAAACCTCACACCCTTGACAGATGGGAAGCCAATCTACTGTGCCTCGCGAATTTTATACCTGAATTAATTATGTGCACCAAGTTTATCTAAAATGCATTTGCATCAATTGAACTATAACATGATTGAACATGAAACAGGAGTTCAGATGCACTTTTAATGCAACGTGTTTTAAGCTATTTTGAAGAACAACAATGACTTTTTGTTCGAATAAATGAAATATCTTGCAAACGAACCTTTTTGCAAACACTGCGGTGAAACCAGCAATCGGGCAAATGAGCTTCCCGTGCAAGCGAAAGTTTTTGACGCACAGCGGCAAATTAGCCACGCCCCGTGACCTTTACCGGCAGCAGGAATTTAGGTCAACAAACACGCTCTTATTGATTTCTGTTTATGGAATATTTTAAAGACAAACGAAGTACCTAATTTTCCAAAAACATTGAAGGCTTTCAGGGATCAACACGTTTTACTAACATTTATAAATCTAAAAAAGAAACTTTACGGACCTTATTATTAAGAAATAAATAAAACAGTTCGACCAGACGACATATAATCAAACAAGTTTTCAGACTTATAGTTCCTATTTTGTATCAGTGTTCCTGATTCACGCGAGACAGTGTTAACAACGTTACGCCGTGTTCAGACCAAAATACTTTAGTCTGCATTTAAGATACGTTTAGTTTTATTTTGAAAGCGTGTTTAAAGCATCTTGTGGTTTCATAGCGTGCTCCATCTTTGCTATTTTTCTTTTTTTCTTTTCTATATGTTCAGTGTTGCCAATTTTTTTTAGGAATCATTTTTTTTTCATTCATCTTCGGAAGTATGATGAAAGGTGATTTTCTATAGATTTATGTGAGGTTTGCATTTAAGGAATTTTAGCGCTTTGACGCATTCATACTGAAAGTCCTTTTTTGCATTGCGAACATTTCATTTTTGTTTAGATGTGGCGTTAGGTATTACGTTTTGTTATTGTTTCGTATATATGTCTCACATTGTCAGTTGTTGTAATAGTGCTTTCTATACCTTCTTCTCCTTAGTTGTTAATGTGATGGTTGTTTCGTTTTAGTTGTGAATTATCTGTAGTGTCTAATAGTTATTATTTTTTTTAACATGTTAATATAAAATATTGTTTTTGTTGTCTTATTTTAGTTAATTTTAATTTTTTTTGTGTGTGTTGTATTTGAAAATATACCATCACCATCATCATTGTCATTGACATCATTGCCTTCATCTTTTCATTGTACATTTGTCTGGACCCATTGATATACATGGCATAATTTTGCATATTTTTTTTTCTTTTATTATAACATGTATTGAGCACTGCAGTGTTCATTAACAATATCACCATAATTTAACACATTCTAATTATGTCCTTGGTGGGTTTGTACGACTTACATAGGTATTGAGTTTTGTATTGTTCATCATTATAAATATCACTATATTTTGAACAGAAAGTAGTTTCTGGTAGGAAACCATGTCTTCGTTTTAGGACTTTATAGAAATTGGGATTAAATTTAATAAATCAGGAGCGGAACTAGAGGCGTTTGCTACTGCACAATTTGACAGCTATAATGCAAGAATTGAAAGACAGAATGAACGTGAATTAAAACGTCTTCAGTTAGAACATGATGAGAAAGAAAAAGATCTTGCACAAGCTCTTGCGCTAGAAAAACTAAAGATTGATGCTGAGCAAGAAAAATTAAGATTAGCTGCTGCAACTGCTCAGAAAGCAACTGATTTGGAGATAGAGAAATTGCGTATTCAGAAAGATATAGATGTTGCTGTCGCCCTAAGAAAAGTGGATTTGGACGCTCCAAACACATCATCTAGTACACCTGTGACCACAAACCGAATACGATTGCCTAATTTCAACCAAAAAATCGACTGCATCGATAGTTTCTTACAACGTTTTGAGCTCAAGGTCAGTTCGTTGAAGATCCCCAAGGATCAATGGAGTGCAACATTATACGATTTTTTAACAGCGGACGCTCTACAGGCTTATTTTGCTCTGGACAGCGGTAGTAGAGAAGACTACGATGTTGTCAAGGTGACATTGCTACGTAAATTTCAGCTTACGGAAGCAGGATTCCGTGATAAATTTCATTCCTGTCTGCCTAGCAGGAAAGCTGACTTTGGAGAATTTATCTCATTAATAAAATTATATTCCAAAAGATGGATAGAATTGTCCGGAATTGATAAGACCTTTACTGGCTTACTTGATCTAATGTTACGTGACAAGGTGTTGTCGGCATGTAGCACCGATCTTGCCTCATTTTTTCAAGAAAGAAAACCGAAAGACCTTGAGGCAATGGAGATACTTGGGAGACAATATATGACAGCTCACCCAGATAAAGAGGTTCACAAACCAACTATAAAGGACGCACTCCCAGTATGTGTGGCTCGTCATGACTTTAGAGATGGTGGTCATAGACCTCGATCACAGAGTGTGGACAGCAGAGTAAGGCAAAGCTATAGATCCAACTACCGAGGAAAATATAACTTCCCAAGGCAGAGGTCACCATCTAACTTCTCACAGAGGCGAGACTATGGTTATTCAAACCAAGGTCAGTGGCGGCAGAATTCTAACCGTAATGAGGAAATGCATCACAAACGGATGGATCATAGACCCACACAAGACAATGCACCCTACAGTGGTAATAGGAATAGTGGCAGATGTTGGTCATGTGCTGGGAATAGACCTTATAAGAAATATTATGGAAACAGCACTAACAAACACTGTGGGCATAATGACAATAGCAATCATGAGAAGGGTAATGCATGTGTAACTACAAAAAAGAGAAGGGAACCGACCATGCCAATGCATGTATTGTTAGCTCACTTAATGATGAAAATTGTTATGGGTGCAAATCTTTATTCCAACCTGGTTCACAGCCCAGATTGATCTGCGGGCATGCTGTACCTGCTATGTCATCTTGTGAGAACGTGGGACGCCTCACACTATATACTGGCTTCCTGTATAACAGGCATGTAAGTGTCCTTCGTGATTCTGGATGTACCACTGTTGGAGTACGTAGATCGTTAATTGATGAATCTGCCTTTACTGGTAAAACAGTGAAGTGCATAACATTTGGTGGGAGTATCGAGTGTTACCCAGTGGCAGAAATAGATATTGCCACACCCTTCTTTACAGGTAAGGTAAGGGCATGTGTCCTTGACCAACCAGTATCAGACATTATTCTTGGTAATATACCAGGTATTATGGATTGCTTTCCAGAGGAGATACATGAATGGGTTGAATCTCACCCAATGTTGGCTAACGCTGTGGTCACTAGGGCCCAGCATGCGGCTGAATCCAAGGCAGAGCCAGCTATACCATTTAGTGAGACAGCATCTCTTCAGAATGTTCATAATGTTTCCCCCTAGTTGTTCGCGACCAAACAGCGCGAAGATGTTGCTTTGCAACCATTGTTTGCTCTAGCAGAGAGCAAGCATGTGAAGAAGACAACAACTTCACGTTATTGGTTTGAATTTAAAAACTCAGTACTGACTAGATGCTTTGACAACTATGTTTTAGTCAGGAGACAGGTAGTTATTCCAAAGAGTTTTAGACCTATTGTATTGAATACTGCCCATGACTCGCTTTTAGCTGGTCATATGGGAATTAAGCGTACTCTGTTTCGTGTTACCTCAAATTTTTATTGGCCCTGTGTTAACAGAGACGTAAAGCTATACTGCAGGTCATGTACAACTTGTCAAAAGGTAGCACGTAGGGGCAAGCACCACGCTGCACCCTTACAAGTCACTGATGTGCCATTACGGCCTTTCACCAAGCTTGCAGTTGACATAGTTGGTCCTATGTCAGTCATGTCAGATAGAGGATATCGATATATCCTAACGTGTATAGACTTATGTACACGTTGGCCGGAGGCCATACCATTGAAGACTATCACCTCAGCAGCTGTCGCTAATGCTTTATTTGTTATTTTTTGTCGCATAGGATTTCCTGATGAAATCCTATCAGATCGTGGTACTCAATTTATGTCTCAAACGATGAAAGATATTGAGAACATGTTAGCAATTAAGCATTCGTTCACAAGCCCATACCATCCGGAAAGCAATGGCGTTTGCGAGCGTTTCAATGGCTCGTTGAAGCAGTTGTTAGGCAAAGTCACCGAGACATGTCCTCGTGACTGGGACCGAATGTTACCAGCAGTCTTATTTGCTTACAGAGAAGTGCCCCATGAGAGCACTGGCTTTTCGCCATTTGAGTTGGTATATGGTGCCAACCCTAGAGGTCCTATGCACATACTCAAGGATTTGTTGTTGGGATCAGTGGAGGATGTTACTGTCCGCACCAGCTATGAACTGGTCATTGATCTCAGACAACGCCTTGTAGATGCATGTACTTATGCATCAGGTATGATACGTAATGCTTCACAGAGGTCGAGATTGCGCTGCAACCAATCTCGAAAATTACGTTCGTTCCTACCAGGAGAACAAGTATGGCTACTTCTTCCGACCAAGGAAAATAAACTGCTAATTTCCTGGCAGGGCCCTTTTAAGGTGGTTGAGAGGAAAACTGATGTAGATTATGCCATTGACATAAGGGGCAAAATTAAAACATTTCACATTAATATGTTAAAATTGTATGTGGAGCGCCCTGCAGAGTTAGAACATATCTTGGACAGTATTTCTGATGAACCGGTTCGACAGACTTTGCCAGCTGTTGTGGAATCTGATGATTCTACAGCGAGCGATATTTCTTTTAATTTTCCTCTGCTGCCTTTAACATCTTCCGAATCTTGGAGAGATGTAACTGTATCAGGTGATTTAGAGTCTAGTTATCGAGAACAGGCTCTTGCTGTTTTAGAATCTTTCTCTGATGTGATGACTGAACTTCCAGGTCGCACTGATGTTATCTCTCATGATATTACATTGACTGATGATCACCCTATCAAACTCAGACCGTATACTATACTCTTACACTACAGATCTCAGGTGGATAGTGAACTTAAGGATATGCTACGCATGGGCATCATTTCTCCTTCTGAATCATCCTATTCTTTTCCTATGGTTCTAGTTAGAAAGAAGGACAAATCTCTTCGCATCTGCATTGATTTTAGACGTCTTAACAGTGTCACTCTCACAGATGCTGAGCCTATGCCTGTTTTGGAGGATCTCTTATCACAACTATCCCAGGCTACATACTTTAGCAAACTAGATCTTTCCAAGGGATATTGGCAGATCCCTTTAACTGATAAAGCCAAACCACTAACCGCATTTATGACTCCATATGGTTTATTCCAATGGAATAATATGTGTTTTGGCCTTGTCAATGCTCCTGCGACTTTTGTGAGCATGATGCGGAGACTCTTAGGAGATAGGTCTGATGTCATCACATATATAGACGACATCTGTTTATTCCATAGTTCTTGGCAAGAACATATCACAGGATTAAAATCTTTATTAATGCTACTCAGAAAGCATGGTTTGACAGTTAGACCTTCAAAGGTTCAGATTGGTTGTCGAGAAATTTCATTTCTTGGTCACCGTGTTGGTAACCACATGTTATACCCTGATGAGCACACTGTCAAACGCATATTAGAATTAGATATCCCTCGGACAAAGAAACAGGTTAGGAGCATGTTAGGACTCATTAACTTCTATCACAAGTTCATTCCGAACTTTTCATCTATTTCTTCTGTCCTGTCATCTTTGACTAAAAAGGGAGCTCCTAATAAAATTGTTTGGTCCGATACTTGCAGTGGAGCTTTGAACAAAATTAAAACTGTATTTTCCAAGGCACCTATTTTGGTGTTACCTAATATCACTATGCCATTTCTTCTGAGGACTGATGCTTCTCAGACTGGCATTGGTGGTTGCCTGTTGCAATGGTTCAATGATACTCCACATCCATGCTTGTATGTAAGCAGGAAGTTGCTACCAGCAGAAACTCGGTATTCCACCAGTGAAAGAGAACTTTTGTCCATCATTTGGTGTATAAGCAAGTTATCACGCTATTTACTTGGCGCACACTTCTACCTCCAGACGGATCACCGTCCACTAACATCCCTAAATAAAAAAACTACGACAAACAGTAGATTACACAGATGGTTCTTGCTTATCCAAGAATATAGATATACAATTATCCCCATCAAGGGATCAGAAAACTTTCTGGCAGACTTATTGTCAAGGAATGTAACTGGAAAGTGAAATTGTTTGTGCCAGATGTTGACATTGTCTGATCTTGTTTTGTTTTCAGGTGATATACTATTGAAACATTCATGTTACGACTTTAATTGCATTTTTTGAAAGATTGGATTATATTTTGTCTACACTGTTTAGATATATCTGTTTTCATGTCATTTGGTACAACAATTACTATTTCATATATATTATTCTAAATAGTATGATTTTTTTTCCTAATAGATTAATAGTTCTTGGGCTAACTATCCACTGTTCTCAAGCGAAAACCCTTGGTTTCCGCTCGGGAACAGGGGGGGGGGGCAATTTTGGGAGTAGAAAATGCATTAGTTTATTGCCAGTTTGGCACTTCGCTGCTTTGCCCAATAGCCACTCTATGTCACGTGATGAGACTGGCTAAGGAAGTTTTGCTAACAAGGCAGGTAAAAAACGAGAGAGAGAGTTAGCAGCGAGGAGGGGCAGTCAGTGTCCAGCCGTTTTACGGTTGAGATGTGTGTTTGGGCGTGTGTGGATAGCCCTAATGTATATTCCTGTTTTTACATGGAAGTATACTATTGTATGGCATATTTAACATTCATAATTGTTCATGCAAATGAGTGACTATTATTATTATTATTAATCTGGATTATGTTCTAATTGCCTGACCACATCAATGGGTCTATTTTGAAGTTTCGTCATGTGTATTAAAGTTACAAAACCGTCACTCAGTATTACTTTCGTTGGAGAAAGAGATGTGTGCACAAAGTAAGTTAATACTAAGAGTTAATGTTTATTCGCCAGGTACGTAAAGAGAGAACCCTGGACATTACATTCCTATCAATATTGGATACACATAAACAGTCGTGCAAACGCAAAAGGCAGGAATAAGCACGAAATAAATAAACCTCACACCCTTGACAAATACGCACCATAATTTTTCAAGATTTTATTTTATGAAACATCTGTTAAAAAACTGAAAGTATAATAACAAACAGAAATAGGTACGCAACACCTAAATTTTAGGTACTTTGGACTCCCTCGTCATCACTCTCACTAGAAAGAAGCTCATCTAGTGTTGTCGAGTCAATGCCATTATTGGTGCCATCATAATAAATATCGCCATCATCTTAGATCTGTTAAAAAACTGAAAGTATAATAACAAACAGAAATAGGTACGCAACACCTAAATTTTAGGTACTTTGGACTCCCTCGTCATCACTCTCACTAGAAAGAAGCTCATCTAGTGTTGTCGAGTCAATGCCATTATTGGTGCCATCATAATAAATATCGCCATCATCTTCATCCGATGACATCTGTTCTTTCTCTCATAAAACGTCGTCCTCGCTGCCGTCAAGTTTATTCGAAATACAACATTTGAGGAAACCTTGTTGAATTATAGTCTTATCTAATTCCTTCCAAGCAGCAAGTACCCACTCTGCGACATCTGTGAGAGTCGGTTGACGCATACTGCCACCAAAAACTTGACAGATTTTCCAATGTAGATTACTTTCGATATCGAAAATAACATATTTGTTAGTACTCGCGTATAATACGCACCCGAGTTTTAGCGGGCAAAAATGAATAAAAATTGTGCGTATTATACGCGAGATTTTACGGTAGGCTGGATAATCATCCAGAGAATTTCAAAAGCAGTTGACCATAAACTGAGGAAAAAACAAGCGGGTTTTAGAATGAACAGAAGATGTGCAGATCATATATTCACCCTCAGGAACGTTATAGAGCATGTGGTGAAAAATTCTAATACCCACATATAAATTAGAACATAAATGTAAAGCAGAACGAAATAATACGATAGGAAGAAGAATGGAGAAGGACCAGTGCTTTCCCAGTATAGATAACGCCTTAGTGGCATAACGCCGTAATGGCTAACTGTAGAGCCCTTTTCGTAGGCCTTTACAGTCGTTTACAGATGAGGGTAGTCTCATATTTTATTAATATGTGGTCCTACCTCTGTAATTAACTTTACGCACCGACTTACAGGATAGTAAGTATTATTGGTGAGTTTGATTTTCGTAGCGCACGATTGTGCACTTATGCGAGTATTGGGTTACCCCGCCCGCATGTGTTGCCAAAGACCAGTCTACGTCATAGCTGGGGTTGAGAAGTTTAGTGCCCAAGAATCAGTCCATTGATTCGTGGCGTTCGAACCCGTGTTGCGGGTATATTTTATTCTTGTGTATGACCATCCGTCTGTTAAGAAGATGAGGACTCGGGTCAACAGTATTCTGGTGATTTTTCTTGGGAAGAGAAGCAAGTATGATTTAGATAATAATGTATTTCGTTCTCATGTAGACGTCTAGTTGTACCAATGACGTATTGGTTCAAAATGGAGTCCTACTTGAACTTATTGTATGAATTTCAAAGCCGACGGATTCCGACGTTAGGATTATCCAGGATTGGCTTGGTATATATTTTTATGATATGAATCAGTATTCGGCCGTTACGAATACGTACCCCGCAAAGCAGAGGTGACTCACGTATTTGCTATATCTAAGCTATGATGCCACGAAGGTCGTGGGCAGGAAATTGTATTATTGTTATTTCACATTGATTGAAGTGAGAGGCCAGTACTAAAAGGAGATACGTAGTATCGGAATATTATATGATATAGAAGACCTGACAAGGTTCTCCGTCATTGCCAAGGTCATAGGACAGTGGAAGATTGACATATCGTATATAACTGCCTCCTTTGTTTACTTGGATGCCATGTTATGAACACTGTATAACTAGTCTGACGTTACCTAAGAGATTATCTTACGGAACGAATTAACTGTAATTTTAAATATGAAACTTACGTTGTGTGCTGTCTGGTGGAAAGTCAACCGTCCGTCGTCAGAATTAAATGTTCGTCTAGTCAACCGTATGATGTCAAATAAATTGAATGAACTGTATACCGTCTTGGCATTAGTTGATGTGCCCCTGGTTGGAAGTTCAAGTTGACTTATTACTACATTGTTCAGAAATTTGAATCCATTTGCGTTATGTCAAAAGTAGACAGATTCAACAAACCCACTTTCACATAAAAAGCATCTAACAGAAATGGTGGAACCAGCGTGATTTGGAAATTACGATTTTCAAGAAGGGACAGTTCTCAAAGTCAAATAAATCGGTTGAATAGAAATACCTCGATCTTCAAAAGGAAACGTCCACATACACGTGGAATCAAGACGACAGTTATCTGAAGGTCAAGGACGACGTTGGACATCATCTCTAAGCTGCAACATTGGACACTGTCATAGTGTTACATACATTGTTTCTACAAGGCTCATGCATACAGTCCCGGATGCGAGGGATATCCTTTTTTTTAGCCGGTTGAGATAAGTAAAAACGTCGTGTTGTTATTACACCGTTTTACGTTTAGCTGTACCTTGGCTTAGTAATATGTCCACTGCTTCTTTATTCATGTTGCATGTTCTATGTTTGATGTTTATCGTGGGAGGTTGGGAATGGCGACTTAGGACGGAAAAATACCAGTTTCACCACAGGTCCGTCTTGAGTGTTCTATAGGAATTATTTTGCAGACTTCCCTCAGTGGAATATTCCTATGCGTGAGCATAGAAGGATTTTAGGTCCACTGTGTCTGGTAGTTTGTGACACCTGACTGTTTTAGTTGTAACGTCAAGTTTTAATTGTTGTTTTTGGTAGTTATTTTATTCGTACTTTAGTTTTATGATGTATTTTGTTAGTATTATGCGTCTTTCTAACCTGACTTTCGTTCAGTTTTTTACAAAACATATGTTTTTACACTGTCTTGTTAATTGTATTGTTTAGTATTTGATCGCAGTTATCATCGTAATTCTTTACGACATTCCATTTTAGTTTCACATTTTATTTTTATTGGATTTCTGCGACTGTTTTCATTTGTCTTTGATTATCGTGTCTTGTCAGTATTGTGCCTATTGTCTGTCACGTTATTGCTTTCATAACATTTCATTGCATAAATTACTTTATTAATTATTAATATAATTGCCTATTATATGACTTGATTTTACCGTTCTAGGACAGGAACGAAGACCACTTGGTGTAGTAACACTGTTATGTAGAAGTATTTCAGAATAATTTTGAATAATGTCTACCTCAGACTATTTTATTAAGCAGGCTAAGGCGCTTAATATACCTCCGGAAGAGATTAGATCATTTGCTATGACAGAATACAAAGAGTCTCAAAGGTTGGAATCTCAAAGATTGGAAGCTGAAAAGTTACGTTTGGAAAATTTGAAATTTGAGGCAGATCAAAAACGGATTGAGGCTGAGGAAAATGAAAAGAAGATGAAATTTGAGGCTGCAGAAAATGAGAAAAAAATGAGATTGGCCGCTGAATTAGAAGAGAAACGATTTCAGCGTGAGTCCGAACAGAAAAAATTCGAGGCTGAAGAAAAATTTAAAAGAGATGCGGCAGAAAAAGAAAGACTACTTAAAATTGAGATGGATGTTAAACAAAAGGAGATAGAAGTTAAACAAAAGGAAATGGAAGAAAGAAGATTAATAGCTGAACAAAATACAAAAAGGCTTCAGCTTGAGACAGACGAGAATGAAAGGAAACGTCAGCATGATTTGAAACTTGCCGAATTGGAATTTGATAGAATAAGATTGTCAAGTGAATGTAATACACAAAAGACTCATGAAGGCCAGTCTTCATCTAGACATGAGAATTTTAGAGAGGTTCATCTCTGTCAGAACAACAATCTATAGATGCTGTTGGATTTAACCCTTTTGTACCGTGGATTTAACTCACGGCTCATTGTCTACAAAGTAGTACCACAGCACACAATAGCTGACATGAGTAATACAATAACGCCTCAAATACAGTAATATCCCTTTAATGAGAAGTACACACAGCAATCACTATGCATGAACTGCAATACATAATATAATGAATACATAAGCCAACTTACTTGCGATAACAATACCAACTCTCCCAATAGCACAAAGGCACAGCACAATGCCCTGAAAACTGCCACATATCCTGGCGAACACTGTAATTCCTTATGAGAACCAAAATGGTTACCGACATAAACTCATCAGTGAAGGCACTGAACTATCGCTCAGAGGCGGCACCTGATACTAGGTTAGAGCAATACACAATAGCAACCAACGTATCACAATTAATAATCAGGAAGGGAATAAACACTAGAATTTTCTAAGCTCAATCTAGCACCCATCAAATATTCCTGCGCATATGAAAATCGGCAAGCACTGAACAACAATTGGCATCCAAATAATTCCCCAGCAAAACTACTGACAAAAACCATCTATGACCTCATCGGCCGGCGGACATCGCAAGCATCCCCTTTTGCGCCCAAAAGGTCCCTTCCGGCTTTCATTCTCATCAAAAACTGGCCGAGCCGGTTTCTACAAGAGACGAACCAGTGTTGTTGCTCTCCAGTGTGACCAATATAAAATTTAGCAAAAGTCTATGTCGTGACATCCACCCCCCTCTTAAGAAAGAAAACGAAGTTTTCTTCCACTGGAGGAGTCACGCCCAGACCCTCTTTGGAGTATGGACGAACAAATGCCGAGATAGCACCTCCTTATGCAAATAAAGAATGCCAGAGTTGTGCTATACCCTCGTCGTACATGCCTTTTCACTTACTAGACTCAATACAAAGAAATATGTACCAATCTACACCAGGTACTGACAGTCCTGGAGTAGTCTATATATCATGCATGTTACACAAAATCCAAATACCTGATTGTCACCAATCAAACCCTAAGTTCTCGTAACACAATCATCATGTCACAACATAGTTATAGGCATAATATAATATGGTATATCCACACATAGAGTACACCTACTAGATCTTGCCTTTATGGCAGCATATACCATACATTGAATATTAAAATACATCATCATGAAATATCAACTGAAATAGTCATAATGCCTTACTTACATAAAATCCAATAAATACTCTCTTTTTAGATGTATGTTTTTACAGAAACTATAACTGTTCAATTATTTGACAACCTGGACAAGACATCTGCTACTACATTTACAACATCCTCATATTGATATAATAGTAGAACTGGGGGCGCGGGTCAGAGCCTATCAGGTTCGGTTCGCGTCAACCGAAAGATCTTACTAAACACGAACCCGAAATCTAACCCTAACTATTGTTGGACTATTAACAGATGGTTGTGAAGCAAAGACATATGCTTCTGCCTAACTGCCTTACGCGCACCCCAACTATTTGCAAAAATCACCCGTGCTATTTTGGTGTTATCACGCAACGACACTACCTCTACAAACCTAACCGGCGCGACCTCATCGAACACTCTCCTGAGAGTGCGCCAACTAGTATTCCGGGGAACGTTGCGCACCCAAACTGTGCAATTATTAACTTTCGGACCCTCCTGTAAGTACTTACTGCTCCTACTTTGGTCTTTTGGCACTTGTCGCTTATCACTTCTCTTATGTACCTTGTGGTCATCCCCCTTGGGAGTTTGGTGATGGTGAGTTTCTGCTCCAGCCACACCCCTGACTTTATGAACTCCCCGTACATTGCCAACGATTAAATCGGCAATGGGATCCTCGAGAAAGAACGCGTTCACTTTACCTGTTATGAACGGCGTGTCCACATTGATACATGCTTGGGGGTAAGACTCTACTTTGCCCCCGAACGTGGTGCACTTTACAGTTTTGCCTGTCAGGCAGGAGTCGACGATGCACGATCGACGCACCCCAATTGTCGTGCACCCCGTGTCCCTCAACATGGAGACTGGTTTCCTCTGCACCATGCCTTTGTGGAGATCCACCTTGCCAGTCTCATGGACTGCTGACAGACATGGTGCCGCGTGCCCACATTGAAGCACCAACCTCTCATTCGCATGGAATAGAGGGCGACACCCTGCACAGTCCTCACTGTTGATCGTATCTAGCACAAACGCGGAGTTCGCGTGTTCTATAGGGGTAGTGCATACATCAGCACAATGACCATTGCCACCACAATTGGTACACAGACGCTCTTTCTTCCTTTCCTCGCGTGTACCTTTGCTGGAGCCCTTCGATGACGAAGACCCCGCATCAGAGTCAGAAGACCGACTCTCTGAGGACGCACTCCTCTGCTAATGATGTTTGGTTTTATACCAAAATCGGTTTTCGTCACGCGAGTCCTCAAATCGTACCTGCTTTTGCGCTTGACGATCCCCTCCGTCGCTATAACTATCATAACGTTGGCTCTGCCACCTCGGCCAACTGTTCCTATGGGAACGAAAATTCGCATAAGTACCTCTATATGGTCGATAAGGACTGGAGGGCCTCTCATAACTCTGCTCTTGACCCCTGTCTGCCTTATCTGACTGATTTCGCCTAGTTTGGCGTTGAACTTTGCCAACACTGGCAACAATGTCTTCTGTCAGACCCGACTTCTGAATGGATTTGCCTGGATGGGCCAGGACATAATGGTGCCCCAACTGGGCCATGGACTCAATGTCCTTTGGTTGACGTTCCTGGAAGAACGCCACCAACTCACTGGAACACGAGGACAAAACTTTGTCCCGTAGCACCAAGTCCAGCAAGCCATTATAATCCTTAGGAATCCCTTCCATTTCGATCCATCTATTCAGCAGAAGTTTTATCTTCGAGATAAAATCCTCGAAGTCTTGGTCTGAACTAGGCATCGCGTTTTTAAAACGCGTCCGGTAGCCGTCAGCAGTCAGACGGAACCTCCGGAGCAATCTCTCCCTCACTTTGTCATAATCGGCCCGTTCCTCTACAGGGAGGCTATAAAAAGTCTCCATCGCGGGCCCCACTAGCAGTGTTGATAAAAGAGATGGCCACTGATCCCTATCAGCCTTATAGGCCACACATTCGGCCTCAAATCTTTCTAAGAAGAAATCTAAACTGTCTATTTTCTCATTAAAATTTGGTAGCCGCAGCCTAAAAGGACGATGAGCCCCACCAGAAGTTGAGTTCTGACCACTCGCACCCACTTCTAACTTCTTTAATTGTATTTCTTTATCCATCATTTTCTCTTCCAACGCTATTCTCATTCTCTCCTTCTCCAACTGTAACTCTCTATCTTCTCTCATCATCTTTTCTCGTAATTCTCTCTCTTCTTTCATCTTCTTTTCTTGCAATTCGAATTCTCTCTGTTTCCACTCACTTTCTTCTTTCATCTTCTTTTCTTGCAATTCTCTCTCTTCTGTCATCTTCTTTTCTTGCAATTCAAATTCTCTCTGTTTCCACTCACTTTCTTCTTTCATCTTCTTTTCTTGCAATTCTCTCTCTTCTGTCATCTTCTTTTCTTGCAATTCTCTCTCTTCTGTCATCTTCTTTTCTTGCACTTCGAATTCTCTTCTTTTTAGCTCTAGCTCTTCAGCTCGAGCATCTCTTAGAGCATTTTGTTTATCGATTCTCTCCCTCTCTTCCTTCTCTTTCAAAGCTTTTTGATTCTCCACTGAATTGAATTCTGCCTTAGCAAACTCCACCAATTCTTTTCCTGTGTATCCGGCTGCTTGGCCCATCCGCGTATAAGTATTAATGTCCATGTTGTCACTCAAAATGCTTAGTATTATTTCTTACAATAGATTTACTATGAAATCACTCAGTTGTATGTACTGTAAACTCTTCACCTATATCAGTAGATAACTCTCTGGTTACAATGGTGCAGTAAATATAATAAATAAAAATATCACTTCTCAATATGCATATATCAATATATTTGCGTGTAAGTATATGTCACCTCACCTCTTAGTGTAAATATATTATCAATCTTTACCTCTTATAATATAAATAAAGTCACACTTAGCCTCTTGGCTATGTTATCACCACTTGTGCAAAAATTAGGTCTTTTGACCCCTTATTCTATAGTCAGTAGCTGTCTAATACCAACTTCCTGATACCTTGAAAACAATGTATCTACTTACGATGATCAATAGTTGTATCATCACAACTTTCTGATACCTTGACAATACTGTAACCCTGGTTCAAAATAGGTATTACTTCCACAATTCTCTACTGGCACCACACTGGTGCTATGAACCAATACCACTCCTCTTATTATTACACTCAATACTCTCTGTTACGCAAGTACTATCTATGGCAAATGAACACAAATGAGGACTACACAGATTAAGGAAACACCCACATCACACCACGAAAACAAAATTCCAGTCACGAGGAACCGGACGATAGAACACAAAGAGCAGAGATAGATTAATATCTACAATGCGTGACTGAGCACGAACGAAAACAAGGGATACCTGTAAACGTATTTACAAGATAGTAAGATAGAACAAGAGAAAACACCATTTAAACAGAACACGAGAAATACTAAATATACACGACAATATAACTACACACTTCACAACTACAGCTAACACCAACAGGGCTCTGGAATGTTATGCAGGGCAGCCGCAGGAAATTCGTCTGCCAGACTCCACCACAGAACAAATACAGCCACCACCTAATAGAATTGGTCTAATCCAATCTTTTCCTACGAAAGGCCAAAACTGGATTACTCTCACACACCAATACACAATAACACCAAACACACAACGAAAACCACAATCAACAATGAGGTGCTAGAAGCCAACTCTTGCACCAAACACTGTCTTCCCTTCAGTAATAATAACCTAAGCAAAGTATCAATACAATTATATTATAATGTATCAAAATATAACATACAATAACTCCAAACTACAAAGAACACAGAGCAAAATCAAATTAACCAACAATGAACATACAATCAAACAAACTAAGTCATACTGATACAATGAGAAAAGACAAAACAAAAGGAAAGAAAACAACAACAAATTAAGAAGCAGATAAAGAAAACAGCACTATATTATACAACACATCAAAGTAACTGAAAAATAGAATCAGCAAGAAAGGCAGCCAAGAAGATTAAATACTCAGAAAAACAAGAAAATTTCAATATATGACATAATACATAAACATACAAACAGTAACTTAACTGAAGCTCCAACGGCGCCTGAGTAAGCAGAATCCTCCGCAATGACGAAGATGATGAACAGAACAAACAAGACTCCACACTTGAAAATACGTGATCCAAACGAATATAGTCCAGGAATAAGTACACTGTCAAGACTAAGTGCCACGGTACACCACGGTGCTAACACAGCACTGTCTATATTATCACAGAAAATGTGTACTATTTCACAGTTCAGCTACACAGCTTGACTACACAGTCTTCTGTAAGTCAGCAGGGCACCAGCACAAACAGATTCACCCCTGATTGGGCCCTTCTGGGTTGACAGCGTCGGCCTAGGAAGGTCACGTCAGAGCAATGTTACAGGCGTCGACTTAGGCAGGTCACGTCAAAGCTTATTCACCCCTGGGTGGGCCCATGTGGGTAGTATGATGATGACATCACTTTGCAGGAACACTGGTCTATACCGACAAAATCTCCCTCCTGATGACACCACAGTCTATCACTCAGGCCCTGAGCACACCAATATTGACAAAATCTCCCTCCTGATGACACCACAGTCTATCACTCTGGCCCAACTACACTAAAGAAAATAGCCAAACTGGTTTCCTCTACATCCTACATAACCCCACTAACAACACCTGTCACTTCGCTGCTCCGGCTGGATCACTGTCGCCAACAAGCAAAAAAGACTCAGAAATGTGTCAAACTGACTCGTTTGACACACGCTGTAACAATAGCTTAACACTTCAACAACTGTAAACAACACTGCAACAGTACCCTAACAAAGAACGTGAAACTTAACTACACATTATTCAACCTGCGATAAACTGAAACCGTACAGAAAATAGCCATAGCGAACTGCGATGCTACAAGTAGGTCAGCGCTTGAGAACGAGGTCAGGTCACGCGACCGTAAACAATACCGTAGAAACTAACATACGCACTATCCTTTCACTGGACACTGAGAAAAAAAAAACGAAAACAACTCACACCCGTGAGTTTAGGAAAATATGAAGGCGCCAACACAGTGGCGTTACTAGCCTTCTAACACTGTGTGTGTACAAAATTTAATGGCAATAATCATACTGGGTCAAAACGTCAGCTCGCTGGGAATTAACGCTATAATATACAGGCCTCATGACCCAAAGAATCGTCCGCAATAAATATTATCAAAACATCGGCCCCATGGCCACTAACTGACCGGACAAAAGCCACCCAGTTGTCAGAACAACAATCTATAGATGCTGTTGGATTTAACCCTTTTGTACCGTGGATTTAACTCACGGCTCATTGTCTACAAAGTAGTACCACAGCACACAATAGCTGACATTAGTAATACAATAACGCCTCAAATACAGTAATATCCCTTTAATGAGAAGTACACACAGCAATCACTATGCATGAACTGCAATACATAATATAATGAATACATAAGCCAACTTACTTGCGATAACAATACCAACTCTCCCAATAGCACAAAGGCACAGCACAGTGCCCTGAAAACTGCCACATATCCTGGCGAACACTGTAATTCCTTATGAGAACCAAAATGGTTACCGACATAAACTCATCAGTGAAGGCACTGAACTATCGCTCAGAGGCGGCACCTGATACTAGGTTAGAGCAATACACAATAGCAACCAACGTATCACAATTAATAATCAGGAAGGGAATAAACACTAGAACTTTCTAAGCTCAATCTAGCACCCATCAAATATTCCTGCGCATATGAAAATCGGCAAGCACTGAACAACAATTGGCATCCAAATAATTCCCCAGCAAAACTACTGACAAAAACCATCTATGACCTCATCGGCCGGCGGACATCGCAAGCATCCCCTTTTGCGCCCAAAAGGTCCCTTCCGGCTTTCATTCTCATCAAAAACTGACCGAGCCGGTTTCTACAAGAGACGAACCAGTGTTGTTGCTCTCCAGTGTGACCAATATAAAATTTAGCAAAAGTCTATGTCGTGACAATCTCAAATTGCCAAAGTTTACTCCACCATCCGACGATGTGATATTTTTTTTGGACAGATTTGAGGCTAAATGTCGGTCGTACAACTTGGATAAATCATTATATTGCACCCACTTATCCAGATTACTAACAGGAGAGGCAATGGCTGTTTATCACACTACTAGCTCTATAGATAAAAATGATTACGATGCTCTTAGGGCCGCTCTTCTAAACAAATTTCAAATGACAGAAGATCAATACAGAATAAAGTTCAAGTCTATGCTCCCACAATCTAGCAAGAATTTTGATGATTTTCTTTCTCAAATACGTCTTACCTTGGAAAGATGGATTGAACTATCCAAGGTAGAGAAATCATATGATGGTATTTTCGACTTATTATTACGAGACAAAGTTTTATCGGCAGTAAGTCCCGCATTTCTTGCGTTTCTACATGAACGTAAGCCTGGTAATATAAAAGAAATGTCAGAACATTGTAAAAATTTCTGCACCGCTCATCCTAACATGGATGTCAGCAATGCGCAGCTTAAGGACGATTTACCCGTTGCTTTCGCTATGCAACAAAACAATTTCCCTAGAAATCGTTCAATGAGTAGCGATAGAAATTTTTAAAGGGGAAGTAATAATATTTTCAACTTTGGTCATTTTCAAAAGGGGAAACAATACCAACAGTCTGCTCCATTTAATGTATCATGGGGGCAATCTCACAGATCTCGAGATTTTATTAACAACAATCCTAAATATAATCAAGGTAATAATAATAAACAACACTGGAGATCTCAATCATATCATCCTGAAAATAGAAATAGATTTATGAATAAGTCATTTCGCCAACATCACAACAGTGATAACTTTCATTGGCGGACTCATCCAAATTTTCATGATGGCAGAAACAGTAATTATAGCAATTTTAATGACAACAGTCAAATTCGATAGCGACGTAGAGATAGATCGTCGAGCACGCCACGACAACATTCCAATGTTGCTTCAATTGAATCACAAACTAACAAAGATAATGATAATAATGTTAATCAACATAACGCTATGTCTTGTATCGATCTAGAGCAGGTAAAGACATGTCAAGAATGCTCAACGCTATTCCAGCCCAAGGCGATCACGACGCTGCGATGCGGGCACATTTTACCAAGTCTACCAGCAGTTTGTACAGCTACTTCTGCATCAGTTCACTACGGAAAGGGTTGTTTAAGATTTAACAAAGGATATGTCAACTCGATTCCTTGCTCTTTTTTGTTTGATTCAGGCTGCAGTACTGTCGGAGTGCGGAACTCTCTGATCGACCCCTCCTTTGCCACTGGCAACGTGGTCAAGTGTGTCACATTCGGGGGAACTGTGGAAACCTTCCCTACAGCAATCATTAATTTACATACACCTTTCTTTTCAGGGAAGATCCATGCCTGTCTTCTGCAGAATCCAGTTAGCGATGTGATCCTTGGTTGTATACACGGTATAAAAGATTGTACACCAGAGGAGATTAATGAATGGGAAAAGGTAATGATGATGATTCTCCTATTTCAAGGGAGCTGTTTGCTAATTTACAAAAGAATGATAATTCTTTGCAGAGATTTTTTAAATTGGCGACTAAGAGAAATAATAACAACATAATTGCAAAGTCTAGACACCAATTTGCTCTTAAAAAGGTATTTTAGTTAGATTAATAAGAGAAACAGATTCATTGGTACGTTCACAAATTCTGGTCCCGTCTTCTATGAGACCTAGAATATTACGACATGCTCATGATTCTCAATGTGCAGGTCACATGGGGTTTTCGCGAACCAAATCTAGAGTGCTATCCGCATTCTATTGGCCTGGCATTCATAGGGATGTTAATCTCTATTGTCGTTCCTGCGTGACATGTCAGGAAGTTAAAGTAAGGGGTCCATATCATGATGCTCCTATCCAAGCTGCGGACATACCTATTAGACCATTTGATAAAATGGCTATCGACATCATTGGTCCTATATTGCCATCTGCAAGAGGACATACACATATTCCTACCTGTATCGATATGTGTACGCGTTGGCCTGAGGCCATACCTCTTAAGAACACCCCATCTGCCAGTGTTGCAGAAGCTTTAATGCTGATCTTTTCACGCATTGGTTTTCCGCGTAAGATCCTATCGGATCATGGTGTCCAGTTTATTTCCGAATCCATGTCACAGGTTATGAAGACATTGGGTATAGATAGATCTCTCAGTTCAATATACCATGCAATGTCCAATGGGTTAATTGAGAGACAGAATAGGACACTTAAGCAGTTGTTGGGTAAGATGACTCAAGATCACCCTCAGGAGTGGGACCGGGTCCTACCCGCTGCTCTCTTCGCGTATCGCGAGGTGCAAAACCAAGCCACAGGGTTTTCTCCCTTCCAGTTAGTTTTTGGCATACAACAGGGCGGACCTATGTCTTTAATCCATGATTTATTGGTTGAAGATAATATACCTGAGGAAACTCAATCCTCATATGAATATGTCATTGATAAGGGTGGATTTAGGATGCCGTCAAATTACCACCTCTATCGACACCAGGTATTACAGTGCAAGATGTGGGTGTCTTATCTGGTTTAGAATGTTGCTGTGTGTGTTGCAGTAGAACAGTTCACAGGGTACACCACAGGCAACATGACGTGTAGAGTCATAGAAATGGTAACTTCACTTTAGGTTTATACCATTTATTGCACGCCACAAAACAGTCATGATACTTATGTTATCATCAGCATAGTATAACGAATGCAGCATTCAAAATCATATTAACTGATAGTCATGTAGGATTCAATACTCAATAGTTGCATTGCAAACAGATATCATAAAGTTCTGGTTCGTGAAGCTGTATCAATAATATATATAACTTCTGCAACAGTCAGCTGCAGATCTTCAATGTTCATAGACAACAATAAATGCTCTTTTTCTGATGCTAGCAGATCAGATGTATACAATAAGTCCGTTTACTGTCTGCACGTGAATAGCATACTGGGCATATAGGTCATACCGACCTTTATAACGTTTCTAAGTCTAACCATCTGACTTGGACGTGATCTCTGATATAACGAATCCTGGAACACAGACAATAGTCTTGTTGGTCTAGGGCGACCCATATATATATAACTAGTTCAGGTATAAAGATACCGGTGACTTAATCCTAGTCAAAGTACCTCTCCATTTTGAATCACACAGGCGAGCAAAAAGGCGACAAAATGACGAACCTCTAGATGATAGCATAAAGTTCGATACAAGAGGAATTACCTTATTTCGGAAAATCAACCATGAACATATGCCTCCAGGCAGGCTTGAATAATACTGGGAAATAGTCTAGTTAGCTAACTAACTCACAAAGACAATGTATTTCCCTCAGAGAATCACAAGACGCAGGTTGCGTCCGCTCGCTACTCAGACCATTTCTAAACTGCCCGAGCTGGGCGGAACAACAAACGAACTCCAAGTCGAGACATGCGCAGAACGACAATCTCTGAGTCGCCGTTCACAATAAGACGATTCTAAGAACATTCGAGATAAAAGTCTTATACAGTCGCGCCTTTTATGGTCATGAACAGAAGCGTTAAGGCAGGTTTCAGACATCTACAACAGTTGACTGATACTACCAAATAAGGAGATATGGTCACGCTTCGTTCAAGAAATTATAGACCGAACGTGTCTCTATACAAGAGAAGGCAAACTCCTAAAAAATTGTAGTCTCAATAACTCGGGTGATGTCCCTTTGACTGTAAAAAACATTATACACACTTCAGTCAAAAAATGATCATACATACGAAAAATGATCATACAAAGACTTTGGAAAAAGTAATTATTTGTGCGTAACATTACCGCACCCTCCAGGGAAAAAAAAGAATCATTTTTTTTTAAATCCTGGAGCCGGAAAAATCTAGGCTCCTAACGCACGTATGATGCGCGGATATATACCTATCAAAATAGCTCAACACTTGGAGCGAAACTGAGATCATATCCCAGGTCCTTAGAGAAAAAATTTATCTAAGTATACGCGTATATATCCCAGGAAGGTGCCACCAACACAAACCACAATGCTGGCAACATCATAATAAAAGTCAAATTACTCTCATACCAATATATGAAATTAAATATATTATTATGATATCATATAATGTGTTGTGCAAACAGCGGTGTAATATATTAATATACCGCACTATTTTATTACATTATATAATGCATCAGTAACTAATAAGTAATACATGTGTTGATCTTCGTTGACATAAACATTCAATAGAAGAAGATGTGGACATCATCCGCTCCCAATCTAGGACAGGACTTGATATCTTCAAAGTTCCACAATGGACACAATCTCGCATCTTCAATGATGTGCTGCGAAAATATCAATAACACAAATCTTAAAGACAACTGGTAAATCTCTTAATACAATCCTGAAAATAATTTATTTAAATGTGGCCGAGTGATCTTTTGGCCCGTATATCACTAACTAAGCCTTCTTAGATAATTACATGGTACAATGTTATAAATTTCCCTAAAAAAAAAGTGAGAAAAAATCTACTAACATGTCATTATAATATTGGACTGTATATCAGGAAATATATATATATGACAGAAGAATCATGTGGAATCGTGTGGGCATCTGGACAGGATGTCTGCCATCACATTATCCGAACCACGGATAGCTCGAACCGAGAAATGAAATGGTTGAAGAGCTATGGCATAACGAGTGGACCTCGAGCTCTTCAAGTTTTTGCTCTGAATAGCAGTAAGCGCTTTCTGGTCGGTTTCCACAATGAAATGTGCGCCTAGAAGAAATCTTTGTAACTTCAGAATAGACCATACCATAGCCAATAACTCACGGTCTAAAACCGAGTAATTCTTTTCTGCAGCATTTAATTTCCTAGAGATATACATCACCGGATGCAGAGTATCAGAATACTCCTGCATTAGTGCTGCCCCAATCCCAGTTGACGAGGCGTCACTTCGAAGAACAAAAGTCTTCTCAATAGTAGGTAACCTAAGAATAGGTGGAGATGAAAATAGGGCTTTAACCTGGTCCAATGAGGATTGACATTCTTTAGACCAGCGGATCAGATTAGGCGACCCTTTCTTCAATAAAGTAGAAAGCGGTGCCATAATGGAGGACAGATTCGGAATGAATCGTCCGTAGAATTGAATCAAACCTAATAGACTCCTTACTTGTTTCTTCGTCTTAGGGACCGAAATGTTAAGTATTTTTGAAACATTGTGGTCCTCTGTCTTTAAAAGACCACGACCAACACGATGACCTAGGAAAGAAATCTCACTAAATCCTATAAAGGCTTTAGAGGGTTTTGCAGTCAAATTATACTCGCGAAGAGTAGACAGTAATTCGTATAAACCCAAATAGTGATCTTCCCAGGAATCACTGAATAGACAGATATCATCTAGGTATGCTATGACATCTGTACGATATGCGAGAATTCGCCGCATCATGCGTACGAATGTAGCAGGGGCGTTCATAAGACCAAAAGGCATGAAATTCCATTGGAATAAACCCCTAGGTGTAGAAAAAGCTGTGAAAGGTTTGGCACGTTCAGTTAGCGGGACTTGCCAATAACCTTTAGACAAATCTAGTTTGGTAAAGAATCTAGAATTAGAAAGTTTATTGAGTAGCTCTTCTAATGAAGGCATAGGTTCAGCATCGAACTTCGTAACTTGGTTCAATTTGCGATAATCTACGCAAATGCGAATGTTATTATCCTTCTTTCGAACAATAACCATAGACGAAGAGTATGCTGAAGTGGATGGTTCAATGATTTCCAAACGTATCATTTCATCCAATTCTTTTTCGACTTGAGACTGGAAATGGATAGGTATTGGATAGGGTCTGACTCTGATAGGATTATGATCAGTTAGCACAATGTCATGTTCAATGACATGTGTGTGTCCCGGGATGTCTGTAAGAACATCCTGAAATGTTTGCAACATCGAAGAAACTTGTCGATGTTCCTCAGCGGAAAGATTTGGAGAAACGGTCACGTTTTTCCAAGATTCCGTAGAATCAAGTGGGACCATAGAAAGAGGAAGATTGACATCAGAAAAAGTAGTTTCCTCATCCTGTATAACTGACAGAGATGAGTACTGACCATGAGGTGCTTGAGAATTGTCCGTAGCCTGGAAAATAGGCTGCAAATAGTCAGGTCTTTCATAAAATTCCGTGAGCATATTTATGTGGAAAGTTTTATGCTTTCCATCAATATCGACAACATAGTCGACATCAGAAATTTTGGAGACTATTGCATATGGACCTTTCCATGCAATTAGAAGTCTGTTCTCCCTTGAAGGAAGTAGAACGAGAGCTTTGTCACCTGGACAAAGTTGTCGTAGACATCTATTCTTATTTGCAAACTGCCTTGCCTTTTCTTTAGCAAATTCGGAAGACGAAGTTGCTAGTTTGCATGCCTCGATGATCTTTTGCCTAAGAGCAATGACGTACTCATAAGAAGATTGAGTCTCATCGCTAATATTATCGGCAGTGATTAGATCGTGAAGTAAAGACATAGGGCCGCGCGGTTGCGCGCCAAAGACAAGTTCAAACGGGGAAAACCCCGTATGCTCATTGGGGACCTCTCTATACGCAAAGAGAGCCGCGGGTAAGACCCTGTCCCAATCCTGAGGATGATCCTCAGTTATTTTACCAAGTAAAGTTTTCAGAGTCCTATTTAAACGTTCGACCAACACATTAGACATTGGGTGATAGATACTGCTGAGAGACCTTTTAATGTGTAGCATAGACATTACCTGTGACATAGTGTCTGATATAAGTTGAGTGCCATGGTCTGACAATATTTCTCCGGGAAAACCCAAGCGAGAAAATATCAGCCAAAGAGCGTCTGCGATATCAGCAGTTGAGATGCTCTTGAGAGGTATTGCCTCTGGCCAACGTGTGCACATATCGACACATGTAAGGATAAATTGATGTCCTCTAGCCGACTTAATTCTAAAAGGACCGATAATATCTATTGCCATTTTTTGAAAAGGGCGAATAGGAATGTCAGCAGCCTGGATAGGCGCAGCATGTCGTGGTCCTTTAGATTTGACCTCCTGACATACTTTGCAAGAGCGACAGTACATTCGTATGTCCTTGCTCACAAATGGCCAAAAGAAAGCCGCAAGAACCCTCGACTTTGTACGGGAAAAACCCATATGTCCAGCACATTGCGAGTCATGAGCATGTTGCAATATTTGCACTCTCATGCTCTTAGGCACAAGAATTTGTGAATGAGTGGACGTAGTCGAGTCTTGTACTATACGTACAAGTACGCCGTTCTTCATAGAAATCCAGGATTTTCTATTAGTATTCTGATTAGGATCCCCTTTTTTTGCTAGAATGAAGAATTTTTGTAAAGAAGGATCTTCTTCTTGCAATTTGATAAATGAGTCACGTGTAATAGTCAAGTGACTATCTTGGTCATTTACTTCATCATTATTAGTTAATGAAGTTTGAGGTGGATCCAGAGCATGTGCTCTTGTGACCACCGCATTGGTAGCTTCAATGTTTTGCTCTTCCCAAACAGCGATCTGCTGTGGGGTACATTCCCTAACTCCGTGAATACGACCAATAATAAGGTCCGCAATAGGGTTTGGAAGTAAACACGCGTGGACCTCTCCCGTGAAGAAAGGAGTAGCAATATGTATTATGGCAGTAGGATATTTTTCCAACGTGCCACCAAATGTGACACATTTGATGACCTTTCCTGTAGCACAGGATGGATCTACAAGAGATTGCCTAACGCCGACAGTAGTACATCCAGAATCAAACAACACCGAGACTGGATTACTATTTACAAGCCCCTTATGTAATATAAGAGAACCTCTCCCATCATGAGCAACATTAGCAGGAAGAGCGGGCAAAGGATGACCACAGCTTAGAGTACTAACGGTCTTCGGATCAAATAAAGTACTGCATTGGATACATTTATTTGCCCTACCAAAATCAAAAGATGAGCATCCGATAGCATTATGGTCTTTATCATTATTAACCTGTTTATCTGCTCCCTGAGATTCTTGTTGAACAGAGTTTGTCTGTTGATATCTTTTTCTCTTATGTTGCGATCTACCGCGACCATTATTGCCTCTGCAATTATCATTAAAGTCCCTACTGTAATTTTTATCCTGGTTTGAGTTCCAGTTACCATAACTGTCATTACCATCTCTATGCTGTTGAGAACCTCTATTATCTTGGTATTGAGGTCTCTGCGAAAAATATTTTCCTCTATACCGATTACCTTTATGGAAATTTCTAAAGTTAACCGGAGTAGAATAACGTGTAGTATTAGGTTGTCTCCAGTTCTGGGAAGAAGAATCACCCTGGAATTGATTACTATGATTCTGGGCATAATTACGGTTACTCTTTTTATTGAAATTCTGCTAGCTACCCTGAAATTTACGCATAAAACTTGGGCCATAAGGTGCTGCCGAAGCAACTGGCAGACCTTCTTTCACCTTAGAGTTGCTAATGGTTATGTGCGGATGCGCAGTAACATACTGGCTACAGTATTCTTCCATTTCTTTTATGTTTTTAGGCTTACGCTCATGAAGAAAAGAAAGAAAAGCTTCATTAACAGAAGACATAACCTTGTCTCTAAGTAGTAAGTCCATTAGGGCTTCAAATGTACTTTCTGTCTTAGAAAGCTCAACCCATCGTAAAAAAGTAAGACGTATGCTTGAGATGAATTCAGAGAATTCAACTCCAGTTTCTGGTAACATGTTTTTAAATTTAAGACGATATCCGTCCTCGTTAAGTTGGTACTTCTTTAACAATGCCGCCCTGACAACCTCATAGTTGTTTTTGTCAGGCACATCTACCATACTCAACAAAGTCAAAGCATCACCTCTAAGTATCTTGGACAGATGATAAACATATAATGTTTTATCTATATTATGCACATTACATGCACTTTCAAATCTATCTAGATAAAATGTTATATCATCGATTGAGGGATTAAATGCTGGTAGATTAAGCTTGAAATCCTTAGCATTAGTCTTATCTGACACCTTATTTGCATCATTAGCATTACCAGCGTTCAATAACTTTAACTTCTCTAACTCTAAAGCTAAGAGTTTTTCTTCATGCTCCATTTTTGCTTTTCTCTCATCAGCTTCTCTTTGTAACCTTCTTTCTTCAGCCTCAGCCTGTAACTTTCTTTCTTCAGCCTGAGCTTGTAACTTTCTTTCTTCAGCCTCTATTTCAAGTCTCTTATTTTCAGCCTCTTTTTCAAGTCTCTTATTTTCAGCCTCTTTTTCAAGTCTCTTATTTTCAGCCTCTTTTTCAAGTCTCTTATTTTCAGCCTCAGCCTGAAGTCTCTTCTCCTGAGATTCTGCTTCTCTTTTTTGTTTTTCCATTTCTATTTGGAATCTTTTTTCCTCCACCTGCATCTGCAGTTTTTTTTGTTCTATTTCAGCATCTATTTTCTTTTGTTCTGTTTGTTCTTTCATTTTCTTTTCTTCCGACTTCAATGCCTTGGCATATTGAACAGTCGCAAATTCTTCTAATTTATCACCTGTCTTCCCAAGGGCTTTACCCTGCTCAACAAAGTACTCAAATGTAGACATGATGTCTAAAATGTGAGTACATAACCTGAAATAATTAATTATCTTATTTCAATCTTAATAGCAACAAGACTTAATAAAGTGCTTGTATAATCACTATGTTTAACCCAATCTCTGTGGGAAACAAGACTTGACACCAACTTGTAATAATAATAAATTCTTTAAGCACCAAACACGGCGCATAAGGCAGAAACCAGTGCTCTCCAGGTTGTTCGTTGTGACGCCACTCCTCTTAGCTCTTGCACATTATTTAGGCCCAACGTTCTTCCTTCTCTTATTATTGTTCTTCTGAGTGTTTCTTTTGGTCTTCCTCTTTTCCTCTTACCCTCAGGAACCCAAGTGAGCGCCTGTAGTGGTATTCTGTTGTTTTGCATTCGTAGGACATGACCGATATAAGACCATCGTCTTTTCCTTATATAGTCGGAGACATATTTCTGCCTAGAGTCTTCTCTTATTTGTCGATTAGTCTTGAATTCTTTCCAACTGATGTTCATGAGTTTTCTAAGACATTTGTTCTCGAATGTATTCAGCTTGTTCTCCAATGATTTTGTTATTTTCCAACTCTCACAGCCGTATGTTAACACTGAGATAACATTTGAATTAAACAGACGAAGCTTGGTATGTATATTCAATGATCGTAATTTCCAAATGTTAGATAATCTATTGAAGGCGCTAGCTGCCAAAGCAATTCTAGTATGGATTTCTCTTGTTGTGTCACCATCCTGAGTCATTTTACTGCCTAAATAATTGAAACTTTCAACTTTCTGTAGTTTTTCCCCGTTCAAGATGATATCAAAGGTCTCGTTAGAAAAGTTCATAGCTTTAGTTTTAGAGGCATTTATTTGGAGACCTATTTTAATCGAGAGATGACACAACTTGTATTATCAAATGTATAATAATATCACAAGTCACCTCTTAATTAACAGTGCACTACACAAATCAGTGCATAACCATCAGTTATTTATCATAACTGCACTACAATAGTGCATAAGCAAAAAAAAACACCAGTTAGTTATGATAAGTGCACTATAGACCAATAGTGCATGAGCATATATGTAACAATAGTGAAAGCTAACTATGCAAGAACTATGCAAACAATAACAAGACAATGTAAACAATAACAAAGTCACCAACAATGTAAACAAAACAAAGATCAAAGTCAATGTAAACAATAACAAAGATCAGAGTCAATGTAAACAATAACAAAGATCAGAGTCAATGTAAACAACAACAAAGATCAAACAATACGAAAACATTCGCATAAGTCAAATAAATAAACAGCGAAACTAAAAAGAATATGATGACAGAATGCGAAGATATGACAAACCAATGACGCTACAGTGTATACACAAAAATTTACGTGAAGAACTGAATAATAGAAAAGAGGAGACCTACAAATACAAACAATTGAAATCAAAACTAAAAACAAAAAGAAAGAGAGAAAAGAAAAGAGAAAAAAAAATATACAAAAACAAAAATAAAGCACAACTCGTCACAACTAAACAGATATAGCAACGATTGTCGCTAGCAAATTTCACCGTAGGAAATTCGCACAGTCCCTAACGAAAACGCAAACAGTAGAACCTCTGTGACGTGGTATCTTCTACTGAAAGACACCGCCCAACCGAGAAAACCCGCTGAAATATAAACATATAAATATACAAATACAAATAACATATAACATGTAACAAACAGCAAAAAGTGTGAAAGAATTTAGAAGGCTCAGCTAGAACATAAGGGCACAGTTCACAAACAAAACAGGCCACTTAACTTCTATGTATCCACAACGTCAGCACAGTTCAGAACAGGATGTGATCAGCATTCTTAGGACAATGATCCAACGTTGATCCATATCTGCTCCCGTAAACTGCCATGGCGAAGGAAATGAGCTTCTAACAGGAAACAGCTTCTGAACTTGACCTTCTGAATTCTACAAATTGACTTGAGCACTTGACCTTCTGAATCTTATAAATTGCTCAAACCGGCACTTGACCTTCTGAACCCGCAACAGTACCTCTGAGACCGGAACAGTTGTTACGGCACTTGTCCTTCTTCTTAACAGATCAGGAAATCCATTCGCTCGGTACTTGTCCTTCTAGTTGTAGACAAACTTCAATACTGCCGAGCAGCGCCGGGTAGTTTCAAAATATCAACAACTGTCAGTAATGCCGCGTCTTTCAAAAAATTTCATCATAGGTGATGAATAGAAACTGCAACGTTGTCTTGTAGTCTGCTGATGATGTCTGGGTTTGTTGACCCCCTTGAGAGTTGGTACCAGAATAAACCAACTATTGGCCACCATGAATTGATAAAGGTGGATTTAGGATGCCGTCAAATTACCACCTCTATCGACACCAGGTATTACAGTGCAAGATGTGGGTGTCTTATCTGGTTTAGAATGTTGCTGTGTGTGTTGCAGTAGAACAGTTCACAGGGTACACCACAGGCAACATGACGTGTAGAGTCATAGAAATGGTAACTTCGCTTTAGGTTTATACCATTTATTGCACGCCACAAAACAGTCATGATACTTATGTTATCATCAGCATAGTATAACGAATGCAGCATTCAAAATCATATTAACTGATAGTCATGTAGGATTCAATACTCAATAGTTGCATTGCAAACAGATATCATAAAGTTCTGGTTCGTGAAGCTGTATCAATAATATATATAACTTCTGCAACAGTCAGCTGCAGATCTTCAATGTTCATAGACAACAATAAATGCTCCCTTTCTGATGCTAGCAGATCAGATGTATACAATAAGTCCGTTTACTGTCTGCACGTGAATAGCATACTGGGCATATAGGTCATACCGACCTTTATAACGTTTCTAAGTCTAACCATCTGACTTGGACGTGGTCTCTGATATAACGAATCCTGGAACACAGACAATAGTCTTGTTGGTCTAGAGCGACCCATATATATATAACTAGTTCAGGTATAAAGATACCGGTGACTTAATCCTAGTCAAAGTACCTCTCCATTTTGAATCACACAGGCGAGCAAAAAGGCGACAAAATGACGAACCTCTAGATGATAGCATAAAGTTCGATACAAGAGGAATTACCTTATTTCGGAAAATCAACCATGAACATATGCCTCCAGGCAGGCTTGAATAATACTGGGAAATAGTCTAGTTAGCTAACTAACTCACAAAGACAATGTATTTCCCTCAGAGAATCACAAGACGCAGGTTGCGTCCGCTCGCTACTCAGACCATTTCTAAACTGCCCGAGCTGGGCGGAACAACAAACGAACTCCAAGTCGAGACATGCGCAGAACGACAATCTCTGAGTCGCCGTTCACAATAAGACGATTCTAAGAACATTCGAGATAAAAGTCTTATACAGTCGCGCCTTTTATGGTCATGAACAGAAGCGTTAAGGCAGGTTTCAGACATCTACAACAGTTGACTGATACTACCAAATAAGGAGATATGGTCACGCTTCGTTCAAGAAATTATAGACCGAACGTGTCTCTATACAAGAGAAGGCAAACTCCTAAAAAATTGTAGTCTCAATAACTCGGGTGATGTCCCTTTGACTGTAAAAAACATTATACACACTTCAGTCAAAAAATGATCATACATACGAAAAATGATCATACAAAGACTTTGGAAAAAGTAATTATTTGTGCGTAACAGTCATCTCTTTAAGAAAGAGAATAATAGATGCCTGTAGGTTAGCTACCGCATCATCCGAAGAGTCTAAAGAAAAAGCTCGTCTATTTGCAAATCGGAATAGACGTCTTCGCCAGCTTATTCCTGGTGACGAGGCTTTTGTTTTACTGCCTTCGCATAACAATCGTCTACTTATCACATGGAGAGGTCCTTTTAGGATCATCTCAAGAATATCCGATGTTGACTACATCGTCGATATTAACGGAAAACACAAAACCTTTCACATTAACATGTTGAAAGAGTATTATTCACGTCCTGATTATTTACAATCAGTATTTCAAGCGACTGACGATCCTACCCCTCACATTCACAACTATACTAATTTGTCAGTCATACAAGAAGAAGAGTCTTCTTTTCAAGATGTACAATTGCCCATACCAGTTGTACCTCTTCATTCCACGGAAAACTGGAATGATGTCACTATTTCTTCTTCTCTTTCGACTGATCAACGACAGCAAGTTTCATCACTACTTCAAACGTATGATAAGGTTCTCACTGACATTCCAGGTCATACGTCAGCTATTCAACATGATATCCTTCTCACTGATGAAACACCTATCCGTATTCGTCCATATCCCATACCTTTACACTTTAGAGATAAGGTCGAAAAGGAATTAGATGAGATGCTTCGATTAAACATAATTGAACCATCGTTGTCACCATATGCTTCATCTATGGTGATAATTAGAAAGAAAGATAATAACATTCGTCTATGTGTAGACTACAGAAAATTAAATAAAGTCACACAATTTGACGCAGAACCTTTGCCACTTTTAGAAGATTTATTATCAAAATTATCTCATTCTACTTTCTTCTCTAAGTTTGATCTGTCAAAGGGCTATTGGCAAGTACCATTGACAGAAAGGGCAAAGCCACTCACTGCTTTCTCGACTCCCCGGGGTCTATTCCAATGGAATTTTATGCCTTTCGGGTTAGTCAACGCTCCTGCCACGTTCGTACGCTTGATGCGTCGAATTTTATCTCATCATCCCAATGTCATTGCGTACATAGATGACATTTGTCTTTTCAATGACTCTTGGGAAGAACATATAGAAGGATTAAACTCATTACTGTCCACGTTACAATATCATAACTTAACTGCTAAGCCATCAAAGGCATTTGTGGGTTTCCACGATATTTCTTTTTTGGGTCACCGTATTGGTCGCGGTATGTTATATACAGAGGACAGTAATGTCTCTAAAATCCTTAATATCTCCACACCTAAAACAAAGAAACAAGTGCGATCTCTATTAGGACTAGTACAATACTATGGGAAATTCATACCACATCTTTCGTCCATTACTGCTCCTTTCTCTTCATTACTTAAGAAAGGTGCAGCTAACGTGATTCGGTGGTCAAACGAACATCAAATCGCGTTGGATACCATAAAAAATTTTTTTTCGGATGCTCCTGTTTTAAGGTTGCCTAATGCGAATTTACCATTTGTCTTACGCAGCGATGCTTCTAATTTCGGCGTGGGAAGCGTCTTACTACAAGAATATAATGGCACCTTGCATCCAGTTCTCTATGTATCACGGAAGTTAACTCCGACTGAACAAAATTACTCAGTTTTAGATAAGGAACTTCTCGGACTTGTTTGGTCAATAACTAAACTCCAGAGATATCTACTTGGATCACACTTTATTGTGGAATCAGATCAAAAAGCGCTTACTGCTCTCAACACAAAGGACGTGAAATCTGCCAAATCTACTAGGTATGCGATCGCTCTTCAACCATATAGTTTCACGATTCGATCCATACCTGGCACACAGAATGTTCTCGCAGACGTTTTGTCGAGATGTCCTAACGAATCACATTAACAGCTACGCACTGCAGATAACTGAACTTCGACACTGACAGTTCGTCAATTGTAACTTTTTACGTGTGATATCTCTATGACAAGAGTCATTAACATTCAGTCAAGTGAAATCTACAATGCTTATGTATCAAAATAACATGGAACGTTAAGATATATGACTATCGTTGTGAAAATAACATTTACTCACTCAGGATATTGAAGAGAGAATAACGTTGAATAAAAACAGATTATGTTTTCTCACCGAATTAACATTGCGAACACTTGGTTGGTTTTTCATGGAACGGAACCTAGTATTATTTTACGGTTTCCTAACAGGACAATGGAACTTTCTTAATCTACGAAATTTAATGACATTGTTAATTTGTTTTTAAAATAAATAATTCGGTAGATTAGTAACCGTTGATACTTAGTTAATGAGTATAAGAATTAATTTGGATCACTATGAAATATTTAATTGTAAACATTTAATATTTATCACTCGGTAAGGACAGTTATTTAACATTTGCACTTTTATTAGTACCACAAAGGAACTTTTAGACACAGTTAAGGGTGTTGTTCTCTACACGTGTTTAAAATGTATTCTTTCATTTTTTTTCACTTGTCATTTTTAAGCCATATCCATCACTTTTCGGTTTATTCATTGGTTTTTACATTTCTTTTCATTTTGCGTTTCTATTCGGTTTAATTCATTATTTCTATATGCGATTTTATTTCATTTACCACATTGTACCAAAGGTGGTCAATTGTGGATGTATGCTTTTGTGCATACCTTTTGTTTATTTGAGTTAACGTAAATTTCATATTTATGTTTGATGATTCTATGTCATGCTACAGTATTATTATATGATTATGTACACTTGAATCACCTCTAGTTTCGAGTAGTAAAGAAAAAAATTAATATAATTAATTTTTTGGGGGGATTGAAAATGAATCTGTAGAGCCCTTTTCGTAGGCCTTTACAGTCGTTTACAGATGAGGGTAGTCTCATATTTTATTAATATGTGGTCCTACCTCTGTAATTAACTTTACGCACCGACTTACAGGATAGTAAGTATTATTGGTGAGTTTGATTTTCGTAGCGCACGATTGTGCACTTATGCGAGTATTGGGTTACCCCGCCCGCATGTGTTGCCAAAGACCAGTCTACGTCATAGCTGGGGTTGAGAAGTTTAGTGCCCAAGAATCAGTCCATTGATTCGTGGCGTTCGAACCAGTGTTGCGGGTATATTTTATTCTTGTGTATGACCATCCGTCTGTTAAGAAGATGAGGACTCGGGTCAACAGTATTCTGGTGATTTTTCTTGGGAAGAGAAGCAAGTATGATTTAGATAATAATGTATTTCGTTCTCATGTAGACGTCTAGTTGTACCAATGACGTATTGGTTCAAAATGGAGTCCTACTTGAACTTATTGTATGAATTTTAAAGCCGACGGATTCCGACGTTAGGATTATCCAGGATTGGCTTGGTATATATTTTTATGATATGAATCAGTATTCGGCCGTTACGAATACGTACCCCGCAAAGCAGAGGTGACTCACGTATTTGCTATATCTAAGCTATGATGCCACGAAGGTCGTGGGCAGGAAATTGTATTATTGTTATTTCACATTGATTGAAGTGAGAGGCCAGTACTAAAAGGAGATACGTAGTATCGGAACATTATATGATATAGAAGACCTGACAAGGTTCTCCGTCATTGCCAAGGTCATAGGACAGTGGAAGATTGACATATCGTATATAACTGCCTCCTTTGTTTACTTGGATGCCATGTTATGAACACTGTATAACTAGTATGACGTTACCTAAGAGACTATCTTACGGAACGAATTAACTGTAATTTTAAATATGAAACTTACGTTGTGTGCTGTCTGGTGGAAAGTCAACCGTCCGTGAGCCTTGGAAAGACAAATGGGCTTAGAAGAAAAAAAGCAGAGAGAGGTAGACGGACCATGTAACACAGTAGCGCAAGCCACTCGCTGTGTGTCTAAAAATAAACCAACTCGCAGTGGACATGGCCTGATTTTTTTCAAATAAACAGTGATGAATAAAACTAACGATACGATGTAGGTTTTTAAAACAGGTTAAATTCTTATTAGGAAACCTGATTTTTTTACGTAGTGCTCCTGACTTTATACTGATAGTACAGTCGTAAAGGATTGAACAGGTGGTAGTTGAAATTAAACACTTAACATCGAAAAAAGATCGTATTCTTAACTACACCACTTAGCCCCTTGAAAATCATATATTCGTGTACAGGAAGGCTAGTGGACTAGGAATATGTAATAAATTATCTAAAAAGTCCATTAGATAATTAAATATTGGTAATAAAACATATAGAGAACAGAGATACAGTCAGGTTTGGTCATATCTGCTTGGGATGGAAATCCCTGATTTTTGTGAAACATAGTAGTGACAGAAAGTCTAAGATAGTACGTGGGAGGCCATTGGCTGAACTTTGTAGTTAAAAGAAATTGGATTGGGTGACCTATGAATAACAAATAAATGCCTAGAAACGGAGTAAAAGTGAATGAAAATGTGGAATGACTGGGTACTCTTTTGAATATATTCAAAATGATTGGTCAATACACAGGATATTGGCAGAAGAAATCTTAGAGGGGACGCCATATCGTTACACATTGTGAAGAGATGAGAGCAGGCAGTGTTATTCAAAATTAAATATATATATAACAGCCTGGACATACCGCAAATCAAACTGTACCAGTCATCTTTAGTGTGTTTTCCTTACGAATTGTGGTAAGCTAGACATTTTGATCTGTATTTTATATGAAAATTGAATGTGAAATGATAAATTATGTCTGTATGTGTGTGGTTCAGTAGCAAACATGAGGCAAAGCCTAGATATTGCTCCACCATGTAAAAGATTGTCAGAGAGGAGTATAACTGCATATATATATATTGGATTGCCATATAGTAACATAACACCTATCCTATTGTATGTAAGGGATTACAGCTGGAATTGCAGAGGCGTTGTAACCATTAGGGAGAGGAATACTGGTGTATATTGTCACATGAAAAGCTAGCAGTTGGCCTAAAGCGCTGAACTTTATGTTTGTTTGTACTGTCATGTACTTCAGTGTGGAATAATATTATATACTAGTTAGTAAGAAGGATGCATAACCTTCACTTTCAGGGACCGTGGTATAGATGGTGATATTGCATCGTCCGGTCTGAGAACTGCGTGATCCAGAAAGTTGGATGCAGACTCCCAGCACAAGATAGCGACCATTGCCTATCATATTATCAAACTGAGAAGCAAGCGAGCAGAGGATACAGGTTTCCTGCAGCTGCATTATGAGATAAGAGCATGTCAGCACGTAAAGCCCAACCTTGAATCAAATACCCCTGAACTGAACTTTATTATAAAAGGGGACAGAAAGTTTAAAGAAACAGAATCTGTGAATCCTTTAATACATCACAACACTACACTTATATTACAAGACTATTATATGTCTGGACAAAGATCTGTTGTATAAATTTTTGTACATAAACATTGTGCTTACATTTGATTGTGATTCCTGATTCACATTGTAGTAGGATCAGGATATCTATATATATTGAAAAGCTAATACATTGTATAAAATTTAACACTTGACTTACTTAAGATAAATCTTTAGAGTGTTATGTGTTTGTGATTGTCATAGTGTTGTAAATTGTTGTGAAACTTTACTTAGGTGTTTATCTGTCTGTTGGTTGTTGTGAACTTACACTTCATCACTATCATAACCCTAGACATTAAACGAAGTCATCATACATTCAAGAATAAGTCTGACTGAGGTCGAAATGTGGTAGCAAGCAAGGTTCTCTGTAACACACCAACATTAGTAGATACAGAGACCTTCACAGCTGATCTCAGTCAGTACATTAAGTCCCCTATAACTATATTTAAATAATCCCAACTCACCACAGAGCAGTACTCAGAATGGCAGAGACATCATCATAACCCTCCATTCCCAAAGGAGCATAGGCCTTCAACAAACACATGCCAAGTCCTCCTGTCACGTGCCATCATCTCAAGTTCTTTCCACGTTCTCCTCATCATTTTCACCTCTGTTTCCAGCTCTCTTCTCCATGTGCTTCTTGATCTACCTTTGCCTCTCTTGCTCTGGGGGTTCCAGAACAAGGACTGCCTTGTAATGCTATCAACAGGTTTCCTCTGTGTGTGTCCAATCCATCGCCATCGTCTTCTTCTTATCCCTTGTTCCACTGGCACTTGTCTAGTTCTTGTCATCAGTTCCACGTTGGTAACCTTGTCATACCATTTAAATCCCTCTATTCTACGCAAGCACCCATTTATGAAAGTCTGTAGCTTTTTGGTTGTTGTCTTTGTTGTTCTCCATGTCTCAGAGCCATACAATAGGACTGACTTCACATTTGAGTTGAAGATTCTTATTTTCGTGTTGGATCCGATTTCTCTTGATCTCCATATATTTCCCAATTGCTTTTTGTATTCTTATTTTGATATCACTGTCTGTCCCTCCAACTTTGTCTATATTGCTGCCAAGAAATGTGTACGATTCTACACCTTGTATTGGTGTTTCTTCAAGTTCAACCCTGTTATTATTACCTGCATTTATTCTCATTATTTTTGTCTTTTCCCTCTATATTTTCAGACACAATTGTTGTGACCTCTCATCGAGTGTTTTCAATTTGTCCTGCATCTTATTACAGTTATGGGACAGAAGAGCCAAGTCATCAGCAAAATCTAGATCATCCAACTGCTTAGTCAGAGTCCACTGGATTCCATTTCTGTTGTGTGTTGTCGATGATCTCATAACCCAGTCTATTGCTTGTAAGAAAAGAAATGGAGACAAGAGGCATACCTGTCGCACTCCTGTTCTTATCACAAACGGTTCTGTAAGCTGTCCTTCGTGAAGAACTCTGCATGTCATGTCTTCATGTTTTATTTATTAAATTAATGATCTTCAGGGGAACTCCATAATGCCTCATCAATTTCCAAAGTGATTCTCTGTCTACACTGTCAAATGCCTTTTCATAGTCCACAAATCCGATGTATAGTGGTGAATTCCATTCCAGACTTTGTTCAACTATTATTCTCAAAGTGGCTATCTGGTCTGTACATGATCTGTTTTGTCCAAAACCTGCTTGTTCATCTCTCAGTTTCTTGTCTATGGACTCTTTTAATCTCTCAAGGATAATCATGTTCAATACTTTTCCTGGCACTGATAGTAACATTATTCCTCTATAATTTGTGCACTCTTGTAAATTTCCCTTCTTAGGTAACTTAACCAGATATCCTTCCTTCCATTCTGCTGGTATCTCTTCCTTTTCCCAGACTTTACCAAGTAATTTATATAACATCTCTGTAGCTGTGTTGATATCTGCTTTGATGGCTTCTGCTGGAATGCTATCAGGTGCAGACGATTTTCCATCTCCTAGAAGCTTTATGGCTTTCTTTATTTCTTCCTTCGTTGGTCTTTCACCGTTAATTTGTAGCTCCTGTTTTGCTGGCTGGATGTCCGGGGGGTTTTGTGGAGCTGGTCTATTGAGAAGGTACTCAAAATATTCTGTCCACCTCTTCATTTGCTCTTGTATATTGCTGAGCAGTTTTCCATTCTTGTCTTTTATGAGGCAACTTGTTTGCTTGTATTTCCCTGTTAGCTTCTTTGTGCTGCTATACAGTTCTCTCATATTTCGTTTGGCTGCAGCATCTTCTGCTTCTCTTCTGATTTTCTGTTCTATGGTCTGGTGATATCCATGTTGCCTTGTGTATTCTCTTATGTGGAACATACTTCCTCCTATAGCCAGTTGATTTGAAGCACAGAAGTTTGAGAATAGTTCCCCATTTTCCTTCATTATTCCTAGCCCATGTTTTCCCATGACTTCTTCAAATCCGGTGTTGACTGTACCTTTCTTTGCATTCATGTCACCCATCAAAATTGTGATGTCTCTTCTTTTTACTTTATCCATAATTTCCTGTAGTCTAGCATAAAATGCTTCTTTCACAGACTCTTCTTTGTCATTATTTGGTGCATAACATTGGATGACATTTACATGTATTTTCTTTTTAGCTGTTTTAAAAGTAGCTGTTATTATTCTGGGTCCAACAGTTTCCCATTCAATGAGTGCTTTCTGTGCTTCTTTAGATAACATAAGAGCTACCCCTTCACTGTGGTGTGAACTTTCGTCTTCATGTCCTGAGGACAGCACAAATTCACCTGTGATGAGTTTCTTCCTGTCTACCCCCTTCCACTTTGTTTCACACATTCCCAAAACCTCGATTTTATATTGCCCCATTTCTGCTGCTACTTGTGCCACTTTCCCTTGTTCGTATAATGTCCGAACATTCCATGTGCCAAATCTGGAAGTTCTCCTAGAAGAAAGAATGTTAGTCAGCAACACAGACTCCTTTCGGCTTTCTCTGTGTTGCATCATACGCCTCCCTGCGAGAGGACCTTCCCCTGTCTTGGATGGCTGTGTTTTATTTTCTTTAATTGACTTGTCCATATCTGTTGAAGTTTTTTGTGGTTTAAATTTTTTACAGGATGGAGTAACCAGCCCCCATGCCCAACCCTCTGTAGTCGCTTTCTACGACATGCAGGGCAGGGAACAGTGTTACTATTCTTTGCTCCCCTTTCGGGCCCCGGCAACACACGGTTGAATGGCAGAGACAGCTTTACATTAACTTTGTTGATTTTGAAAAGGCTTTCGACAGCATACACAGGGACATCCTGTGGAAAATACTGAGGGCTTATGGAATTCCCAGCTGCATTGTTTCTATCATAAAATGCATATATATATACATGCAGTGTTGGATTGAGTAATCTAACTTTTGAAGTGAAAACATGAGTACGATAGGAATGCCCCTTATCAACAACATTATTTTTTACAGTCATAGATTGGGTGATGCGCCAGACAACAGAGGGCAGTACTAGAGGTATTAAATGGACTACGTTTTCTACACTGGAAGACTTGGAATATGCAGATGACAATGAACTACTCGCGCATTCACATCAACACATCCAAGAAAAAAATTGATAGACTGAATAAGTATGGCCAGCAGGTAGGTCTGAACATCAATCTGAAGAAGACAGAGTCATGACAATAAATGTGGGCAATCCTGAGCCAATAACAATAAGGAACCAGAAGTTAGAACAGACAGAGACATTTACTTACCTAGGATGCATAGTAACACCTGACGGCGGAACAAGCAAGGACATCAACAACAGAATGAATAAAGCGAGAACAGCCTTTGTTAGTCCCAACAACACTTGGAAGTCTTCCCAGTACAGGACAAACACCAAATTAAGACTGTATGAGAGCTGTGTACTTTCTGTGCTTCTCTATGGTGCAGAATGCTGGAGAGTAACAGAGAAGGAAATGTCGAAACTGTCCTCCTTCCACACAATCTGTCTAAAGAAAATTCTCCAAATCTTTTGGCCGAATACCATTAGCAACTAAGAAATACTTATTCGGAATAACCAGTAGGACATGCACACCATCATAGCTGGCAGACGCTGGAGTTGGGTTGGCCACGTCCTCAGAAGGGACCCTGATACCATCACATGAACAGCTACGCTATAGACCACCGAAGGAAAGCGAAAGAGAGGCCGACCAAAAACAACTTGGCGGAGAACTGTGGAAGCCGAGATGCAAGAATGAACCAGAGTTAGGGAACTGTACGAAGGATGGCCGCCGACCAAGCAAAGTGCAATAGACTTGTTGCTGCCTGTGACGTATAATGGAAATATAGCCTACAGTAATCTGACAGCCTTGTAATCCCGTTAGCGTGCTATGACTTGCTAGCGAAACCATGCATTTTTCTGCCTGTCTTACTCACACAAGCTTATTCTTCATCCGTGACTCTTTTCCGTGAACATAAACAAACGAAATTGTTTACAAACTTTCGTGACCTGCCAGTCATAACAGGGAGCGAATCAGGTTTGTTTACCTGAGTTTCTCTCGCGAGCTGATCTGTCACTCATCGGATACCTGACAGACCGCACGTGAATAACACCGGTCCTTTTGAAGAAGACTCACGGGCAAAAACCTTTCCCCGAGTACCCTTTGATGTACACAGAGGGAAACCCGAAGTTCTTTGATCTTCAGAAGCGGGCAAAATCTTCGAGAACCCCGTTACACGGGTTTAAGGCTTGATGGCGGTCTAATGCCTGATAAAGGCCAACCGTAAAACTTTTATCTGGGGGGACTCATGTTTCTGGTTCTCTGCTTTACACTATAGTGTGAAAAGTAGCATCATCTATAGATCAGAGCAACTATGATGATATATAAATTGTGTCTTCCTAAACCAGCTATCTGTCGTCACTCAGAATTTTCGGAAAGTTTAAGCACGCAGTAGCTAGAACCATTTCGCTAAATGTTTTAATAGCATTCGTGGGGATCTTTTCATGCGGATTTTCTGGTAATAGAAATTAGTGCTTAAGTGTTAAAGTGTTAAAACTTTTACCATTATAATTCACTTAGAGTTCTAGCTGTTCAAACCAGTGAAATAATAACGCGTAGCTAATTTATACCAGAGGTTCAGTTTTAAAGTTAATTTTACCACCCGTTTTCTCACACAAGAAGAGACGTTTTAGTTGACTGAGAATATGCTAGGCGCGCCTGATAGTGACATAATAGAATTCACGTTATATTTCATATTGTACATTTATAGTAAGTGACTATTATTTAATACCATACGATGACCACCAGACGCCTACAATTTAATAGCTATTAACGAAAGGCGATATTTATGTAAGTGCGCGTATGAACAAGTGAATAATAATTGACATTGTACGCTGATCGTTGACCGGGAGCTGGAGGGGTAGAGCTGCATAACTAAGCCAAACCTGCACTCGCTAAGCAACGTGCGATAGGATAGGCTAAAGTCACCGTGTGCCTTTTAACTTTAATCAGGACTGACGGAGTGGAAAAGAGATCGTCTTGTCCCTGTCCGTATATATATATATATATATATATATATATATATATATATATATATATATATATATATATATATATATATATATATATATATATATATATATATATATATATATATATATATATATATATGATAGGGTGGGCGAGATGATGATGATGATTATATTGTGATATGTTTGATCACTCTCTTTTCACACTCGCACAGACCCGAACAACAATAAAACTCTTGATTCTAGAGGCAGGGGCTGTATTTATTTTTTACAACCCATTCAGTGACTAAGCAAACATTAAACAAATAAACCAACGAACATAACAAAACACCCAGCTAGTGCTCAGTTGCTAATCTGAAGAAGCAAACAAAGCAACGAACTAGTTAAAATCATTGTTGAATAACGATACTCTCACCTGTCAAACAGTCCTTCCATGCCACCTGGCACCCTCAACTATCACACACGCACACACTCATGCGTGTCGTCCAATGCGACTGGTAAGGTGTTGTGCATGAGACTGGCAATCTCACCGTGTAACATCGGTTGCTACCAAAACCACTACTGCAAGAGTACACACACAGCTATCCCACACACACACACACACACACACACACACACACACACACACTCATGCATGTCGTCCAATGAGACTAGTATGGTGTTGTGCATGAGGCAGGCAATCTCACCATGTAACACAGATTGCTACCGAAACCACCACTGCAAGGGCACCCTCAACTATCACACACACATACTCATGCATGTCGTCAATGAGACTAGTATGGTGTTGTGCATGAGGCTGGCAATCTCACCATGTAACACAGATTGCTACCGAAACCACTACTGCACGAGCATATGGATACCTCATGCGGAGGCAAACCACACTGGTGGCCCCATGCTCCCTCAGGAGCGGAGAAGAGAAATATATATCTCCAAGTGAGCCCACGTGCTCTCACAAACCATTCTACACATAACCATAATTAAATAATAATCAACTGGACATAAAATAATATTCTTCAACTACATGTACATCAAAAACTCTCAATAATAAGAGTAAACCACCACCTCGAACTGATCCATCTCAATATTCGTCACTGCCCTCTGAACATGTCGTAAGTGACGACTGGTGCGCCTGGTAACAAGCGTGTCGTATATGACCCCTGATGAGATTGGGAACTCATCACACGAAACACATCGTTACCGTCACCGAAACAACCACAGCAATAGCCTCAAAATGCTTATTGTGGGCCTGTAATGGACACCAGCTGCATTGGTGTTTCCATGCTCCACCAGGAGCAAACAGAGAAACACCTGTCTCAACGTGCCTTACGCACCAAATAGTAGATCTAATCTCACCAGAAATCTAAATGACTATCCTCACTTCAAAGTAACCACTAAAGATAAACAGTAGGATATTGATAAGTAGGTTATCGTGAAATAAACCTTAAATGCTCTTACATAAAGAATAAAATATAATTATTCTCGACTTAAACAAAACTGGAACTAAATACACAACGTGTCACATGGCGTAACATTATAGGTTTACCACGCGGGGCGTGTTATTCAGACTCGCTGGCGCCGCTTTTTATACAGTCCTTGCCACGTGGCTGCCATCTTGCTATTGTTAATCTTATCTAAATTCCAGTGAAATAGCTTCATTCTATATCTGCCTTTCTGATGAATGAAATAATCGCTCTTAAACTTTCACATCTATCTATCTATCTTTTTATCTCATTAAACATTAAAATAGCCACATCGATATAATTTCAGAATTATAGAAAACTAATTCTAATTTTAATTAACTCACGTGCTCAAGGCATTTACAGCTTGGCTCTGTGTGTCTAACTTCGTCTATTCTCTCTGGGCGGCTGATACTAGGAAAGGTCGCTGCTGGCTCACTATTTCTTTTATAAGCCCAGGTCGAATCACTCAATTTACTGCGCGCTAGGCGTATTGATTTGGCCGCATACATAACACTCGCGATATTTGCTTTAGAAGGCCCGAAAACAGAATATACACAACTATTTCTAGAGCAAAAACACCACTATCAAATATAACACACAACAATTCTTAAAAACTAATTTTTAGGCGTTATTATGGCCTAAGTAATATATTTTCATGAAGACTTTTCACATCCCAGAATGCTTCGCGCACATCGAAAATATGGGCGATAAATGTGCCACTCACAATGAAGGGGGAAGCTGGGGTGTCTTCCCGTGAAGGGGTAAGCCGGGAGTCTTTCCGGCCCTATCACACACACACACACATATATATATATATATATATATATATATATATAATAGTAGCATTTTTCCATAAATGTTGTTTTTATTCCACGCAGACCTGATCAAAGAGCGTCCAGCGGTCTTTTTCTTAATTTACTGATTGGTTAATGTTGTCTTTTTCTTGGCTTGTGCATTCACAAGTTCATTTGTGAACAGGATTGGCCAAAGAACATTTTAACTTGTAACTTTGACTGGACTTATAAAGGCCGACAATATTTTTTTCAATTTTATCAGCCCACTGGGGTTGTACAGAACAATAACATTATCTGACGACTGACAGTCGTATTCAAGAGTATCATCCAGAATTTACGCTGTTTCAGAATCGGCCCTCACCAGGGCCAGCCGATAGCATTACCATCATTTATCAATTGTAACAGTTTTCAGCAACCAGATGTTTCCCAATACTGGAAGTATTTTCCTCTGTTTGCTGTGAACCTCAAGATCTCGGTTTTTACACTAACTATTCGAGGTGACATTTGTTCATCCAGGAATAAACCACCAAATTTGGCGTCCCCTCATTAATCTTATTTGTTAGAGGATGGACTGGATCCAATTTGGGAAATACACCTGACATTTTGTATATTCATGAACCATTGTAATTCCAAAGGGATATCACCAAGAATAGGTAAGCGTGATTGAGTGGCCACTGTATAACAGAGAGAGTATGGCAGAGAGAGGGAATATTTTTCTTTGTTACAGAAATTGTACCCACCTGGATTAGGCTTTAAAAAATTGTTTACTTTACTGGGTAGCGTTTAGTAGGAACTTGTCTCTTTATTGTCTATTCTGTAACATAGTGTTAACCTTTGACCTTTGGGTTATTAACTTTTTGGGGTCTTTTCGTAAGAGGGGGAGGGCACATTTATTCAGTTATTTCCTACGTATGTAAATCTGATTTTATTTGATTTGTTCTTTAGATATTCGATGTTGTCAAGTTTAATGATAAAAAACAACAAGAGAAACTTAACTTTGTGTGTTTACCATACCCAATTAACCGTAGTTTTTCACGTTTGAGTGTCTTGTCGTCACATAGCTGTGTGTATGTGTGTGTGCAGTTAAACTTATATTTACATATATGAGGAGGCAAAGATTGTTTTGTACTAAATTATAGTCGTATAGATAGGCTGGACTAGAGAAACTTACTCATTACAGAGACATATCTTCTCCTTAAGCTATTCACCCGTGAAATCTATTTCTCGCACCTTTTTCTCACGTACTATCACCATCCACTTTACCCAGACGGGACCATCAATAACTCCCAAACGTACCTGTACGACAGAATGGGTTCTCGTCTCCAGGATTTGATCTAAGTCTGAGTCTAGATAAATGACTAACGTCCGTTATTGTATCTTAGTCTAACTTTAGATTGAGTTTGTTGTGCGTCCTGTGTTGTGAGTAAAGAAATGTAATAATAATTATCCCCTAGACAACGTTCTTATTTACTGGGTTCTGACCACACAAATTAGAAATTAGGTTCTTTCCACAGCATCTTATAGTTTACATACAGTTTGGTTTTGATGGTGATCTTTGTTGGAGATATTATATATGGCTATTTTTGTACAAAAAGACCGCTGATACTCGTGATTGTTTAACAATCACAATTTTATTGGAGCCGTGGAGCGTGAGCATAGCAAAGGAAGTGCATTGGGCAGTCGCGAAGTAAATCGCCTTCTTTAACTCCAAACTAACTTAAGGTGTGGGCGAGTGTGGCGGATTAAAAATAAGGAAATTTTTTTTTTTTCACTTAATTTTTAATTTTTTCTCCACAGAAGTAATAGTCAATTTTCCTGTTTTTAGCCTTATCTACCATCTCTATGGTTTAAGTCGTCTGCGTTAGGAGCCTTTTTGCCAGTTAACAGCAGCGATAGATTAGAAAACTGAGTAACAGGGAGGAGGAAACACAGTAAAAACATAATACAATTCTTTTGTATTCTCTTAATTAATTAGGGAGCAGTGTATCCTTTTCTTCTTTCTTTCTCGGGTAAATCGCAGTCAGTTATTTGCCATGGCTGAGCGTGCAAAACTTAGAACAATGCTAAGAGAGGAAGCAAGGGACATAGGACTACAAGGAGAAGAGTTGCTAGCTTTTGTGAACAACGAACTAGACAAATATGAGGCGGAGAAGAAAGAAGTAGAAGCTAGAGAGAAAGAAAAAGAAGCAGAAGCTAGAGAGAGGGAAAAAGAAGCTACGGAGATAGAGAAAGCAAGAGAAGAGCGGCAATTGGAAAGTAAGAAAATTTAATCAGAAATGCAGGTTCGTAGAAACATGGAAAAAGAGAAAGAGAGACAACATAAGGAAAAAGTGAGACAACACGAGGAAAGAGAGAATGACCAACGATGTCAGTACGAATTGGCGCTTAAGACTCTAGAGGTCCAAAGTCATGCTGCTGCGCCTAGCTCCAGCAACGGAGAGTTTTCGTCACCTAACTTCCTCTGAACTCATCACTCTAGTAGCCAGTTTCCCCAATTAGCTGCTATGTCTTTTGCCCTAGAATCCTTCCCAAGCCCCAATGAGAAAATTGATACTTATCTAGAAAAATTTGAGAGAATGGCAACACTGTATGGTTTGGAAAGTTCGCGATGGTGTTTGAAGCTTTCCCGGGCTTCAAAAGGCTATGCGTATGATGCGTATGCGAAACTGGGAAGCAGCAATCAAGACAATTGCGACATGCTTAAGAAAGCTTTACTTGAGCGCTTAGAAATGAACGCTCGCTAATTTTTGCAACTTTTCCAAAACAGCAGGAAGGAGGGAACCGAGACTTATGCTCAGTTCTCTTCTCGTCTGAAGGGATATGTGGCTACGTTTTTGGATCTTTCAGAGCTTCCTTGCACTCTTGAAGGGTTAGAAGAGCTTATTCTAACCGAACAGATCAAAAGCACTTTGTCAAACGAAACCCGTATATTTCTTGCCGAACAGGGAGCAGTAAAGCTGGAAGACATCTTGAGTAAATCTGAGAGTTATGCTAACGTGCTAGCCGAGCTTCCAGGCCCAAAACGCAAACCTTCAGATGAGCCTTCTCGCAAAAAAAAATCTATAACAGTCTTCCCAATCATTTTCCCACCAAAACCCAAGAGAAACTGTAACCCAGACCCTTCTCCAAAATAATAAATCGAAATTCTACAAAACCCGATACCCCACCGACACCCATGATCATCCCAAGCGTCTCCCATGGCAACACCGTCAGAAAGGATACGACAAAGGGAAAACCCCTGCGCCAGGGATATCTGATCAGGGAAAACACACCGGGCCTAATCAGATCGGTTGTTCACAAACAGCCTCGCAACAAAGTAGTAATGTCAGTGATTCTCAACCTGAGGGTGAGAGGCCTTCTACGCGATGAACTGTTATATTGAACGGGCCTTCAACTTATTGTTTGTTTGATACAGGGTTGAGCTTTGATTGTATTGTCGCGAGGCATTTGGTCAAACCAGGTCAAGAAACAGAAGAAACCGTCAAATTATGTTTTTAAAGGAGATGCACCCATAACGCGTTCAGTCGCACTTGTAGAGATACACTCGGATTTCGTCTGAGGTGTTATTAAAGCAGCTATAATGGAGGATCCGATCTATCCAGTCATACTTGGTTGTAGATATGTGTTTATAGGGAGACCTATGTGTATGTGTGTGCAGTTAAACTTATATTTACATATATGAGGAGGGAAAGATTGTCTTGTACTAAATTATAGTCGTATAGATAGGCTGGATTAGGTAAACTTACTCATTCCAGAGACATATCTTCTCCTTAAGCTATTCACCCGTGAAATCTATTTCTCACTCCTTTTTCTCACGTACTATCACCATACACTCTCCCCAGATGGAACAATCAATAACTCCAAACCTACCGGTACGACACTGCCCTACAAGACGCCACCAAGCGTGATGGCCACTGACTGCTTTGACAGTTGGCGGCTATGGATCGAAGAAGAAAGAACAAGATACGTATATACAGTACTTTGCAAAAAAAATGGCAGTCATATTTTCGCAACGCAGCACCCTCATAGAAGCAAATAATAATAAAAACTGTATGTCCAGAGGAAGATTGGTATCTCCCCTATCTATTAACAGTGGTTTCAGTACAATATAATGTTGCCTTCTCCAGCAAGGCAAGCCTGGATGCGGCGAGGCATACTTCCCACAAATGTTTGTAGGTAATTGAGAGTCAGACTGTCCCAGTATTTTTCAGCTACCTTCTTCAATTGTTCAACGTCTCTGAGTCCACTCTTTTTTAAATGATTCTGGAGTAGTGCCCAAACGTTTTCAATTGGGTTTTGATCGGGACTGTTGCTGGGCCACTTCAGCACTATCACATTCCTCTCTTGCAGCCATGCTTTGGGGGTATGAGCTGTATGATTTGGGTCATTGTCATGTTGAAATGTGCACCCATCGGGGTACATGACCTGCATAAATGGCAGAAGGTGTCCCTCTAGTATGTCGATGTACCTTTCTTTCGTGAGAATTCCTGTGAAAACACACAGTGGGGTGGCACCTCTTGCTGACACCCCTCCCCAAAGATGGAATTTCTAGGTATGTTTCGGTCGCTGGTACACAGGCGTTACAGAGCCTTTCGTCCAAATATTTATTTGAGCAGGATAAGACCAAAGAGAACATTCATCTGAAAAAATCACATTGTCCCATGACAAATTTTTGTGTTCGTGGCACCAGTTCAAGCGCATCTGTTTGTGAGTCTCTGTGAGCAATGATGACGAAATTACCCGCTTTTTTGTGTAATTCATACTGTGTAGCTCCCGGTTGACAATAGCATTAGATACCTCTGGGCTTCCCAACTCGATCATGCGCTGCCGTATGTTTTCTACACTCTTCATTGGCCCAGCCCGAACGATTTGGGCGAGACACCGATGGTCCTTTGTGACCAAAATTCTTGGCCTCCCACTACCTTCTTTTCGCTCGATTCCATTACCTGCTTTTAATTTACTCACAACTCTGTAGACAGTCCGCTCAGGAATGTTCGAGGTTTTAGAAATGTTGGAACATGTTTGATTTCCTTCATTCCAAAGCTGTGAAATTAACATACACTTTGACTTTGTATCCATTTTCTGCCACTAGCATTAGAAATTGTCGTCTGCTCTTATATCAAGGGACGTTACTCTACGCTAATTTTTTTTTTTACTTTTGGTAGTGTTTGCTCACTTAAGTGGAGTGCAAATTTGGGGCAGAACATGCATATTTAATTAGATTTCAGCTTATTTAGCTGAGCAATATGACTGCCATTTTTTTTGCAAAGTACCGTATATGATAGGGTGGGCGAGGAATGATGTGTATTGTTATTGTGATCACGTTATTCCCTTGCGGCCAATTCACACTCGCACCAGACCCTTACAACAATAAAACTCTTGATTCCAAGGCAGGGGTTGTAACTTATTGATGGTTTACAACCAAGTCAGTATATATATATATATATATATATATATATATATATATATATATATATATATATATATATATATATATATATATATATATATATATATATATATATATATATATATATATATATATATATATATATATATATATATATATATATATATATATATATATATATAATATATATATATATATATATATATATATATATATATATATATATATATATATATATATATATATATATATATATATATATATATATATATATATATATATATATATATATATATATATATATATATATATATATATATATATATATATATATATATATATATATATATATATATATATATATATATATATATATATATATATATATATATATATATATATATATATATATATATATATATATATATATATATATATATATATATATATATATATATATATATATATATATATATATATATATATATATATATATATATATATATATATATATATATATATATATATATATATATATATATATATATATATATATATATATATATATATATATATATATATATATATATATATATATATATATATATATATATATATATATATATATATATATATATATATATATATATATATATATATATATATATATATATATATATATATATATATATATATATATATATATATATATATATATATATATACGTTTGCTGAGTTTTTTCAGATTTGTTCTGCAGGAGTCTACAATAGAAATTGCCTATAGTTACCAACACCAGAGCACATTCTTGGTGTCCTAAACACTTGCCTACCTGGAAGTTGTTCTATGTGTGACAGTAGAAAATGCATCTGCTTTCACTTTCTCCAGCTTCTTCTTTCGAAGCTCAGCGCATCAACCTATCCCATTTAGAAATGTTGCATAAATAAATAAATAATACACTAAGGTATGTTTCAGACACTCTTGAGTAATAAATAAGAAGACTAGACAACAGAAAAATAACAGAAATGGTAGGCTTACTGGAAATAGAACCCAGGTACTTCCGAACGACAGCACCGCCTAGCTGGCAGAGTGGATAGTAATGATTCGCTCCCGTAGCGAATATTGTCCACCCGTTTCATTTAGAAGACAGAGAAACTAACGGCATTGGGCATGTTGTAAGCTCACAAACATTCAGTCCCAATCTTTAGAAATTTGATAACTGGTATCAAACATTGTTAACCGCTGTAATATCGGCGAGCTACCGGTGACAACGTGTGTCCAGGTGTACTTTTTCTTATTTGTATATGCATGGTAAACTTTAGAATTTATTTCCTGTCATACTGAATAGGGGGTACGTGAATATTTACTAAAAGCCGGTTGGGGTTGGGTGGGGTGGGGGGGGGAGGGATGGTACGGGGACCGGAAAATGGTTGGTAACACATGCATTGTGTTTTCATGTCGTTCTTATATCTGTCACTAATTATCTTCTACTTGCGTCACCCTATATTCCTTATATCTTGGAATTTCAAAACAATGATTGCATTGTAATACAACAAGGCTATCTGGATTTCACAGCATGTGTCATATTTTAATACCAGTGACTTTTTATCACATATCTTTCCACTGGTATTTGTTTGATTTTCTTCGATTCATTGCACATTGCTGATATATCGTAACCATTTCCTCGGCTTAGGGCAAATATTAATGAAAGTTTGTTTAACTTGGTTTTTATTATTTCGATATTTCTCATATTGGTAACAGGCCCCTCTCTTACCGTGTGCATATGCCTTAACCTGCGAGTGATACATATTTGAGAGCCGGACGTGAGGGATGGACGGAAGTACCGTATTGTTCTATATATCTCTAATGACCTGTTATTATCTTCTTTCGTTTTATATTTTAGTTTTGGTTTCATTACTTTACTGACTTTTAGTTACTTTTTGTTCCACTCGTGCCGCGAACTTAGCCACGTGTGTTGTCCTGTCTGCCTGGGCCCTTGTTGTAAATGTATGTGCTGTTGTCTAGCCATCTGCCTGACGGTCTTACTGGTGCTCCGAAACCAAATCTTCTACTGTTGTTGGCGCATAGTGGTTACTTATCGGATTCCGTTCTCAAAAGATGGCCAAACCACTTATTTTCTGTTTCTCTATATACGTAATGCCGGATGTAGTATCTGCTATTACACTGATGTCATCATTTTCTCAGTATGTCTCTGCTGGTAACATTAATTTCAATTTCTTAAGCATCTCGTCTCTTAGGATGTGATTTTCTTCTTTTGTGCATTGGACCATGTTTAACACTAAGGAATTGGTAGGAATTAATTCTTACCAGTTCTATTCTATAATTAAAATAGTTTTAATTGCAGAAAATAGGAAAAATTAATAATTTTAATTGAAAAATTGAATACATTTTCACTATAGTCTACATACAGCTCGTTAAGTCAGAAAAATTAAGAACATTTTTTCGTGAAAGTTTTCCGTGTTGGGACTGAGTTACAAACCAGTATAATAATATTTTACTTTGAGATATAGCTCCACTTTACAAACTCTGCAAGCCCTGAGATTTTTAAGTATACATTTATTGTTTCTGTTGTTTATGTATTTAAATATAGATGTCGTCCACTGTTGATCAACCGACGTCGAATGCCTCTTGAATCTGCCGGTAGTAAAGGAAATGTCATTTAAGTGTTAATACAGTTAACTATATGACTTGCGGTTTACTGGAAATTAGAGTAGGGAAGGGCAGAAATGCACAACATCCAATGCAGTACGATGCTAATCTATGGTTTTTTTTTTGTCTGCACAGACTAATCTACGTATTGTTAGATGTGCCAAAGGTGAAGTAGTTACGAGCTTGGATTAGCACGTACACAATATCTCTTCAGCATAGCAATTTTCCTACTTTGGTATTTCGAGAAACGTATCTTCACGATTTTTTCCAGTAACTTATTCTGACGTTCGCATAGACGAAGCAGACATTTGCAGGGTGTTCACTAAAATAATATACCTAATATATTTTGAATACGCGAGGCAACGCCGGGTGAAAGTCGCGTTTGAAATGGAATGAGAATCGCTTTATATGTCAGCTTCGTTTTTTTTGGCAATATTTGTTTCCACTTATTTGTCAGGCCTTCTCATATTAAAAACAACGGAATTAAGAAATTGAGTTCTTCGCGGATATAAAGAACCAACCCTTCTGTATGGAATGGAGTTACGGGCAATTCATACACACGCAGAAAAATCCATGGAGGCCACAGAGATGTACTTTTTGCTGAAGAATGTTAGACATACCATGAACAGCTAAAAAAAAAAAAAAAACAAGAGTAATGAAAGAAGCCAGTGAGTAAAGATACCTTATTACTTGTTTTAGAAGGAAGTAACTCGCTTTCTTTGAACATATTACGACAAGAGGAGGGCGGTGACTTGTGTTAACAACAGAAAAGACAATAGAACCAAAAAAAAAAAAAAAAAAAAAGTGGGGGATGACAGAGAGAAAATTTACTAGACATTTTGACATCATGGCATGGAAAGAAGTCAGCAACAGAATGTATAAACAGCACTGGGGGATAGGAAGATGTGAAAAGACATGATTCCCCTATGCCACCTGGCATGATACTTGAAAGAGACGAAGAAATGTGTGCTGTCATAACTGCAGGGGTACAGTTAACTCATCCAATGTAGTCTTATTCATCGATAGTACCCAACACATTTATCTTGAAGGTTTAAGTTGTGTATTGACCAGACAAAGCCAGGACGACTATATACCGTATTGGACCGAATATAATACGGCCTCGCACATTAATACTACCCTAAAGTTTTGAAGGTATTCTACATGAAAACTAAAAGGTCTCGAATATTCCTCGAGGTAAAACTTAACAAATTTGACACTGTTTTCTTTTAATATAAAACTTTAGTGATAAATTACCCTAATTATTATTGATAACTCCCTGTCATCATGTTCATTTTCTTCTTCCCAGAACACGCCGAAAGGAACATCAGGTTAAAAACAACAACAACAACAACCAGATGAAGGCTATCTCCTCAAGGATGCATTCCCATAGTCAGTTATGACTGAAAGGGGGCTATCTGTCTATCTACCAAGAAGATTTAAATGATAATGTTCAGAATGAGACGCCTCTCTTGAAAGCCTGGCCAAATGCTTCAACAAGTGCACAATTAATTTCTCCAGACCTAAAGGTCTTTTGTATTTGGACATGTGCCCTAATATAATCGACTAGGTTGAACGGGACGCGCCTCGCCAAAACGAGGCAAAACTTAATTTTTTTTAAAAAAATAACAAAATAGTCCAGTGGATACCAGCCCATTGCAACATACCAGGAAATGAGGAGGCAGACAAACTTGCTAAGGAAGGAGGAGCCTTACAACAAAATGATAAAGAGAACCCTTACGAAATAGCAAAAACTACTATAAAAGCTACATTCAAGTCCACATGGCAAAGAAAGCAGCTAGACTATTTAAAAATTGATGCATATCATCAGTTATCTAGGAGAGAACAGATAACAATTTTTCGGCTACGCACTGGACACAACAGATTGAGATCTATACCACAAGTACAAAATTGGTGCTACAAAACTATACACCTCGGCATTAGCCCGATGACAGCCGAACACCTGCTGCAGTCCTGTCCAACCTACAGCAATGAACGGAGTAACATATGGCAACAACCCACTTCTATCAACGAAAAACTGTTTGGAGACGTCAGGAACTGTGACGTGTAATGGAAAAAGAGTTTACAGTAATCCGACAGCCTATTGCAACCTTATAGATGCCCTCTGATTTGCTAGCTAAACCATGTATCAATACCCACTGTCTATTTCTGCAACGTATCATTTTGTCCCGCCTCTTTGGTTTAACACGAGCTAACGCAATGTTTACAAACTGCGTGACCTGTCAGTCATAACAGGGAAGCAAATCAGGCTGTGTTTACCTCGTCCACTCACGCGAAGCTCATCTGTCAATCACAATACTTCTTAGACAGGCAAGCAGCTTGAGAGAGACAAAAACACAGACCCTTTGAAGTTTCGTACTCAGGGGAAGTTAGAAACCCCTGGGCTCTTTGATCTTCAGAAGCGGGCATTCTTACAGAGAAACTCGTTAGGGAACAGTAAGTCTTTTGATGACGGTCGAACACCTCAACGAAAACCGACCGTAAAGTCTTTTATCTTGTTACGCTTAGCTTCTTTTTTTTTTTTTTTTTTTTTTTTTTTTTTTGCGTACGCCCGCTAATACTCGAGGCGAAATCTCAGGTTTTATGTTGTTTTCTTAACCCCATTGTCAGTGTCAGTCAGAATTCGGAAGTATCTAGCACGCAGCCTTAAACTATTTCCTTGTGTGGATTTGTTACTAGTTCTCGTGGAGATTTCATTTCTGAATTTTCTGGTAAAGGATAATCGTGATAATGTATTTAAGAAGTGATAGCTTTTAACATTTAGTCTTCACTTAGATTTTCTCGCTAGTAAAACGAGTGAAATAAAGTAACGCATAGCGATTTCCTATATTCTATTAAATTGATAAATCACGCCACCCGTAGAGACAATAAACTGATAGTGTAGGATAGGATACAACGTTATATTTCATTTGTGCATATTTGTTATAGTGTCTATTATTTTAATCATATACGGCAAAGCCAACAGATGCCAACAATTCTTCTTCTTCTTTGGTTCGCTAGAAATATATTGTCTATATCTGCAATGTTGTTTCTTGTATAAACTTCACAGTCTTTTGTAGTTCATACAGTGGTCCGTATAGTTTTGCTTCCAGTGTTGTTTCTCTGGGCCAGTGGGTTTGCCTCAATATATCACATTCGGGGCAATCTTGAAGAACGTGCTCCGCAGTCTGGGGTGCCTGTCCACATGTACACATGGCTGAATTGCCAATCTTGAATTTTGTATACATGTGACTGCGGAGTCGGTTGTGTCCTGTTCTGAATGACAATTTGTTTTGATCTGTTCATAGCTTGGTAGTCATCCTGTGTTGGTGCTGTTGGCTTTCTGATTGATTTGATCGTCTTTTTCTTCTGATGGTACGTAACTGGTACATCTGGTCGCTCGTCTGCAGCACCTTCTTTAGCCAGTCCATCATCTCTCTCGTTTCCTGGTATTCCACAATGAGACGGTATCCACTGCATGGTGACCCTGCGCTGGTTGCACAGTTCAGAAAGTAGGGCTTGTATGCCTGGCAATTTTCTGGACTGAAGTGCTTGGAGTGCTGATCTTGCATCTGTCAGGAATACTACAGGCTGTGGACCGAGATTGGTGTTCAATAGTTTCTCAGTTGCCACCTTGATTGCCTGGACTTCTGCATCATAGTTGTTACAGAATTTCCCCGTTGGTACTCTGACAGTATCCCTAGTGTTGTTTGGGTATTCTATGTACACTCCTGCTCCTCCATTCTTTACTGCATTCTGTGCTGACCCATCCGTGTATACTCGGACCCAGAGGTCCTGTGGGTATTCATCATCCAGGAAACTGAGAGTGACTGTCCTACGTTGCACGCTGTTCTGTTCATCCCTGTCGAATATTCCTTTCACTTTTGTGTGGATGTGTACTGGTAGCCCATGCTCCTCTCTCCAAGGGGTTTGTTCTGGCACAGACTTTAGGGGGCTGTTAACTTCAGGCAGGTCTGAGGTTTGTCTACGTAATCGTTTGGCCTGGTGGATAAAGCTGCTTCTTTTCAGTCGCCCCATTGCTAGGTTTTGGAATCTGTCCTTCATTGGATGGCTCGGCATACAGAGGAACTTTTCTGCCTGTGTTAGCACTTTCGTGTCTCTGCGTTCTCTCAGTGCTTGTATCCTCCCCATTTTCTCCATCTTCACTATAGGCGTTGATTTCATTGCCCCCGTGATGACCCTAAGCGCCTGGTTTTGCACCTTATCTATCTCTTGTAATGTGGTGTTTGATGCTGGGCACCACGCAGCTGACCCATATTCCAGGTGTGGTCGTATGCCCTGCTGGTAAACTTTACTAAGTATTTTCCCGCTGGCTCCCCATGTGGTTCCACTTAGTTTTCTCAGGATGGCTAACTTCCTCCTGGCCTTTGTTGCTGCTTTGTTGATGTGCTGCTTCCATGTCAGCCTATCATCAAATGTAACTCCGAGATAGGTGGGTTGTTTATCTTCTCTCAGGAGCTCTTCGTTTATCTTGATGACACCAGCTTTTTGTTTGGGAGAGAGGGTGAAGAGCGTAGTGCTGCACTTGTCTGTATTGATGCTGACACACCATCTATTTGCCCATGAGGTTAAGGCATCTATAGCTCTTTGTAGCAGTTTGGTGGCCACTGTAGCATGCTCATCTGTGCACCATATTACCAGGTCATCAGCGTACATTGCCACTTTCATTCCATGTGGTAGTTCAGCAACCAGGTCGTTGATGTAGACTAGGAAAAGTGTGGGGGACAGAACCCCTCCCTGAGGGACGCCATGACGCAGTAGAATTTTCTTACTCTTGAGGCCATCTAGTTGTACTCGGGCTCTTCTGTTATGCAGGTATGCTTTCACCCATTTGTACATCTTACCATTCACTCTACAATTTATCAGTTTCTTCAGAAGCCCTTCTTTCCAAACCTTGTCAAATGCTTTCCTTAGATCTATCCATGCTGCTAGTACCAGTTTCTTATCTTGGAACGCATCCTCAATCTCTTGGGAAAGGAAAGTTGCCTGATCTTCGGTGGAATAACACTGCCTAAAGCCCGCCTGCTGTGGTACAAGAAGGTTTTCACTTTCAAGATACCACTGTAGCCTGAGGTTGATGATACGTTCCATTGTTTTGCAGAGGCAGCTTGTAAGGCTGATTGGTCTGTAGCTGGAGGCAGTGGAACTGTCTTTTCCTGGTTTTAGGAGTGGTATCATGATTGCTTCCCTCCAGGTCTGTGGAACTCTGCCTGAGTTCCAACAGATATTGAAGATCTGCAGCAGCTTTGTTTTTGCTGCGGTTCCCAAGTTCTTAATCATTTCATTGGACACTCCTTCAACTCCTGGCGACTTTCTCATTTTCAATTTGGATATTGCAAGCTCCAGTTCTCTGAATGTGATTGGTGCCTCCATAACTTCAGGTATGGTTCCATCTCGTCCTGCGTATTGTTGTTTCTCACGAGTCTCCTGTTGCTTCTCTGGGCTAACTTCGATGTTGTTGTCTTTAGCAAAGGAGTCTGCAAAGTGATCAGCTGCCTGTTTTCCCATGAGGATGTTTCCATCTTTGTACAGAACAATCCTTGAGTTTCTCTCTGTACCTTCATCGTTAAGTTGTTTTACCAGCTTCCACAGTTTCCTCGTATCTCTTTCGAAGTTCAAGGACTCTGTTTTCTCCTTCCAGCTTCTTCGCCTGGCCTGCAACTTGGCCCTTTGAAATTTGGCCTTAGCTTGCTGGTAGTTATTGTGGTGATCTTGGCATGGACTGGTCTCTGCCTGCTTTCGAGATGTTTCCACGTTGTTGTGCAGCTGCTCTAGTTCACTATTCCAATATGGTTTGTAGTGCTTACGAGCCCCTCTAGGTATTGTTTCACGAGCAGCCTGTAATATGCATCTGCTGAATTCATCGACTAGCTTATTGATGTCTTTGTCTACAGTCAGATCTCTAGCCAGTATACTAGTACGGTGCTGGTACATTGTCCAGTCTGCCTTCTTGTAGTTCCACCTAGAGAGAGTGCTGCTCTCCTTGACAAGTTCATTTTCCACAATTAGGAAGACTGGCCGGTGGTCGCTGCCTCCAAGTTGTTTCCCTACAACGCGTGTGGTGTTCCACTCCAGGCTGGGTGAGTGGAATGCCAGGTCTGGTGTAGAGGTGGTGTGCCATGATCTCGAGTAGAAGGTTGGTGGGTCGATTGGCTGGTTAATCAGGATAAGCCCATTGTCATCCTGCCAGTTTTCAAGCTCCTCACCTCTCCTGTCCATGTGATCATAGCCCCAGCTCTGTGAGTGGCTGTTGAAGTCTCCACATACAATCAGTCTTTCTTTTGCTGGGATTGTATCTAGTGCCAGTGGGCGGTCCCTCGGACAGTAGTAGTTGAGCAGGTGGAATTCTGAACTTTCTGTCCTGAGATGAAGCATCTGGTATTCCGCCCCCTCCATATATGTTTCAAGCTGACATGCACTGATGTTATTCCTCACGAGTGTCAGTATTCCACCCTTTCGCTCTATTCTCATGCCTCCTGGCTCCACGGGGCAATTGAGAAGGACCCCCAGTAGTAGGGGTTGGGCCCTTCCGAGGCAGAGGGCCCGGCACTGCGCCTGCCTGGGTGTCCGTCACAGGGCGAGTGCCATAACGTTTTGCAGATATAGGCATACTTCCATAGCGCATGTGCGTGGCATCCTGATTGCTGTGGTGCGCCTCTTGGCTGGTTGCCTCCGTCTTCAGCACCTTGACTTGCTAGGGCAGACTGTGGTCTTGCTCGAGTGTAGGAGGGCCTGGCCAGTCTTGGTTTTTCAGCCGCTGATGGCTGTACTTGAGCCCCATCTCCACGTCAAGGAGCTGGCCTCGATGGGGTGCCAACAATTAAAAACTATTTAATGACAGGCGATCATTGTTTAGGTAGCGCGTATGGAGAGATTAAATAATAATTTTCATTGTACGCTGACGCGGGCGAGCAGGGACGGGCGAGCTAACATAACTCAGACCCGTCTGAACTCAGCCACCAGCGGAATTTGCTAACTGATAGGAGTAAGGAAACACCGTGTGCCTTTTAAATTTAATCAGAACTGACGGAGTGGAGAAGAGATCGTCTTTGACCCGTCTGTGTGTGTAGATACAGGATTAGCATATTTTTATATAAATGTTTCTTGTATTCTTCGCAGACCTGATCACAAGAGCGGCCAGCGATCTTTTTTTTCTTGTTACTTGTTTGGATTTGTTATTTTCTCCTTTTCCTGGCTTGTGCGTCACCAATTTCATTTGTGAACGGGCACTTGCCAGAGAGTATTGGAGGACAATACATTTTTAACACTGGACTTACCAAACCCAGATTTATATTTTTACCAGCTACAAGTGGTGAACCATAATTTTATCCCAACTCCTGACAGTCGTAATTCATTGGGGGGGGGGGGGGGGGGGGGCGGGATACCTCTCTAAATACCTACGCTGTGCAGAATCGGCGCTGTTAACACAGAGTTGGCTGATAGAAGAACCATCATCATCATGTGAACATTAGTTCTAGCAACCAGATGTTTTCCCAATACTGGAAGTATTTTTCCCGCTAAAGAGTGAACCTCAAGAACTCTCACAGTTTTTAACTATTGGTAATAACACTTCTAGGAGAAGCACCATATTAGGCGTTCACCTCATTTGACTAATTTCTGGGGATGGACTGGGGCAAATTTGGGTCTGTGACAACTGGAGTGACAGAATATTAAATGAAAATAGATAATATATTTATGGAGTAATTCTATTACCAAGGGATATTACAGACCTACCATACCAGGCAATTAGGTAAGAGTGTGAGAGTGGCCATTGTTTGCAAGAGTGTGAGACTATTTTCTTGTTTGAGGGAAAACTATCCATATATCTGATTTGTCTAAAAGTTTGTTTATTTTACTGGGTCTCATAGAGTACCAATACTGTTCATTCTGTAACAGAGTGCTAACCTTCAACCTTTGGGTTAATAATTTTAGGGTTCTTTTCTCCATTTAGGTGAGGGTGCGCGTTTTTTTTCTACTTTATTTCATATGCAAGTAAATGACTCTTTGATCTTTTCCTTTAGATATTTTGATGTTGTCGAGTTTTAATGATAATAAACTACAAAGAAACATACCTTTGTGTGTTGGTCAGACCCATACTCATTTATCCGTAGTTTTTTTCACGTTTGTGTGTCTTGTTGTCACATAGCTGTGTGTGTGTGTGTGTGTGTGTGTGTGTGTGTGTGTGTGTGTGTGTGTGTGTGTGTGTGTGTGTGTGTGTGTAGAGAAACTTATCTATTCTTGTTAGGGAGATAAAAGCTGTCTTGCAATAAAGTACAGTCGTACGGATACGCTGGAAGAGATTACCGAATCACTCCAGAGACAGATCTTTTTTCCTCAATTCTACCACCTGTGAAAAATCTATTTCTATACCTTCTCGCGTATCTGTCGACATCCACTCTATATACTCATACGAGCCAAATAAAACAATTAACCTTCCGTACGACAGGAACCTTGAGCTGACTACTTCCTTTATTAGAGTCATTAATGTGGAAGTCTGAAGGCGAACGAGGAAGAAGAAGAAGAAGAAGAAGAAGAAGAAGAAGAAGAAGAATGAGACCTGGCCACAACAGACTCAAATACCTTCTGTTCAGCAAAGTACCAAGCAAACAAACAAGACATGTGGAAATACAAGCAAACATAGATCATGCCCTCCAAAACTGTCGACTCTACGAGAGGAACATATTGGCAGCATCGTCTTCATCAACACAGTCATGGGAAAACGAATGTTACGATGTGAGGAGCCTGAGACAGATCTCCAACTTTACAATAGAAGTAGCTGCGGTTATATGAGAGCGAACGATAATGAGGAAAAAAACTACTTTGTTAACTGCCTGACCTTTTTTTAAATTGTTGTGTCCCGTTTTGGCGTGATGCGCAAAACGCAACCAAAACAGAAGGTCCGTCGGTTACATTAAGATATGTCCAAATTTAAAAGACTTTGTGATAGAAAAACTGTTATACATGAAAATGTTTCATTTGCGCAGTTGTAGTTAGGCCTATTGTTGATAATACAAAAGGTCTGTCGGTTATATTAGGGCACATGTCCAAATATAAAATACCTTGTGGTAGAAAAACTGCTACGAGTATATCTGAAAATGTTTCGTATGCATAAAGTCACAACTAGGCCTACTGTTCATACTGACGAAGTCCAGCAACCGTAATATGGTACCGTATTAGCCCGAATATAGTGCGATGTTGTTTTCTTTTTCTTAACATTGTCCTTCCTACATTTCATTCTGTGAAAAAAAAGGGAGGCTTGGAAAGAATTAGGAGAGAATCTATTGCAAATAGGTTTTAAAAATGCTGTTTCTGCTTTTTTCGAGATCTTATTTTCGCCCAATCTGAGGTGGCGCAGTATGGAGCATCGCCACAAGTGATTGCGTCTATACTTAGTCTGGGTCGTCCCTAGGTACATATCCGGGTTAGGTAGAGAGATCGTGCTAATGACCTTTGTCAACGAAGCATTATTTTTGATGTGCCTAGCTGGCAGTGAGGATAGTTACTATTCACTCCTGTAGCTAGGCGATGGTGTCGTTCGGAAGGTCCTGGGTTCGATTCCCGGTAAGCCTATCACTTCTGTTGCTTTTCTGTTGTCTAGTCTTCCTTGTCTTTATTTCTCACGAGTGGCTAAAACTTACCTTTGTGTGCTATTTATTTATGTATTTACTGTTTACAGGCCTCGGGTTTCCCCTCCATTATTTGTTTAAACGTGATCGGCTGCTACATCCTCCCAAGTTGCTGGATTCATGTCCAGTGCCTTCATGTTTCTTTTGGACACAGCTATGAACCTCAGCTGCGGTCTCCCGACTTCTTTTGCCATCTTCCGGTTGTCCGTAGAAAATATTTTTGGGGATACGACCATCTTCCGTGCGGCAGACATGGCCAAACCAGCGTAGTCTGCGCTGTTTGAGCAGTGTATACATGCTTTGAAAGCCAACATGTGACAGATTTCGGGTGGGCGGGCCGACGGACGGACGGACAGACAGACAGACAGAAAGATAGATAGATAGATAGATAGATAGATAGATAGATAGATAGATAGATAGATAGATAGATAGATAGATAGATAGATAGATAGATAGATAGATAGATAGATATTACACCCATCTCCCTTTTACTCTCGCTCTCTGTTGTCCCACGTGTATCCTGAGTGATTATCGGTGAAGGCGGATCTAGTGCCTGTCCTGGTACATACTACTGGGAACACTTGGAAAACTGCTAATCTAATTATCTCAACATATTTTTCAGGCTCTTTGTACTTAACTTTTTACGCATTAAGTATGATCGTCTGTCGTGGACTAGAACTTAGGTTTTCTGGTGCAAGCACTCAGGACAGGAAACTACTAAGCAAAGTGAATCAACAAGTAAGCCGTTGACCTAAGTGGCCTGTTTCCAAGACTGTTTGTTTTCGCTTACCTCAAAAAGTTCAGCGTGGCGTGCTGAATATGTAAGGGATGATAACGTTGATCAGCTAATTATATATGCAAAAAAATTCATTTTGCTATAACTTTTTTTATTTATTAAAATATTTTAATAATTTTTTCGGTATTTAGTCCAGCAAGTACATTAGATGTTTAGCAGTTATGAACCTTAACATAAAATAAAATTTCATTGGTTGAAACTTCTTATATGGGTCAAAAATGGCCAGAATCAACCAATCAGCATCAAGCTTACAATGGGCTAGACTGCATGAAATGTTGACATTCCACACAGGGTTGCCAGATTGGCTTTTTTTGCGCAAGATTTCAGAAATCTGGCTTTTTAAAAATTTGATTGGTGTTAGAAAATTCATTTGGCTTTTTCCTGGCTTTTTTACATGTTCAAACTATCTGCACGAAAATTACAAATCATGCTTTTCCGAAATCATTTTCATTTAAGAGGAATGTTTTTTGGTCAGTTACATTTGGCAATATTTCTGCCGCCAAGAATCTTGGCAAGAAGGTGCCATCTGGGGCTCTGATATAACCAAATAAATGCGCTCTGATATAACCAAATAGGTTGAAAGGAACGCGCCTCGCCAGGAGGAGGCAAAAAAATTAATAAAATAGCCAACTGGGGACCGTCGCTCCAGTTTGTCTGGTGTCTCGGACCTTCGAAGTGTTTGGATGGGATTTATAATCATACTAATCTGCCGTAAAGTGTACTTTCTATATGTAATAACGTTTTATGGTGAAACTGTGACACCCTCGGCTGTTTTTATAAATCATTTATTATCAACAGCCATGGCTATGTTGTCAAATAAATGGAAAGCTTCTTACGATGATGATGATGATATAATCCCTTTAGCTGTGAGCAGGTAGCTCTTGACAGCCCATTGCCTCTCCGACAAAGGTGCAAGTCTTCCTCAGTTGTTGTGATGATGTGTAGAGTGTATTGTGGATGGTTGGGTGCGATGGGAGTAGCTGGCGTCGCAGGTCTGTTAGTCTTGGGCACTGTAACAGTAGGTGTTCAACCGATTCCTCATGGTGGTGGCAGTGCCTACAGTTTGGTTCACGTAGTGGGTCTATTCTATTTAAATGTTTATTGACGGGGGCATGGCCTGTTCTCAGCTGGAAAATTAGACTCTGATCTCTTCTTTTCAGTTGTTTAACTGGATCTTGAGGGTTTGGTTTAGCTTGATGTTTGAAGAATTGACGCCCTGTCTGGTTTAGCCATTCTTCCCTATAATTGTTTCTCAGGATCTGTTGGCAGGTTTGCAGTGTGGTACTTGATGGGAACTGGGGCAGTGCTGCTCCTCTTTTGGATAGTTTTTCGGCTTTTTCATTTCCTGGGACTCCGACATGCCCTGGGATCCACTGGAGTGTAACTTCGACGCAATAGGAAGTGAACAGTTGGTCAATAAATCTACAGATGTTATTAATATTAGGAGACATTTTGCTTTCTAGGGCTTGGAGTGCTGATTTTGAGTCTGAGAATATAACAATATCCTCAGGTGGAGTGATGCCACTTTCAAAGTCTGAGATTATCCGGCACAATGCTTTTTCTAGTGCTGTTATTTCTGCATCATAGCTGGAACAAATTTCTCCGCAAGGGCCAAAGATGCGAAGGTGGTCTTCTGGGTGCTGGTTGGCGTATTTTATCACTGCGCCATATCCAGCATTGATGGTAGCTTTAAATGCTGATCCATCTGTGTAGACATGGATGATGTCTTGTGGATATGAATCTATAGTTTCTAAAGCGATGGTTTTCAGTAGTGGTCCTAGAGTGTTCTTGTCTGCTGAGGGGTCAGAGAGTTCAGTTCTTACTATGGCAGTAGTTGCCTGCCAACAAGGTGGTTCATCACTGACAGTTACCATTGGCTTTCTAACTGCTGGTAGGGGGTGTTTGATGCTAGCTTCTTTTGCATTTTTAAGAAAAGATGTCTTTTGTATTCTGTGTTTTTGGTGCCACTGCTCTATCATTTTCCTATTCTCCTCATTTGTGTCCATTCTCAGATACCTTTCGTATGTTTCCACTGCTGAACGTTCTCTTCTTAGGTTTAAGGGTTCAATATTGGTGTTGATTTCGCATGCATCTGTCGGCGTTGTCTTCATGGCACCACTTATAAACCGTAGAGCGTGATTTTGGACTTTGTCTAGCTTTTGTAAGAGGCTTTTACTTGCAATAGTTTGGAGGGGGAGCGAGTAGTCAGATTGGCTTTTTTTACGCAAGATTTCAGAAATCTGGCTTTTTAAAAATTTGATTGGTGTTAGAAAATTCATTTGGCTTTTTCCTGGCTTTTTTACATGCTCAAACTATCTGCACGAAAATTACAAATCATCCTTTTTCGAAATCATTTTCATTTAAGAGGAATGTTTTTTGGTCAGTTACATTTGGCAATATTTCTTCCGCCAAGAATCTGGGCAAGAAGGCGCCATCTGGGGCTCTGATATAACCAAATAAATGCGCTCTGATATAACCAAATAGGTTGAAAGGAACGCGCCTCGCCAGGAGGAGGCAAAAAAATAAATAAAATAGCCAACCGGGGACCGTCGCTCCAGTTTGTCTGGTGTCTCGGACCTCCGAAGTGTTTGGATGTGATTTATAATCATACTAATCTGCCGTAAAGTGTACTTTCTATATGTAATAACGTTTTATTATGAAACTGTGACAGCCTCGGCTGTTTTTATAAATCATTTATTATCAACAGCCATGGCTATGTTGTCAAATAAATGGAAAGCTTCTTACGATAGCAATCGTAAGTATAAAAGCAAATGGGAAGAAACATTTGTGATGGTACACATGTTAGTACACATAATGATGGTACACATGATAGTACACATAACGATGGTACACATAACGATGGTACACATAACGATAGTACACATAATGAGGAAACCTGTTGTCTAATATTAAAAGGCAGTTCTTGTTGTGGAATCATCAGGGTCACAGAAGCAGAGGTAGACCCAAACAAAAAACACACAGAGGAGAGAACTGGAAACATGAATGAAGATTATTGAGGAAGACATGGAAAGACGTGGAACTGACGGCACGCGAACTAATTGGAGGACTTGGAACTGACGGCACGCGAACTAATGGGAAGACTTGGAACTGACGGCACGCGAACTAATTGGAGGACTTGGAACTGACGGCACGCGAACTAATTGGAGGACTTGGAACTGACGGCACGCAAACTAATTGGAGGACTTGGAATTGACGGCACGCGACTAATTGGAGGACATGGAACTGACGGCACGCGAACTAATTGGAGGACTTGGAACTGACGGCACGCGACTAATTGGAGGACTTGGAACTGACGGAACGCGAACTAATTGGAGGACTTGGAACTGACGGCACGCGAACTAATTGGAGGACTTGGAACTGACGGCACGTGACTGGAGGTCTTGGTAAATATTTGTGTAAGGTCTACGCTCGTTTGGGAGCTGTAAAGTTGTCGTGAAACATTCTAAATCCACATATCTAAATTAAAAAGTAAAGGTCAAGCCTAACGAATTAATTCAATAAAAGGAAAAAAAGAATGGTAAAAGACCAGTGCTGTCACAATGGCGTACAAAAATCCCCCTTTTTCTACTTCGTCTACATAACTGAAACGCTTCCAAGTTTGATAGTAAAGCCTACGGCAGCATACACGCGTTTCAAAAAAATAAAACCGGTACTGTGTTTCTTAGAAAACCTTGAGATACGCACACTGCTAATGACCTAGATTAATACTAGCATTAATTTCATTTTATACACTGCGTAATGAAAAGACAGACGAGCTTAGAAGAGAGAGAGAGAGAGAGAGAGAGAGAGAGAGAGAGAGAGAGAGAGAGAGAGAGAGAGAGAGAGAGAGAGAGAGAGAGAGAGAGAGAGAAGGAGGAACGCATGCAATACTACCACAGTCTCGCGATTAATATTAATGCCACCCCCAACGCGAAAGGCATGAAGCACTAACTTTTTTTCAAATAGACAGTGATAAAAAACACTACCAATACACGGTTAGGTTTTAAAAAACATGGTTAATGCTTATTAGGAAACATGACCCAATACTGTTTTTCGTCTGAAATCCTGACTTTATACTGACAGAACAGTCGAAAAGGCAGGACAGGTGGCGGTTCTAAAACAATAAAAAAATAAAAAAACAAATACACGACTATCCTAGAATACATATTTTGAACGGAGCCACTTAGCTCCATTAAATTTATATATTTGGGTTCCTTAGGACTTGCTGACAAAGAATATGTTAAGTGTTACGCAAATAGTCTAGGAATTAACAAATTATAGCCAAAATAAAATAGTGAGGTTGTCTGACAGCACCAAATCATAATTGCTCAGTGGCATGTTTTGAAACCACTATTTTACGGGAAATAGGCCAACAAGTTAAATCCGATTTCATTGGCTAGAAGAATATGTAAGCCTAAACATGATTAGTCGATTGCAGATACTATTTTTGGTTGTTACGGGAAACGGTAGGAAGGGTACTTTTTTTTCAAATACTTTTGTAAACATGGTCCTATTGGTTAGACCATTTGATATAGTCAATTAGGAGCGTCTGTTCAGTGCCACATTTTAAAAATAAACTTACTGAGAAGCAAGTGCGTTGAGATCCAGCTCATATTTTTCTTATGAAAGCCTGGGACAGAGGCAGATCGGAATTGTGCCATAACTCATTGCCAGTCAACGTATTTTTGTGTATTATTTCCATGAATTGTGGTAAGCTAGAAATATTTGATATCTTTTAGATGAAAATTGAATGTGAATTGATAATTTATGTCTGTATATGTGTGTGGTTCAGTAGCAAACATGAGGCAAAGCCTAGATATTGCTCCAACCTGAACAAAACTTGTCGGAGAGTAGTATAACTGCATGGGATTGCCAATAGTACTATGACACCTATCTTATTGTATAGAAGGAATTACAGCTGAAATTGCAGAGGCGTTGTAATCATTAAGGAGAGGAATACTGGTGAATGTTATTACATGAGAAGCTAACAGTTGGCCTACCGCGCTGAACTCGGTGTTTGTTATGTATTGTGCTCAGTGTGGAAATAGATTATAAATTAGTTCTGAAGTAGGAGGTACAACCTTCTTGTTTCAGGGACAGTGGTACTAACATATTAAAAGCAGCACCTGGTCTGAGTTTTGCTGAATCCAGAGGCTGGTAGCAGACTCCTTAGTCAATATATCGACCTGTGTGTGTCTCAAGAACACGGTGAAGCAAGCGAGCAGTGGAGACTGTTTCCTGCCGCCCACACAGAAGTTAAGATTCTGTGGCCAGAGCAGCTCAATCTTGTGAATACCCCCTCTAACAGTGACTTTACCTTAAATCTAGAGGGACATTTATTAGTTTCAAATAAAAAGAAACTGTGAACTTTCCCAATATTATGTCCACGAGAAACAAACACTTGAAGTCATGATGACACACAACTACCTAGCTTGAAAAGCCAGTATTACCTCAGAGTACTACAGCACAACTTACACACATATTGCAATAATAATATATGTCAATACAAAGATTCTATCTATAAATTGTGTACATATAACTTGTGATTACATTTGATTGTGATTCCTGGTTCACTTTGTAGTTGAATCAGGATATCTAATATTTGAAGGAATTAATACATATATATTTTTAAACTTTAACACTTGACTCATTTAAGATAGTCTTATAGAGTGTTCTATGTATGTGAGTGTCACAGTGTTGTAAAGTATTGTGGATTAAATTAAATTGTGTATCTGTCTGTTGGTTGTTGTGAACATACACTTCATCATTATCATAACCCTAGACATTCAACGTAGTCATCACAATATTCCAGAATAGGTCTGACTGAGGTATAAATGTGGTAGCAAGTAAGGTCATCTGTAATACACCACACTATTAGATACAGATACCTTCACAGCTGATCTCAGTCAGTACACTAAGTCCCCTATAAATATTTATATCATCCCACTTTACCACAAAGGTAATAATGAATGAATTAGTTATTGCCTCTTTTGGATGTCAGCTATTTTACTCCTAGACCTAATGATGAACGTGAAAGAACTCGTCACAACAAGGTCATAATTCTTCTTTTTACTTACATTACAGTTGAGAAAAAAAAAACATGGTAACTCCCTTCTGATGTAATCTACAGATGAGAAAACAACTATTGTCACATAGAGTAAAGCAGTATATCGTCTTGTTCACAATGTTCAAAGAATGTGATAAGGCAATAACAATAATGTACTTACTCCATATTGTTTATATCAATGTTACCAGCATCTAAACTTTCTTCCTATTCAGCTTTTTCAGTTATGATTATTTGTTGCTGAGATGGAAATTAGAATTTTTCATTTACGATCAATGTCCAGTTCTTTTTTCCAGTTCCGTTGTAAATATGACGGTTTTAGTGGCCGTCAGTTGTAAGTCTGGTCCCGCAACCAGACGATACGTCATGGCCTCCAAACGCAGCCCCTGCAGACCCAAGTGGAACAGTCCCTCCAAATACGACGGTTTGGCCATGTCTGCAGAATGGAGGAAGATCGCCTACCACGACAAATGTGTGAAACCAAGAGACAGGGTTCCAGACCTCCAGGACCACAGAGTTCGCTGGGAGGACAACATTAGACAATCTCTGAAGGACCGAAGACTAGACTGGAACCAGGCCAGGAGGAAGACAGCCGATAGGATAGTATGGCGTTCTCGGTGGTAAACCTATACACCCCAGGGTAGAAGAGAAACGACTAAGTAATTAAGTAGTTGTTGGTGACGGCTTCAGATAACCTCTATACAGTGCAGACCTGATAAGGAGAACTCACCAGGGACCCAAGAAATAGTTCTTCTTATCAGAAATTCCTCTTATCCAGATAAGAGTTCAAGCATATGGTAATGCATTTACAACGTACAATACAATAATGAATTAGCGTTGAATATGACAGATGTATGACACATTTCTGAAGGAAAAAGTATTGTCAGGCAGCAATCTCCAAAACAATCCAGTTTCATCAGTATTAAACACATCAACAGAATTATACCTACTCATGGCTGGTTTTAGCACTTCCTCCGTCCATGACTCGGTAGTTGTTTCATTAACAGAATGCCTTTCCCCACACAAAAAAAAGGTAAAGGAACCCGTTACACGCCCATTGAGGCATATTGGGAATATGGTGTTAGGCCCATATTTTCTTGACCGTCTGCACACTAGGGGTGATGTGGTTGGCATCACGCCGGCCGCCTTAACCTTCACATGGTTGCTCTGGTACCCGTTTGTGGCCTAAAAAATTCCCACCTCATCTGGGGATCGAACCATAGACTACTGCGCTAGGAAGCCAGTGCACTAACCACTATGCTACCGCGGCTTTGTAAGTAATGTTGTGCCGTTTTTTAAAAGACCCAACCAGCCAGGACTACATTTCCAGCCAGTCCGACCTTCCAGAAGTGCTAACTCTTCTGCCTTTGCAGTTAATATAGGTCCATTTACAGGAACATTTGCTGATCTCGCCATGGTGAACCATTTTAGGAGTGCCGTGTCAACCACATCACACGCCGCTTTTCGGTTCTTCATTCTGTGACAATCAACTTGTCCACCATAAAACATTTTTCTGTACCGATCCTTATTTTTTATGATTCCCGAAAGCGTTGATTTTGGAATGTCGAATTCCTTTGCTATTTCCATTTTCTTTTTGCCACTATTTTCCACTTCTTGTAATAGTTCAATCTTTCTTTTCAAAGATATGGATTTTAACTTTTCAGCCATTTTTAGAGGGGAAATAACTCAAATCTAACACCGACGAAGCGCGCAATTTCCGAAACTAGCCGAAAAGTTGTACAAATGTCCAGGTACTGTATTTAAAAAAAAGTTCGCCTTAAGCAGATCAAATTATATAGTCGGGACACGTTTAATCGTTCGGCATATCCGAACGATTCGTGATAAACGGATTCCGCTTACATCCGAGATCGCCTTAAGCGGTTTGCACTGTAGTAGGTGCCCAGCTTTATTTGATATCACGGTATCAATGTGAGCTGGCTAGTAGTAAACCCAGGTCAGGTTTTCATTTATTTATTCATTCATTAGTCTTCAACTCTCCAACAAGCACGGGCCTTCAGTCAACTTAAGCCAAGTCTCCCGTGCCATCAGCTCAAGGTCTTCCTTATGTCTTCTTCATATCTATCTCCAGTTCTCTTCTCCACGTGTTCCTTGGTCTCCCTGTACCTCTCTTACACTGGGGATTACAGAACAGCGATTACGTGTTAATGCTATCAACAGGCTTTCTCAATGTGTCTTCTATGTTCCTACTGCAATGTCGTAAAATGCGACTAAGGAGGGTTAGGCGTGGGGGTCGATTACCCCATCGTGTAAAAAGAATTTTTAACCGCAAAAACTTCCACAAAACAGCATGGTCAGGTCAGCTAAAGAAAATAAGTCAGGTCATGGTTTAGTCGTGTTTAATACCTTGCTGTATGTTTTGCTGAAAAGACCACGGTAACTTTATTCTCTTTATAAATATTCTTTCACTCTCCCGATGACTCGTTCTCATTCCTCCTTGTAAATAAGCAATTCTCCTTTTTATCAGTAACGCATATTACAGTAGAATACTGGAAGGATACAACAGTAATAATACATATTAAGGTAGTCCCATAGCAGATACTACCGTAGAGGAGTGAAGTATATACTTTTATTCTACAGACTTCTTCGGTCAGACTTCATTTCTCTGAGGAATGCTGCCAGTGAGATTAAAATGGTGAACAAGACTCTGATAGACTAACCATCGTTAGCGTGTTTTGGCATGTGCAGACTTTATTATACTAGGTCCACAATCGAGAAATGAGGTGACCAGTTCCCTTCCTCACTGCCTTTTCCATCCCTAACTCAAGATCAAAGTCAGGTACCCATTTACAGCTGGGTAGACTGGAGTATGTCGATACCGTGAATCGAACCCGGCACTTTTGCAGCGAGAGACCAGCGCTCTAACCAATCTGCCAAAAGGACTACAATACATATAGGACATCACAAATGACATGTTCATACTCTTTTATATTCGCTTAAAAAACGTTTTTGTCGCCGAAAGACGGCTCGAAAAATACGCTCTTTTATAAGTTAATCTACCTCGCGCTATCTCTCATGGTGGGTATCATTGACGGGACTTGACCAGTTAAAAAGTTCTTCTGTTCACTAAAGTTGACGAATGAACGGAACAAAATGAGTTCAACTGACCTGGTTGTCCGATTAAGAGAATTTACACATTTCACGTTGAGTTCATCACATGGACATACTTTGTTGATGTTCAATCAGTTCTATCACCTTATTGTCTACAGACAAAGAATGCGGACCTCTCTCTACTTCTCGATAAAATCTGTTCAGTTTTCCTCCACCGTGTTGTGAGTATTCTATCCACTGTTGCCACAGCTGGGTATTTTTAACTAGATCGAGGTTTTTTGGCTTCCGTCTGGGTATCTGCGTATTTCTTTTCAAAATCTGCATTAATCTGGGTATATTTGACAATTGGCATTTACAATGTATGTATATTCTGTGCACTGAGCATTATACATTATATGTATATTATAATTAAATGTAAAAAATTATGTGCTATATATTTTTTATTCCACTTAAATTTAATCCTTGTTTTTAACCACATCAATGACGTTGTTTTTTTTACTGGTTTACATCAGCTGTTGGATCCAAAGCATGTTCTCGAGATCAACAAACCTTCTGTCATTCCATTAGCAGCGCAGTTCCCAACAGTTGTTTCAGAAGAGAGCCTGATGGCTAGACTGCTTGCGTCAGGGTCAGCGAACCAGAGCTGACCAAAGACCCTACTCCACCTCCAAGTGGTGGTCCTGGAAACAGGCTGCATCACTGCAGTCTGGCTGAGTGAGTAGGGATCGAAGAGGGAAGGCTAACCCGGTCCCAAAATGCCGTGCTGAAGTTGGATGTGTCGACCGACAGGCGCAAATATCGTAGCTTCGCTGTAGACGGACACAACGCAACCAACGTCCTTTTTAAGATGAACAAAGAAGAAGAGAGCATTGATCGTCTGTCTGATCAATGGCGACAACTGGCATCGTACCGAAAAGATCTTGGACATCTGGTGGATGAGGATCCGCCCGCATTCTGGCTGGACTGCAACAAGTAACAGATGCTAATAAACAGAAGAAATTTGATGTTTTGGCTGACCTCATGTGCACGCTTATGGCACTACCTCACTCCTCAGCATGCGTCGAAAGAGTGTTTTCGAAGGTTAACTTAGTTAAAACTAAACAAACTAACAGCCTTTTGTGTGAAACAGTTTCCAATCGAATACTAGCCAAGCAAGCAGTTGCCAAAGTTGGAGTTTGTAATAAGTTTAATCATAATAAAAGCGTGGTTGAAGATGTGCGTGAAGGACGTTGTCGGCAGAGATATGCAACGATTTTGGAACTCCACAATCAAGATTCCACGTTGTCAATTCATGCATACGATCTTGACGAAGGAGAAGTTGTCGACATGGATGCCGAGTCACTGATAAGTGACAATTTTCAACAGTAACAAGTTACAACTAACATTTTATATTTGATTAGAGGAACATTTTGTTTATGTAACTACTGTAAGTATGTTACTGTTAAAATATCTCATTTTCAAGAGTTCATATATTAGGGTGTTAATAAAATCATTTTAATGTAATTGTGAATTTTTGGTAATAAATAATAAAATAAAAATGAAGAAATAAAAAATAAATTGGTAGCACACAGCTTATTTGTGCTAAAGTTGCACTAAAAGATTGTGTAAGCATCGTCTATCCCGTGTATTTGAGGCATAAAATAATCTGGGTATTTCTCAGTGGCGTATCCTGGTAATGCGAGCTAGGCGTGCTGCTACTTAAAATGAATATGTACGCCTACTATTTAACTTCTTCCCCTCTTAATTTAAAAACCAACTATATTCAATTACGCAACGATAGTTATTAGGGGTATATGTCAATGATCTCCGAAATACTAATTAACTTACAACTTGAAACTCACTGTCACTGTAATAATCTGCATTCCCGGCAACTAACAAAAATTAATCACAAAAAACACTGGACGGACACAGCCGATTTTTACAACTCGAGAGCTGCAAGACCACCGCACGCATGTTCGTATTGTATTGACGTATCTGGCCATGACCCCGATCCACACAAACCAGTCTTCAAACGTAAAACCGAAAGGTGCAGTACGCATAGTGACGGAATTACCCGAGAAACTTCGGGCGATTGCTACCAACCAAAAAAACTGCACTATAAAACGCGTCTGGGAAACTGAAACTAGATATACTCGTAGATTCTATGCGGGGAAATCTGTTATCCTGATGCGTGCGGTCCGAAAGCAGAACATTATAAGAAAAATATTTTATAGAATAATACATTAAATTTTTATTTTCCTTCGGGCATAGGTGTGCGCAGGCACAAAATTAAGATTATATCAGAGCTGTGTGCTTTCTGTGCTTCTCTATGGTGCGGAATGCTGGAGAGTTACAGAGAAGGAAATGTCGAAATTGTCCTCTTTTCACACAACATGCCTAAGAAAAATTCACCGAATCTTTTGGCCGAATACCATCACTAACCAAGATCTGCTTACTCGTAGCAAGCAAGAGGACATGCACACCATCATAGCTGGCAGACGCTGGAACTGGGTTGGTCATGTCCTCAGAAGAGACCCCGATGCCATCACAAGAACAGCTATGCTTTGGACCCCTGAAGGAAAACGAAAGAGAGGCCGACCAAAAACAACCTGGCGGAGGACTGTGGAAGCTGAGATGCAAAGAATGAACCAGAGTTGGGGCACTGTACGAAGGATGGCCACCGACCGAGCAAAGTGGAATCAATTTGTTGTTGCCCTACAAGATGCCACTAGGCGTGATGGCCACTGACTGCTTTGACGGTCGGCGGCTAAGGATCCAAGAAGAAGAAGATAGGTGTGCGCAGCACGCACAGCACACATAGAGAATACGCCACTGGTATTTGTAGTTTTTTTTTAGAAGAAAATCTGGGTTTATCTCTAGAACTGAGTGGCAACCTTGATTCTATCTCTTCAGCAAAACATGGGAATACATCCTTTCCACGTGCAATTTCATGGTTAACATTGAAATACAATATGTAAACACTTTCTTCTTTTGGTTCTACTGGATGTCGATTTGCAATTTCTTTGTGATTTCATAGATTATAATGGATTTCGTCTTTACCAAATCTCTCAGTTGTTGTTACTATAAAATACAGTCAGTTCTGTGTACCCCAGGAAATCAACTATGCAGGAGTTCAAAAATCGTCTGCTTTGAATTACAAAGCATGACGACACGAACCGCTCTGATATTGTTTGCTTGTTTTTCCCCAATTATGTAGCATTATACCCTGTTCAACATATTGGTTATAATTGGGGTATATTGTGTGATTCACTCTCTGCTATGACGCGAACTCTTCTCGCTTATATACTGGATCGAACTCACGATTTCATTTCTATATTAATTTGAAAGGTCTTCCGAACCTACCCAAAGCACGATCGGGTAATTATAAGGTATATAACTCTTCATCGCATTTATTAATTTCATAGGTTATTTCCCCTTTCTCCATAATTGAATTTCCCTTACTCTATAATTGCACTTTAAGAGCGAATCCGTATTCTAGCCACATATTGTTCTATTAATAATACAACCACCAAACCTGGTGCACACCACTTGTTATACCGTTTAACATGACAATCATACCTGTCATTTGTTCTATCATTAATACCACCATCATCTATGTCCTAGGTACATGTCACTTGTTCTATCATTAACACTACCATCATATATGTCTTAGGTACATGTCACTTGTTCTATCATTAACACTACCATCATATATGTCTTAGGTACATGTCACGAGTTCTATCATTAACACCACCATCATATATGTCTTAGGTACATGTCACGTGTTTTATCATTAACACCACCATCATCTCTGTTGTGGATACATGTCATTTGTTCTGTCATTAACACAACCATCATACCTGTCGTGGATACATATCACTTGTTCTATCATTAAAACCACCATCATATCTGTTGTGGATACATATCACTTGTTCTATCATTAAAACCACCATCATACCTGTTGTGGATACATATCACTTGTTCTATCATTAAAACCACCATCATACCTGTTGTGGATACATATCACTTGTTCTATCATTAACACCACCATCATATCTGTTGTGGATACATATCACTTGTTCTATCATTAACACCACCATCATACCTGTTGTGGATACATATCACTTGTTCTATCATTAACACCACCATCATACCTGTTGTGGATACATATCACTTTTCATAACCCTCCACTCCCAAAGGAGCATAGGCCTTCAACAAACACATGCCAAGTCCTCTTGTCACGTGCCATCATCTCAAGTTCTTTCCACGTTCTCCTTATCATTTTCACCTCTGTTTCCAGCTCTCTTCTCCATGTGCTTCTTGGTCTACCTCTGCTTCTCTTGTCCTGGGGATTCCAGAACAAGGACTGCCTTGTAATGCTATCAACAGGTTTCCTCAGTGTGTGTCCTATTCTTCGCCATCGTCTTCTTCTCATCTCTTGTTCCACTGGCACTTGTCTAGTTCTTGTCATCAGTTCCACGTTGGTAACCTTGTCATACCATTTTAATCTCTCTATTCTACGCAAGCACCCATTTATGAAAGTCTGTAGCTTTTTGGCAGTTGTCTTTGTTGTTCTCCATGTCTCAGAGCCATACAATAGGAATGACTTCACATTTGAGTTGATGATTCTTATTTTCGTGTTGGATCCGATTTCTCTTGATCTCCATATATTTCCCAATGCAATGAAAGCTCCTCTTGCTTTTTGTATTCTTATTTTGATATCAATGTCTGTCCCTCCAACTTTGTCTATATTGCTGCCAAGATATGTGTATGATTCTACATCTTGTATTGGTGCTTCTTCAAGTTCAACCCTGTTTTCATTACCTGCATTTATTCTCATTATCTTTGTCTTTTCTCTGTGTATTTTCAGACCCAATTGCTGTGACCTCTCATCGAGTGTTTTCAATTTGTCCTGCATCTGATTACGGTTATGGGACAGAAGAGCTAAGTCATCAGCAACATCCAGATCATCCAACTGCTTAGTCAGAGTCCACTGGATTCCATTTCTGTTGTGTGTTGTCGATGTTCTCGTAACCCAGTCTATTGCTAGTAAGAAAAGAAATGGAGACAAGAGGCATCCCTGTCGAACTCCTGTCTGTCGAACTCCTGTCTTATCCCAAATGGTTCTGTAAGCTGTCCTTCATGAAGAACTCTGCATGTCATGTCTTCATATGTTTTCTTTATTAAATTAATGGTCTTCAGGGGAACTCCATAATGCCTCATCAATTTCGAAAGTGATTCTCTGTCTTCACTGTCAAATGCCTTTTCGTAGTCCACAAATCCGATGTATAGTGGTGAATTCCATTCCAGACTTTGTTCAACTATTATTCTCAAAGTGGCTATCTGGTCTGTACAGGATCTGTTTTGTCGAAAACCTGCTTGTTTATCTCTCAGTTTCTTGTCTATGGACTCTCTCTTTCAAGGATAATCCTGTTTAATACTTTTCCTGGCACTGAAAGTAACATTATTCCCTCTATAATTTGTGCACTCTTGTAAATTTCCCTTCTTATGCAACTTAACCAGATATCCTTCCTTCCATTCTGTTGGTATCTCTTCCTTTTCCCAGACTTTACCAAGTAATTTATATAACATCTCTGTAGCCGTGTCGATATCTGCTTTGATGGCCTCTGCTGGAATGCCATCAGGTCCAGACGCTTTTCCATCTCTTAGAAGCTTTATTTATTTCTTCCTTTGTTGGTCTTTCACCGTTAATTTGTAGCTTCTCTTCTGCTGGCTGGATGTCCTGGGGGTTACGTGGAGCTGGTCTATTGAGATGGTCCTCAAAATATTCTGTCCACCTTTTCATTTGCTCTTGTATATTGCTGAGCAGTTTTCCATTCTTGTCTTTTATGAAGCAACTTGTTTGCTTGTATTTCCCCGTTAGCTTCTTTGTGCTGTTATACAGTTCTCTCATATTCCCTTTGGCTGCAGCATCTTCTGCCTCTCTTGCCAACTCCTCAATATACTTCCTCTTGTCTCTTTTGATACTTCTTTGTTTGCTTCTGTGTACACTTCTTGAGCCTTGGAACTTCTGGTTTTGCCTGTGTTTAAATCTGCTTTCTTATTTTTCCTGTCTTTTATCTTATTGATGGTTTCTGTTGTTATCCATGCTTTTTGTTGTCGTTCCCTTTTCCCCAGTATTTCTTCACATGTCTCATTCCATACAGTTTTGATTTGCTGCCAATAGTCTTCTGTATTCTCTGCATCTTCCAGCTGTTGGAGCACTTGGAATTTGTTGGATATTGTGACCGCAAATTTGTCTCTTGTTTCTTGATTTCTTCGATGTCTGTTACGTGCAGTTTTCATAACTGATAATGCAGTCTGTCTGTATACTTGTTATGTTTGAAAATATTTTGGATAAGATTTTTGGGTCTAATGTATTTTTCGTTAGAACCCTAATCTAAGGGCGAATACTCATTTTTTGCTTTGAGGGAAAGTAAATATGTAGTTACTCCTCTTAAAAGGTTATACCAGCTGACTGTTTAGGTCAGAGGTGATGCGAACAGCGCATGCCCGAACTAGATAGAGTTTGGAGAAGATTTCCTGTGCGGGAGGTCGTGTTTTGTTGAACTGGGTCTGTCAGAAGAAATGTCTGGTTACGTCTCTGCATTGCCTCTGGGGATGGAAACTCTTCCACTGTTAGTTAAAGTCCCCTGTGTTATTTCTGTTCGTCAGGAAGACGACAGTTGCTATGAAGTTGTGTTAGGAATTCGAAGAAAGGTAAAAGACGAAACTTTCACACTTCCTTTGTTCACAGCGTAAGGTGAACATATTTTGGGTCAACCGGTGACGAGAGCTCACGAATGGTTGAAAGGCAGAGTATTCTACTTGTTATGCTCGTTGGAGCCATCTAAGACCGTTAGGTTTAGATTTACACACAGAAAACCCAGGAGAATAGATATTATTCTAAAAACCCCGCATGATTAGCGGTATATTTTGAACTTAGACACTTATGTCTACACATGAGGAATCCACAGTGTTTACTGTTTTATAGAGGCCTAAGATATATCTGGAGTGGAAGACCAGATGAATTATCAGTTATTGCTATTATAGCTTTGAACATGAAAACTCACCTGATGTACGAGGGAGTTATATAAGACTATCTTCGAAAGGACAGCCTATCTTCGATACGTCCAATTAGAGGGATGGACTATGCTATTTCGTCGTCCGCCATGTTTGGGGTCGACTTAAGAAGAGCGATTCAAGAAGAGTCAGAATGAAACTGTTGGATATTTATAGTTATTTACCCGTTCTGTAATGCGGGGTTTTTCTGCTAGTTGTGGAATGAGAGAGAAATTTGGAGTCTGCAACACATTGATAATCATATATTTATTGGAACTTATATACATGCACTTGTAGTGAATTGTCTTCATATCCGCCATGTTCCTGTGTCATGCTTACATGGATTTGTCTACGTCTTGTTGCTGTGACTATAATAAATGGTGAGAAAAAGTACACAGCTGTTTACCAATATTTCTGACTCCATACCTGTAACACGTACAACATATGATTCCATCAACTCCACATCGACACCTTTCAATGTGATGAATGCTACACACACTCTTGTATGTTACATGTTGTGATACAAGTCTGCACTGCTACATAGATGTCCACCTTGACGAACTTTCATGTCACGCATTCGCGATAAATCATATTACAGCACGATATACCAGTCAGTACCAACGGGCTGATCACCCGTTTGCCAGTCACTTCGATTACGGAAACAACAGCAAATGGATTGATTTGCCGTTGCCCCAAAGACGCCAATAGGCGTGATGGGAAACAATGGCAAAGAAAACCTATCTGCTGTTGCCCTAAGGCGCCACTAGGCGTAATGGCCACTGACTGCTTTGACGGTCGGTGGCTAAGGACGGAAGAAGATACCAGTCAGTATTCAATGACAGTACACATCAGGTATATAATCAATCAGCCAGTGATGTTACAGCTTATACCCACCAGTCTGTATCACTGGCATACCAACATCTATCTTTAAAGAATCAACATCGTTCAGTATCAGTGGTGATCAAATACGTGGGTTTACGAGGTGAGACTCTACACAGACGTTACCTTCATCAAATTGCAAAGTACCCGGCGTTGCCTGTGAGACTCTAATTTTCTACGCAGACATTATCTTTACAGAATGCAAAGTACCCGGCGTTGATTGTCAAAACTGCTGTTTGGAAGGCCAAGTTTCATGAGCGTTGTCATTACTGTTATTTTGAAGAACAGAAATCCGATTCTACCATCGCCACAGTTTCTGAAGCAGAATCAATAGTATATTTTTTCATCGTTGGAACGTCATTCCTAGAAAATTGACTGTTCTTGACTATTGAACAATATAATTATTCAAAAAGTGGCCCATTTCATGTTGTAAACTATACTTTACATGTTATAACTAAGCCTGTTTGCAACACTCTGCATTCATACTATATGTATTTATGTTTACATGTTACATGTCATTTGTCTATATATTATATTAGTATATATTTCAGTGGGAGGTTGGGTGTGTGACTAATATAAGATATACCACGTGATAGAGGTCTTATATTAGTGTTCTATAGGTGCAATTTTCTTGATTGAAAATCTGCTTGCGACAATGTTGCTATTTGTGTTAGTTGTGACGAGGTGTGCTTTTTCTCGTTGTTTTTGTAACATTTTTCTATTTCTTTAGTTTTGATTAAATTTGTTTGTATTTGTAGGTCTACTCTTTCCTGTCATTTAGTTGTATACAATTTATGTTTATACACTGTGACGTCAGTTGTTTTGTTTACATTTTCGCAGTTATCATCACATCCTTTGTGAGATTTCCTTCAGTTTAGTTTTTTAGTTGACTTCTGCGAATGTTATCGTAGTGTTTTGAATATTTGTCTTCGTATTATTGTTATTGTTTTGTTTTCTATTGGTACACATACTTAGACATACACTATTAACATTTTGATTGAACTTATGATATAAATGTCTGATGATATTGTTATTATAAAATAACCATACAAGTTCTTACAAAAGACTTGTCTTACAAAGAGATTGAGATTAACGGAGCTGATTATACAAAGTTTTTGTTAAAAACTTGCTCCTGTTTGGTTGAAATAAATAAATTTGTAATTTCAGGGATAATAGCCACATATTATTAAATATTATGGCAACTTTAGACTACTTTATTGAGCAAGGGAGAGCCCTTGGGATGACTCCTGAGGAGTTAAAAGAGTTTGCACTTTCTCATTATGCCAAAGCACAGAAGGGAAAAAAAAAAAGCTGAAGAAAAAAGAGTAGAAAGAGAAGCTGAGGAAAAAAGATTAGAAAGAGAAGCTGAGGCTGAACAAAAGAGATTAGACAGAGAAGCTGAACAAAAGAGACTGGAAATAGATGCTGAAAATAAAAGACTAGAAGCTGAAAATAAAAGATTAGAAGCTGAGGAGAGAAAAACAAAGATGGAACATGAACATCAGGAAAAACTTTTAGCTTTTGAGATAGAAAAATTGAAATTGACAAGTATGAGTAAACTTAATCAGTCACCTGGTAATGATGGTAAACCTTCTACTTTTAAGTTTAAGCTACCACCGTTCAATCCTTCCAGTGACGATATAACATTCTGGCTGAATAGATTTGAACGTTGTTGTCGAACTCATAATGTGGATAGATCACAATATGCAAATCAGTTATCAGAGAATTTGAGAGGTGATTCTCTGACTAGTTTAAGTCTGGTAGAAGAGGCTGATAAAGATAATTATGATGTTATTAGAGCAGCCTTGATAAAAAAAAATATCAATTGACAGAAGAAGGTTATCGTCTTTTGTTTAAGACGATGGTGCCTGAGGCAGGAGTAGAATTCTCAGAATTCATTGCAAAGGCACGTCTTACATTTACACGATGGATTGAGCTATCCAAAACAGAAAAAACATATGAAGCTCTTATGGATTTGTTGCTCAGAGATAAGATTATGTCATGTGTAAATAAACCATTCCTTGAATTTATACATGAGCGTAAACCCAAAACATTAAAACAAATGGAAGAATATTGTTCCCAATATGTCACTGCACATCCTGACGTGACTTTTGGCAACATTAAGATTAAGGAGAGTATGCCAGTTGCTTCAGCAACACCATAAATCCTAATTATTCACACAAATTTCAGGGACCACAAAACAGGTTTGATAAAAAAGGTAACCATAATAGTTATCAAAACCAAGGTAACCAATCATTTCAGGGTTCTTCTTTGAAGAACTGGAGACGAGCCAACAGCCCTCGATTCAGGGGTTGTCACAATTATAGGAATTTCCGCAGAGGAAGTCATTATAGAAGCTATCCAAGTTATCCGTCATGGAGACAACAAGATCATAATTACAGAGATACTCATTATAATGAACATGATAATGATAACCATGAGAACTATGACTCAAACCCAAATGGGGGCTACAATAGAGGAAACAATAATGATTACAGAGGCAATAATAATCGAGGTAGAGCACAATACAAAAAACATAAATCACATTTCCAGGCAAACTCTGCACAGCAAGAGTCCCATGAAGCCTATAAACAGACTAAAGATAATAATGACGCTAATAATATGGCATGTTCCGCTTTTGATTTTGGGAGAGCATCTCAGTGCCCCCAATGCAAAACATTATTTGAACCAACTACGGTGTCTACTTTAAGTTGTGGCCATCCTCTTCCCGCTCTTCCTGCGTCAGTCGTGCATGATGGAAGAGGTTCTCTTGTCTTACACAAAGGTTTAGTAAATGATAATCCAGTCTGTTCTTTTTGATTCTGGATGCACCACAATTGGTGTTAGGCAGTCACTCGTAGATCCTTCCCGTGCCACAGGAAAAGTAGTCAAATGTGTAACATTTGGCGGCACCTTAGAGAAATACTCTACTGCTATCATTAAGATTGCTACTCCTTTCTTTACAGGAGATGTACACGCATGTCTTCTGCCGAATCCAATCGCTGATCTTATCATCGGTCGTATTCACAGAGTCAAAGAATGCACTCCGCAACAAATTTCTGTTTGGGAAAAACAAAATATGCAAACTGCTAATGCTGTAGTCACTAGAGCTCAAGCTCTTAATATGCCTCAAACTTCATCTACTGAAGATAATGAAGTGCATAACCAAGATGATCCCTTGGTAATTTCTCGTGACTCATTTATAAAACAGCAAGAAGATGATCCTACTCTAAAGAAATTCTTCACTCTTGCAATAAAAGGTGATCCAAATAAAGATACAAATCGTAAGTCTTGGATTACAATGAAGAATGGCATACTTGTACGTATGGTTCAAGACTCCATGAAGTCAAGTCATTCTCAGATTCTTGTGCCCAAGAATTTGAGAGTTAAAATTTTGCAGCACGCTCACGACTCTCAGTGTGCTGGACATATGGGTTTTTCCCGTACGAAGTCAAGAGTTCTTGCGGCTTTCTTTTGGCCATTAGTAAACAAGGACATACGAATTTATTGTCGATCTTGTAAAGTATGTCAAGAGGTCAAATCTAAAAGTCCACGTCATGCTGCACCTATTCAGGCTGCAGACATTCCTATTCGGCCATTTCAGAAAATGGCAATAGACATTATTGGTCCGTTTAAGATCAAGTCTGCCAGAGGACATCAGTTTATCTTGACGTGTGTTGATATGTGCACACGTTGGCCAGAGGCTATTCCTCTGAAGAGCATTACTACTGCTGATATTGCAGATGCTCTTTGGCTTATATTTTCTCGTCTGGGATTCCCCGGAGAAATATTATCAGATCATGGCACCCAACTAATATCGGATACCATGTCTCAAGTAATGTCTACTCTGCAGATAGAAAGATCTTTGAGTAGTATCTATCACCCAATGTCTAATGGGATGGTCGAACGCCTAAATAGAACACTCAAAAACTTATTAGGAAAGATAACTGAGGATCATCCTCAAGATCGGGACAGGGTTTTACCTGCGGCCCTCTTCGCTTGCAGAGAGGTCCCCAATGAACATACAGGATTTTCTCCCTTTGAACTTGTCTTTGGCGCGCGACCCTATGTCTTTGCTTCATGATCTCATAACCGCTGATAATATTAACGATGACACAAAATCCTCTTACGAATATGTCATCACGCTTAGACAAAAGATTATCGAAGCATGCAAATTAGCAACTTCTTCTTCTGAATTTGCTAAACAGAAGACAAGGCAATTTGCAAATAAGAAAAGAACCTTACGACAACTTTGTCCTGGTGACAAAGCATTTATTTTGCTACCTTATAGGGAAAACAGACTTCTTATTTCTTGGAAAGGTCCGTACGATATAATATCAAAAATTTCAGTTGTTGACTATATTGTCGATATTGACGGGAAGCATAAAACCTTCCACATCAACATGCTTACGGAATTCCATGAACGTCCGGATTATTTACAGCCTATTTTCCAGGCAACGGACGATTCTCCAGTCCCGCATGGTCATTACTCATCGCTGTCCATAATACAGGATGAGGAAACAAGTTTTTCAGATGTAAATCTTCCTCTTCCGATGATCCCACTTCATTCTAGTGAATCATGGAAAAATGTTACTGTCTCTCCTGATTTATCACTAGGAGAACAGCGACAAGTTTTGGCGATGTTACAAACATTTCATGATGTCCTCACTGACATCCCTGGACAAACTCATGTCATTGAACATGACATTATTCTAACTGAACATAATCCTATTAGGGCCAGACCTTATCCTATCCCTATACATTTTCAAGCACAGGTTGAGAAGGAGTTGGATGAGATGATAGATTTAAAAATAATTGAACCATCCACTTCTGCATATTCTTCGCCGATGGTTATTGTTCGGAAAATAGACAATAACATATGTCTTTGCGTCGACTATCGCAAATTGAATCAAGTTACGAAGTTTGAAGCTGAACCTATGCCTTTACTAGAAGAGCTACTTACTAGGCTTTCTAAATCTCATTTTTTCACTAAACTTGACTTGTCTAAAGGATATTGGCAAGTTCCTTTATCTGAACGCGCCAAACCTCTTACGGCTTTTTCTACACCTAGAGGCCTTTTCCAATGGAATTTCATGCCTTTCGGCCTTATGAACGCACCTGCTACATTCGTACGCATGATGCATCGAATCCTGTCTTATCGGTCAGATGTCATTGCATACCTAGATGACATCTGTCTTTTCAGCGATACTTGGAAAGATCACTATTCGGGGTTGGATGAATTACTGTCTACTTTACGCGAGCATAACCTGACAGCGAAACCCTCTAAAGCCTGCATTGGTTTTAGCGAAATTTCTTTCCTAGTCCATCGAGTCGGTCATGGTTTCCTGAAGACAGAGGACCATAATATCACTAAGATACTTAACATCCCTATTCCTAAGACTAAAAAGCAAGTGCGAAGTCTCTTAGGTCTTATACAATTTTATGGAAGATTCATTCCGAATCTATCCTCTATCATGGCACCTCTTTCTACACTACTAAAGAAAGGGTCGCCTAATATGGTTCACTGGTCTCAGGAATGCCAATCCTCGCTGGATAAGATCAAAACTATGTTTTCAACACCACCTATTTTAGTGTTACCTACTAAAGATAAGACATTTTTTCTTCGTAGTGACGCTTCATCCACTGGGATTGGAGCGGCACTAATGCAAGAGTACTCTGGAACTCTGCATCCTGTAATGTATATCTCCAGAAAACTTAATGCGGCAGAAAGGAATTACTCGGTTTTAGACCGTGAACTGTTGGCTATGGTCTGGTCAATTCTTAAACTACAAAGATTCCTTCTAGGCGCACATTTCATAGTAGAAACAGACCAGAAAGTTCTTACGGCTATACAGAGTAAGAATTTGAAGAGCTCGAGATCTACTCGATATGCAATTGCTCTTCAACCTTTTCATTTCTCGGTACGAGCTATCCGTGGATCAGATAATGTGATGGCAGACATTTTGTCTAGATGCCCACATGATTCCACCTAACTGTTAGGTCTTGGACTTCTTAATACGTCTAAGGCTATAATAGCTTCTTTCTATATCAATATAGGTACACATTTGTAATTTAGTGATTGTATCACTACTTAGCGGTTCATTGATGTATATTCACCGCTGTTCTTTGATGATTTTTCTTCTTTGTTAATCATGAACTTAAGATACCTAATATGAAATTATTGTATGAAATTTTTGTATGCATTGTGTCATTGCCAACATTGTGGAACACGTTGGTGACACCTCCCTGGAAACATTTATACTTAGAGAAACGCTTTCTCTGAGATTATGAGATATATTCTCACCAGTCGCTCCATATGTCGACTTAGCCTCACATTTGGCGTTATATTTATTCTTAATACTTTTCATCTGCGCATTATTCATGCGTTGTGAGCCTATTGTATGTTGCTCCTAGATGTATTTTTTTTTTAAAAAATGTTTCATTTTTTTTTCCCCGGGAGGTGTGGTAAGACTGTTACGTGCAGTTTTCATAACTGATAATGTAGTCTGTCTGTATACTTGTTATGTTTGAAAATATTTTGGATAAGATTTTTGGGTCTAATGTATTTTTCGTTAGAACCCTAATCTAAGGGCGAATACTCATTTTTTGCTTTGAGGGAAAGTAAATATGTAGTTACTCCTCTTAAAAGGTTATACCAGCTGACTGTTTAGGTCAGAGGTGATGCGAACAGCGCATGCCCGAACTAGATAGAGTTTGGAGAAGATTTCCTGTGCAGGAGGCCGTATTTTGTTGAACTGGGTCTGTCAGATGAAATGTCTGGTTACGTCTCTGCATTGCCTCTGGGGATGGAAACTCTTCCACTGTTAGTTAAAGTCCCCTGTGTTATTTCTGTTCGTCAGGAAGACGACAGTTGCTATGAAGTTGTGTTAGGAATTTGAAGCAAGGTAAAAGACGAAACTTTCACACTTCCTTTGTTCACAGTGTAAGGTGAACATATTTTGGGTCAACCGGTGACGAGAGCTCATGAATGGTTGAAAGGCAGAGTATTCTACTTGTTATGCTCGTTAGAGCCATCTAAGACCGTTAGGTTTAGATTTACACACAGAAAACCCAGGAGAATAGATATTATTCTAAAAAACCCGCATGATTAGCGGTATATTTTGAACTTAGACACTTATGTCTACACATGAGGAATCCACAGTGTTTACTGTTTTATAGAGGCCTAAGATATAACTATCTGGAGTGGAAGACCAGATGAATTATCAGTTATTGCTATTATAGCTTTGAAAATGAAAACTCACCTCATGTACGAGGTAGTTATATAAGACTATCTTCGAAAGGACAGCCTATCTTCGATACGTCCGATTAGAGGGATGGACTATGCTATTTCGTCGCCCGCCATGTTTGGGGTCGACTTAAGAAGAGCAATTCAAGAAGAGTCAGAATGAAACTGTTGGATATTTATACAGTTATTTACCCGTTCTGTAGTGCGGGGTTTTTCTGCTAGTTGTGGAATGAGAGAGAAATTTGGAGTCTGCAACACATTGATAATCATATATTTATTGGAACTTATATACATGCACTTGTAGTGAATTGTCTTCATATCCGCCATGTTCCTGTGTCATGCTTACATGGATTTGTCTACGTCTTGTTGCTGTGACTATAATAAATGGTGAGAAAACGTACACAGCTGTTTACCAATATTTCTGACTCCATACCTGTAACACGTACAACATATGATTCCATCAACTCCACATCGACACCTTTCAATGTGATGAATGCTACACACACTCTTGTATGTTACATGTTGTGATACAAGTCTGCACTGCTACATAGATGTCCACCTTGACGAACTTTCATGTCACGCATTCGCTAAAAATCATATTACAGCACGATATACCAGTCAGTATTCAATGACAGTACACATCAGGTATATAATCAATCAGCCAGTGATGTTACAGCTTATACCCACCAGTCTGTATCACTGGCATACCAACATCTATCTTTAAAGCATCAACATCGTTCAGTATCAATGTCCTACATTAAATTGTTGTCTATAATTTTGCATTGTTGCATATCTCTTGAGTTTCATTTTTACTTTGGCTATCAGAAGGTGGTGATCTGATGACACATCTGCTCCTCTATATACCTTTACATCCTGCAATGATGATCTAAACTTCTTGTTTATGCATATATGATCAATCTGATTTTCTGTTCTATGGTCTGGTGATATCCATGTTGCCTTGTGTATTCTCTTATGTGGAAACATGCTTCCTCCTATAGCCAGTTGATTTGAAGCACAGAAGTTTGAGAATAGTTCCCCATTTTCATTCATTATTCCTAGCCCCTGTTTTCCCATGACTTCTTCAAAGCCGGTGTTAACTGTACCTATCTTTGCATTCATGTCACCCATCAAAATTGTGATGTCTCTTCTTTTACTTTTTTCCATAATTTCCTGTAGTCTAGTATAAAATGCGTCTTTCACCTACTCTTCTTTGTCATTAGTTGGTGCATAACATTGGATGACATTTACATTTATTTTCTTTTTAGCTGTTTTAAAAGAAGCTGTTATTATTCTGGATCCAACAGCTTCCCATTCAATGAGTGATTTCTGTGCTTCTTTAGATAACATAAGAGCTACCCCTTCACTGTGGTGTGAACTTTCGTCTTCATGTCCTGAGGACAGCACCAATTCACCTGTGATAAGTTTCTTCCTGTCTACCCCCTTCCACTTTGTTTCACACAGTCCCAGAACCTCGATTTTATATTCCCTCATCTCTGCTGCTACTTGTGCCACTTTCCCTTGTTCGTTTAATGTCAAAACATTCCAGGTGCCAAATCTGGAAGTTCTCCTAGAAGAAAGAAGGTTAGTCAGCAACACAGACTCTTTTCGGCTTTCTCTGTGATGCATCATACGCCTCCCTGCGAGAGGACCTTCCCCTGTCTTGGATGGCTGTGTTTTATTTTCTTTAATTGACTTGTCCATGTTTGTTGAAGTTTTTTTGTGGTTTAAATTTTTTACAGGATGGGGTAACCAGCCCCATGCCCAACCCTCCTTAGTCGCTTTTTACGACATGCTTGGCAGGGAACAGTGTTACTATTCTTTGCTCCCCTTTCGGGCCCTGGTAACACACGGGTGACATATCACTTGTTCTATCATTAACACCACCATCATATCTGTTGTGGATACATATCACTTGTTTCTATCATTAACACCTCCATCATACCTGTTGTGGATACATATCACTTGTTCTATCTCCAAACTGTCTTGGATACACGTCCATACCAGACTTGGGTACAACTCATTATTAATATCTGTATGTAGTATGATTTGACCAACAGTAATCAACAATTTGACAAATACAAAGGCTAGTACTCGGCAGTACAGCAAATACAAAACAAGTCTACTAGTCACCAATGAAGTCATGAGTCAGAAAACATGATACAAGTTTCAGTGTTCCATATTTATGTCTATTTATTTCTTTTATATATATGTACACAACCATGAGAGCTTTCATGTGCAGGTGTGGACAGTCTGGTGGCGCCAACCAAGTTTTTGTACAACAAAACACATACTTAAAGTGAACACAGCAACAAAAAATGAGTGCCCAGTAATAACTAAAATGTCAAAGAGAAAAGAGATTGTGTTGTGAGAGAGAAAGGTGAGATATGAGACTGGGCCTTAACTACATCCAGGAAGTATATTGTGAGTGTTGGTCACATTATTTCAACAGGAAACTCTTATTAAGAATTTTGGTTAAGATAGATTTTTGTCAGATAATTTAATTACGAACTTTATAATGTTGGTAAGTTGAACATGTCAGAACAGTAAAGAATGACAAGAATTGAAGTAAATCAGATGCAGCTAATGAGAGTAGCAATGGTCAATTCTTACTTGTATGATGATGAGTTTGTGTTTACTCTTAATGTGTGGTATTTTTTTTTTTTTTTTGCGTACGCCCGCTAATACTCGAGGCGAAATCTCAGGTTATTACTATGTCTAACCTGACATTGATTTTACGTGAGTATCCCTTTTTACTTGTACAGAGACAGGTGTCCCTCGCCATTCAGGCAAATACTCTCCGATTTCGGAGGTACCCATTGCAGCTGGGTCGGCTCAGGAGCCGCCAATCCCTGGTCGACAACACTCCTTCAAATGTCCTCGCCAGGTCTCGAGTTAATCCAGTCCAATTCCCGGTCGACGAAAAATCCTCAAATGCCGTCGCCCGGGTTTGATCCTGAATCACCCGGTCGCCAGAGCGGTGTTGTAACCACTACGCTAGCACGGCTCCCTATGTGTGGTATTAATATTGTATTATTCCTTTCTAAAACTAACAACAGTGGCGTACTAAGGGGGAGTGTTAGGGGAACGGCCTGCCCCAGGTGACAACCAAGGAAGGAGATGCCTTCAGACACTATTATAATAGTACTTACTATTAAAAAATTTACTTGCAAGTATGTTTCTTTATTGGGGGTTGGGGTGGCCAAAGGTAGGTTCTGCCCTGGGTGCCAAATACCTTAAGAACGCACAAGACTAACAACCTTTCATTTTTACTTTATATTTCAATAACATTATTTTATAAGAAAATCTGTTGGGAATATCACTAAAAACAGCATCTGTCACATAATGTCGTAGAATAAATCTGCTGGAAATTTTACTAAGAAAAAAGTCTGTGTCACATCATGTCATAAGAAAATCTACTGGGAATTTCATTAAGAAAGCATCAGATCATTTAACAAGAAAATCTGTTGGGAATATCACTATGAAAAGTGTCTGTCACATTATTTCACAACAAACTCTGTTGTGAATATCACTATGAAAAAGTGTTGGTCACACCATTTCACAACTAACTCTGTTGGGAACTTCACTAAAACATGTCAATCAGATCATTTTACAAAACATTTTGTTGGGACTATCACTATAAAAAGTTGGGGAGCCGCGCTAGCGTAGTGGTTACAACACCGCTCTGGCGACCGGGTGATACAGGATCAAACCCGGGCGACGGCATTTGAGGATTTTTCGTCGACCGGGATTTGGACTGGATTAACTCGAGACCTGGCGAGGACATTTGAAGAAGTGTCGTCGACCAGGGACTGGCGGCTCCTGAGCCAACCCAGCTGCAATGGGTACCTCCGAAATCGGCGAGTATTTGCCTGAATGGCGAGGGACACCTGTCTCTGTACAAGAAATAAAGGGATACTCACGTAAAATCAATGTCAGGTTAGACATTAAAAAAAAAATAATAACCTGAGATTTCGCCTCGAGTATTAGCGGGCGTACGAAAAAAAAAAAAAAAAAAAAAAAAAAAAAAAAAAAAAAATATAAAAAGTGTCTGTAACACAATTTCACAAGAAACTCTGGTCAGAAACTTCACACTAACAATTTTTGTCAGAGCATTTCACAACAAACTCTGTTCAGAGCTTCACTAAAAAAATATCTGTCAGATCATATCACTATAAACTCTGTTGGGAATATAACTAAGAAAAATGTCTACCAAATCATTTCACCCAACAAAATTTGTTGGGAATATTACTATAAAAAATATCTGTCAGATTATTTCACAACAAACTCTGTTGAGAATATTAGTAAAAATGAAATAAAACAAATAAAACTCTGAAGAATGTCACTAGCAAAGGTGAGGAACATAATAAGCAAGCATCCACATATGATAAATTATGAGCTGCAAGATCTGATAGACTCTTAAAGTTCATGCTATCAGAATTTTATTTATATAGTTTGCACAGGGTCATATCAAACCATTGGTAAGAAACTGTTCACTCTGTCAGAATAAGACAAGCAAACATCCAAAGTGAGAACCTTCAATTTAAAGACAATTAAAAATGTAGAAATGCAACAGTGAAACATCCCCATATATATTAAAAAAATATAGAATAGTAATGGCACTTTGATTTCTTCTCTTCTATGAAGATCTGCTATAAGAACAAATAAAATAAAAAAAATACAACAATTACAGTAATAAAATATTAACATGTATATATTATATATTAATAACAACAGAAAAAAATGTACAGTTGGAAACAATTTATAAATGATTATAAACAAAGCATGATCTTAAATGTGTAACAGAGCAAAATATGCATATCTATTTTTAATGTTTCACTGCATCATAAACAAGTTCTTGTTATATGTGGCTGTGAACAGAAAGGCTGTGACAGAAGATATTCAGGAGAGATACAAAATAAGCTGACAAAATCAAACAGATAAATACAATACCTCAAATCAAATTTCATGTCAGAAACAGACATATAAATCTGAATGTATTATGTAAATCTGTGGCAAAGAAAAAAAGCATAAAAAATAGTGATCCCGTTACACGCCCATTGAGGCATATTGGGAATATGGTGTTAGGCCCATATTTTCTTGACCATCAGCACACCAGGGGTGATGTGGTCAGCATCACGCCGGCCGCCTTAACCTTCCCAGAAGTTGCTCTGGTACCCAATTCATGAGGCTGGGGTTGACCCCGGAGCCGTGTGCGGTCTAAAAATCCCACCTCGACCGGGGATCGAACCATGGACCACCGAGCTAGGAAGGGAGTGCACTAACCACTGTGCTACCACAGCTCCAAAATATATAAAAACTGTCTTAAATATGAATGTCTAAAATTTCTAACACCGAACGTAAAATCAAACATTTAAAATTGAATGACACAATGTAATAGGTTGATTTTATATTATCAACCTGGTCAAATATTTTAAATAAAGTTAAAAAAAAAAGAAGTCAATTTAAGAGGGGAAAAAAAGGTGAGAAACTAATAAAAACGATATCACAGATAGTCACAGATATGTAAGCTCATCCAGCAAGTAAACATTTTGAAAATATTAACATCAAACAGCCAATGAATGGATAAAACAGACACACCAGGCAATGAAACAAACAATTCAGATCTATCTTCTTATACCTAGTATTCATATCAAACAGTTGATATTTACAGCTAACAGTGAACAGCAAACTGCAGACATGGAAACACGCACAAAGTAATCCCACAACAGTTACTGCTGATGGGGAGTGAAGTGTTAAAGACTTCACTATTCCAGGTCTCAGAGGTGGGGTGGCAAGTACCCTTCCTTGCTGTCTTTGCCTTGCCTAACTCAGCAGCAGACTCATGTACCTATGTTTAGCCAGATAGAATACAGTGTGAAGCTACCAGGTTTTGAACCTAGAACCCAGTTACTTTGCCACAAGAGGCTAGTGCTCTAACCACTTTGCTAATATAGGACACATAAACGAGTACTAAAGGATACAGTCTCTTGTAAACTTACTTACTTAGTCGTTCCCATTCTACCGCGAGGTGTAGAGGTTGGGAAGAGAGAGCGCCAGACTATCCTGTCGGCAGTCTTCCTCCTGGCCTGGTTCCAATCTAGTCCTCTAGACCAGAGGTTTTCAAACTGTGCGTCACGGCTCCCTTGGCTAAGGGCGTCGCGGTGGCTTGGGAAAAGTGTTGGGCTCGATATTATGAGCCAAGGTCCATCAATAAATATAGTATAGAGAGGAGTCGCGGTAATTTAAGCACAGGTCAAGGTAGCCGCGGACCAAAAAAGTTTGAAAACCTCTGCTCTAGACAATGTAATCAAATAGCTATTCATAGCAAAATGTCGGTTAAATCAAATTATCAAAGAACATAACCGATGCTAAGACCTTAATCAACTTGATATAACCCTTATCTGTAATTAAACGAGGCTTTGGAAAAACGACTTTTTTATTTGAATAAAGAACTCTGTGTATGTTACAGGAATGCATATAGTACAAGCTACAAGCCATTCAGAATACTACACTAACGGTCAAGGACAAACAAATATTTCCTTCTGCTTGAATTCCTTTCTCTGAAGCAAAATAATTCCATCAGCTTATCTCTTTTCCTATCGACTAGTTGGTTACATTTAATGCTAGATATAAAATAATGACTATGTCTTAACATTTAACAAAAGCAATTAAACACAAATGAAAAAGTAAGGAGAGAGACACAACTGAAAAAGTAAGGAGAGAGACAGAACTGAAAAAGTAAGAGAGCTAGAACTGAAAAAGGAAGCAGAGAGGTTTGCAGTCACAGGTAACATTTATGTAAGGAAAAAAGTTTCCAGCATATAACACTGAAAAAAATTTACCACATTCATACATAATAAAATGTTGAGTTTCTGGAGGTCTGTAAAGAGGCAAAGAAAGGATAGGATTACAGTTTCCTCGGGCATGTCGTGAGATGTGACTAATATAAGGTGGTGCATGAGGCTGGCAACATCATCATGTAAAACAAATTGTTATACAAACCACCACTGTAAGAACACATGCATGCTTTGATGCAGGTTTCATGCAAGGGGACTACCTGCTGTGGTGGCTCCATGCTCCATGAGCAGCAGAAGAGAAAAAAGAAGAAGAATACATAAAATATACAACAGAAGGTCTCCTGTTACAATATAATCTACTCCATTACAGGTATTCTCAAAACACTAACACTACTTGAACGTTGTTTGAAATATTTCCCTGACACTCATGCCTTTTTTTTTTATATCACTTTAAATTTTTTTTTAAACTTCACCACTATCCAATTTTTTATTTTAAACAATGTAGGAATAAACTTTATACTTCAATTCATAAATGGTGAGTTAAAAAAAATGGTTATATGTCTTACTAGGACAAAGAACAAAGAAAATTGCCAACATCGTGACCACAAGGTCTTCGTTAGGGACAGACAAACAAAAACAGAACAGGAAAGAGAGCAGAAGCTAAGTAAGAAACATGAAAATATATAACCTGTTCATCAGGTTTTTATTTTGTGTTTTCACATTCAGACGAATGAACAGGTTATAATATTTTCATTTATTTTCAGGTTTCCCCCTTGGCTCTCACTTTCTTTCCTTTACTTTCTGACTGCAGTCCTCCTAATTCAAGTATACTTCAATTGTTACTTTTTGTTTTTAGAAACACATATGATGTGAATTAGTGATGAAAATATGTGATATGCAAAAAACTTAAAGTTTAATTGTTGACATTCAATAACTTTATTTCAATGTCTGACATTGAACTCCTTATGGAGTGTGTGGCCACCATGTAGGAATTTCAATGTCTCTCTTCCCTTTCTGTCAGTTCACTCCTAGCATAAAATATTTCTACAAGCAATGTAATGACTACATACCATTACAGTCAAATAAGTACAGAACATTCAGGATCCATCAAGTACAAATGTTTGCGTTTGCCAACAAATAAAACAGCCATATGATTCTTCAGATCAAATTTGCCACAAGGGTTTTGGCAATATCTTCAAAGTCCAAAGTCATCTTCTTAATTCAAATACACTCAAATAAGAAAGTCGAATAAGCCATAAACCAATTTTTTGTCATTCTGAATCTAATATTTAGAACGGGTATAAAAGTTGAAACCTTCTGGAAAACTAATGTCTAGAAAAGTAGTTGAAAATAAGAAGGAAGTATTTATTGGTATTCCAGAATTTTTAAGTAAAGGTACAAATGACCTGAAGTAACTTTTGATTGAAAAAAGCAAACACAGAAATGTATACATACTTTATTAATGTTAGTGTATGCAAACACCTGAAATTGTTGTCTGATGTAAAGTAAACATGTTTCCCTTGATAGAAATATGCTAGTAAGAGTCTCATTTATGAAAAATAACATGCTGTTATATTAGCCATAAATAAGTCAGAATGTAAAGTGTAAATGACAGGAGGATTTTTAAAATGGCTGAATATTTATACTTCAGAGGAATCACGAGAGTAATAAATTAATGAAAGTATAAACACACCTGATTTGGATTGACAAACATCATACTGGGGGGGCACAGATGGGAACTGCATGTTGTAAAACGTGGTTAAGCAACAGGGTGTACTAGATAGATTACCACTGCATGAGCACACGAAGCGCTACTTGTAAGGAGGTATACTAGCCCCATGCTCCTTAAGGAACAAAACGGGTAAGAAGAAAATGAAACTCCAAATATGATACCACATATATCAACATATGAAGTCACTAAAGAGAATGTGTTATGTACCCAACAATAAACAGTGACAAGGCAGTTAAAGGACAGACAAAAACTTACACTAAGGTGGTACAAGTATGTGGATAACAAATATTATATAAATAATAACAATCTGAGGCACTTCATTCTGACCAAAGTATAAGAGAAATATGTTTGAGCAAAACTGGACTAAGTAAACAATGGTATTTACAGTTAATTTACTGTTCTAGTGAGGTCAAATCAATTAAGCCACAATAATATTATTACTGCGACCCTCAGGCCTGTCATAAGAGGTTGTGTATGGGGCTGACAACCTCATCATGTAAAACAAATAGCTACATAAACACCTTGGCAGTATCCTTTGAGGCTACCTTTTCATACTGAATGAAGTGTTGCTAGGGCCACTTTTACATCAGCTGTTCATACTAGTATATTTGTTCTGGATTCTACATCAGTTTCATGACATTTAAACTGGGACATGGTTTCCACTTGATGCCTGTTTATCGTATTTGATTAATGAAAACAGCTACTACAAGTTAACCAGGAAATTAAAGGACTAAGCTCTCAAACTGAAGAAAAAAAAAAGGGACATAAAATAAATAAGGAATGTAATATAATGATTAATGTGACAAGGCATTATGTAAGGCAACAGAAGTTGTATAAACCTATGATATTCACACAGTGGCATAGACAGACTTGCATACAAATTGAAAGTTGACCAAAAAAAAAGTGTGAAAGTTTATATACGTTTTGTTATAAATCTTCTCATCCTTTTTATTTTTTTTGGCGAGATGCATAAAATCAAATGTACTTGCTGGTAGTTTAGAGATTGCTATAAAATTTGAAACAAATATAAAAACATGCTGGCATAGAAAAGAGTTGTAGTTTGCATACATGACTGTACAGTCAGGAAGATATAAGACAACTTCTGGTACAATTTATGATCATTAGGGAAACATTAAACATGAATGACAGGATGTAGCTTAAGCTACTAGGTCGCATATAATCTTTTGTTTGTCATCGTCTTATTTGCTCGGGGTCACCATGTAGGAAGCTCTACATCAGAACACATGCTCCTGCAGTGGTGGTTTGTGTTGCAATTTGTGTTGCATGAGAAGCTTGCCAGCCCATGAAGTAGTCCACAAGCAGAACTTTCCCCATTACATGCTGGAGCAGGCGGTAAGGGTATAAAAGGTAAAGGTAAAGGAACCCGTTACACGCCCATTGAGGCATATTGGGAATATGGTGTTAGGCCCATATTATCTTGACCGTCGGCACACGAGGGGTGATGTGGTCGGCACCACGCCGGCCGCCTTAACAGAGTGCTGGAGCAGGAGCCGGTAAAAATTTTCCGCCTCATCTGGTAAGGGTATAATGAACATAAAATAAATATACAGACTAATAACACTACAGATGGTGGGTATACTATATGAGCTGATATTAATTACCACACACAGTGGTGATAATAAGAAATATGATAATAGAACACCTGTAAGGATACCACATAAAAAGGGCAAATAATAAATGTAGAAACATATAAGTTTTGATTTCCTTTGCACGGATTACCTTAAAATAGCAGTAATTCCTGTCGTAAACTTTAATTTTGATAGCCTATTTCTGTCAAAAAAACTAACTATGACATAATATTGAAAGCTTTGGTGAAAATGCAGAAGTACAAAAATGTAATTCACATTTTCAATACCAGAAGGTGTTATCATTAACAATTTTACTATTAGCATTTCTGCTTTAATATCTACTGCATGCTCTATCTATCAATTCACGAACCTCTTTATGGTTATACAAAATATATGTAATTATCCTAGTACTTTGGTAATAGAAAAAGAGATAGCAACAAGTCACTGACAATGGATAGGATACACATTGATAACATCTGCAGACAGCATTATAAAGTAACCCTTGTTCTGGAATCCCCTGGGTACAAGAGGTGAGTGAGACCAAAAAAAAAACTCTTACTGGAGGAAGAATTGAAAGGGATGAGGATGACATGGGAAACACCTTGAGCTGATGGCACTGGACTAGAGGACTTGGGATGAGTTTGCTGAAGGCCCATGTTCCCTGGCGAGGTGAACTGTAATGAATTAATGATGCGTAACAGCACAATTCGTTGTTGTTTCCGTAACTTCAATTTTTTTTGCATAGACAGGGGTGTCAGCCCTATGCTAAGCAAACTAACCTTTGAGGTGAAGACAGGAGTACGACAGGGATGCCCCTTATCAACCACTCTATTTTTAACAGTCATAGACTGGGTGATGCACCAGACAAACAGAGGGCAGTCCAAGAGGAATAAGATGGACTACATTTTCTATATTGCAAGATCTGGAATATGCAGATGACATTGCACTACTAGCACATTCACATCAACACATCCAGGAAAAAACGGATAGACTTAATAAGTTTAGCCAGCAGGTGGGCTTGAACATCAATTTAAAGAAGTCAGAGGTCATGATGCTCAATGTGAGCAACCCTGAGCCCATATCAGTAAGGAATCAGCAACTGGTACAGACAGATACCTTCACATACCTTGGATGCATAGTAACACCAGATGGCGGGGCAGGCAAAGACATCTACATCAGAATGAATAAGGCAAGAACAGCCTTTTTTAGCCTAAACAACATCTGGAAGTCCTCTCAATACAGCACAAGCACAAAATTAAGATTATATCAGAGCTGTGTGCTTTCTGTGCTTCTCTATGGTGCAGAATGCTGGAGAGTTACAGAGAAGGAAATGTCGAAATTGTCCTCTTTTCACACAACATGCCTAAGAAAAATTCACTGAATCTTTTGGCCGAATACCATCACCAACCAAGATCTGCTTACTCGGAGCAAGCAAGAGGACATGCACACCACCATAGCTGGCAGACGCTGGAGCTGGGTTGGCCATGTCCTCAGAAGAGACCCCGATGCCATCACAAGAACAGCTATGCTTTGGACCCCTGAAGGAAAACGAAAGAGAGGCCGATCAAAAACAACCTGGCAGAGGACTGTGGAGGCAGAGATGCAAAGAATGAACCAGAGTTGGGGGATTGTACGAAGGATGGCCACCGACCGAGCAAAGTGGAATCAATTTGTTGTTGCCCTACAAGACGCCACTAGGCGTGATGGCCACTGACTGCTTTGACGGTCGGCGGCTAAGGATCAAAGAAGAAGAAGAACAGCACAATTGGGTTGACAAAAGTAAGTAATGACTGGAGTAGTTGTATGTTTAAAGAAACTTTGGATGTCAAATCTGGTAAAAACAGGCTTATAAAATAATTCTTCACACGATACGCTAAAGATTTGATTGGTCTGAACTTTTTCTCACTTGCAGCTTGCTATTGGTCAGTAAAAAAGAGAATATTAATGAAAGCATAATTTAAGAAGTGTAGCTGAAGCATATGAAATGAAGTTAAAATTAATAAAGACACGACAAATATGTAATACAACCAAAATAAAATAAATCCTGATGTTGTAAAAAAAAAAAAAGGAAATCTTTTTAACAAACAATGAAATTTTCAAGTAAGTAAAAAGGAAATATTTAACAAGTAAAGATACAACCTATAAAATGCAGAATATACTTGAGTAGAGACACAGATTTGCCATGGCTACAGGCACCAGGAAATCGATAACTATATTATGTGCTCTTTTAGAGCACAGAAGGCTATGTGGAAGTTTATATTACAGCTTTTTTGTCATACTATTAGACAGATCATTTCATATTTCAGTCCGTTTGTAGTATCATTGGACACATCACTTCATCCTTCATGCCAGCCTGTTTGCTGTACTTTTGGATAAATCACCACCTTTTATGCCAGCCTGTTTGCTGTATTTTTGGATACATCACCTCACCTTTTATGCCAGCCTGTTCGCAGCGCTCTTGGGCACATCAATTCATCTTTCCTGCCAGTCCATTTACCATACTATTGTACTCATGAATTCACCTTTCATGCCAGCCTGTCTGTTATACCATTACACAGATCCCTTCACTTTTTACGCCAGCATGTTTGTCATCCTATTGGACAGATCACTTCACCTTTTACACTCCACAGCAGCAATATGTCATCACTGCAGCTTGCCCCCCTTGGCACAAGCAGGCAACAAAGCACTTGTTCTCTTGTAGTGGTAGTTTCTGCAACAATTTGTTGAATACAAATAGGTTTCAAGCCCCATGCACATTTGACAGATTTGCCACACAAAAAGGACTTTGTAACTGTGCATATCTGTCACAGATTACAAGATTCTGTTGTTGGGCATAAATCACACATACAAATTATATCATTAAGCACAACTGTTGCACATTATGAGTGTTGTTAGGAACAACAGACATGAATAGACAGGAATGTATCAAACTGTTGTTTGTGGCAACAAAAACAGTTCTGAGAGTGGCAAAAAAAACCTGAAAAGCATCAGTGAATCCTTCTTTCCTTTAAATTTCTTTAATTCTTTCTTTCTAAGTTTCTGACTAAACATTTTCACTTAACTTGCTGAGTGATAAATACAGCAAAATGACATTCTGTACAGAACATTACAACAGGAGGTAATCTGATCATCAAAAGTCATCCCTCCTACAGGAAATCATTTAGGTACTTTTTTCCTTCTAAAAAGTATATTTGTTTGGTTTTTAGCACATAAACTATATCTAATGCCAACAAACAACATATTTCTTCTACTTATGTTTTTTATTACAACATCCAGGAACAAAAAAACGAAAAATGTGGTTTATGTCAGGGAACAGCTGGATTAGGAGTAATATAATTAGTTAACACAGCGTGGAATTAAGTACAAAGTGGTTGTTGTATTGTTTAACCATTAACAAATTTAGGTCCCATGTTAAAACTAAAAAATGAAAACTGCATTAACATTTGGTAATTAAAAATTTACCAAAATGGATTCAAATAATAAGTGCATGGGAGATTGGACTTAATATCAAACATTAGGAATGTTTGATGACTTATGGCACGCTATGTCCTGGCTATGGGAGTAACTCAAAGAATATGTTTGGAACTGTTGGAATGGTAGGTATTAAAAGATATCTGTATTGAGATGTGGTGTACTGGTGTCCTACTTAAACTGTTATTCTGGAGGAAACATCTAGTCTCTTCTATCTCAGTATACAGGGTGTGTAAGGAAAATGTACACATATTTCTAATGCTAATATCTCACACATACCTTGAGATGGAATTTTGTTATTTTTTCAAGAACAGAGTAGAATGATGCAAGATGAGTACACCATTAGGTCACTACTTGTGAGGTATTCTACAGAACTTTACATTCATCTCAAAAGGTGCACATTCAGAGGTCTGAAGCATGAAATAAGACCTGTTTCATTACTACATTAGTAACAATACAGTCAGCTGCTCATCACAATTAACAAAGCACTGCTGCAGACGGGAGACATTTTGAACATTTCTAAATTTTAATGTGGAAATGTCATAATTCTATCTCAAATAACTGAGCTAAAAGAATTTACACAGTTTATACCATTATGTCTTTTTGAAATACCCTTATTTTGTTTTATTGATTCCTTCTTTGAAAAGAATTTTCAAATGAAACTTTGACAGGGTACGCACAACATCCTATCTAACAGACACAGCATCAGCAGACTCAACAGGAAAAATCAAAGTCTCATCTTCCAGTTTCGAGCAGGAGATGCCAGAATAGCCATATAAACCCTCAGCACCTTACCATGTGAAGAAACTGGTCTCACCCTTATGAAACAACCATAGAGTGCCCATCACTCACAAATGCCAGGGAAAAACCCACTACAGATACCTTCGACAATCACCAACTCACTATATGGAACCTTGGACCAACTGCAAAAACCTGCACTTTTCTAAGAATGGTATTGGGCTGCCAAGAGTAGACAGCTCAGCAACTATGTGATATCGACAACAAAAACTAACAAAAACTGTTCTTGTGGTCCTTAAGTTGTCATTATCTTACACAAATAGCAAGGTGATGTTCTGTGAGCACAAACATGATAAGTAAATCATGAAAAACAACAGATTCTGCTATAATAATTTAAATTCTTTTTAATAAATATATCCACAATCAGATAAAACAATTATTTAAAGTTTGTTATGGCACTGATTATGTAGGTCAAGATGGCGGCGTGGTAGGCCGCACTTTTGTGTTGTGCATTTCATGTCGTCGTTTTGGAGTCTGCATCTGTGGTAACAGCCCTTAGTAAGGCTGTATGAGTTTGTAGTGTGTTTGGCTTTTTCTGGATTATGTTGCTAAGTATTGTAAAGATGAAAACATCAAGTTTGCCTATCATGTGAGTTCGCTGTTTGTGTTGATACAAATAGCCAAGATGGCGGTTTTATGATGTGTCGATCGGACAGTGTTTCAAAACATTACAGATTTATTGAGGGCTATTGTATGTACCTGCAAGGATACTTGGAGAGGAGATGGGCACCGCCAAGCAAACCTCTTGCCCACTGAAATGCTATGATGGAAAGTCAACTCAGTAATAATTTGCCGGATCGGCCGATGCCCGGATTAACAACGACCGCGCTCTCATTGCCCCTTGAGAGTGATAAGTCAGCGAATGGGGTACAAACACCAGTTTTGAAACTTCCAAGAGAAAGTTTTGTTGTTGGAACTTGGAATGTACGCACGCTATATGCGTGTGGAAAAGTCAAAGAACTAACACATGAACTTGTTAGATACTCGTGGGACATCCTGGGCCTAGCAGAAGTCAGATGGACAGGATTAGGTGAATCAATAACGGATGATGGTCACAAAATTTGGTTTAGTGGAGATGAGTCTAAACATCAGCATGGAGTAGGTTTTATCGTACATAAAGATAGATTGAACTCTGTCATCAGCTGCACCCCAATAAATAGCAGGCTTATCACCATTCGTATTGCAGCACATCCAAAGAACATCTCCATCATACAGGTATATGCCCCCACTACTGACTATGAGGATGAGGCAATTGATAAATTTTATGACAATCTGGATGAAGCAATTAAGAAAATTCCAAAGAAAGATCTTCTCATCGTGTTAGGTGATTGGAATGCTAAAATAGGGCCAGATGCATACGGTCACTGGGCTGGTACAGTGGGGAGATTTGGGACAGGTGAAACCAACGATCGAGGACTAAGGCTACTAGAATTTGCCAGCAACTATAAACTAACCATTGCAAATACACTATTTCCTCATAAGTTATCAAGAAGAACAACGTGGCATGCCCCAAAAACTGAGATACATGGCCAAATTGATTTTATTCTTGTATCCAAAAGATTCAAGTCCAGTATTAATAAAGCCAAGACTAGGACTTTTCCTGGCGCCGACATTGGTAGTGATCACGACATGGTATTGATGACGCTCAAGCTTAAACTTAAAAAGAACTATAATCAAAACAGATGTTCTCAGTTAAGATTCAATTTAGACAAACTGAAAGATCCAGAAATCGCGGGAATCTTTGAGGCAACTGTTGGAGGAAAATTCGCAGCTCTCAACTTTTTGGAAGATGATATCAACTCAATCACAGAGAACATGAAAGACGTGCTCATTGAATCGGCAACAGAAATACTTGGTAAAAGAAAGAAAATAAACAAACCATGGGTTACAGATGACATTCTGAAGTTATGTGATACACGGCGGGAAATGAAAAAGGTTAAGAAAGAGGTTCCTGAAGCAGCATGGCAATACAGTATGGTGAATAAAAATATTAGGAAGAAAATGAAACAGGCCAAAGAAAAATGGGTAGCTGATCAATGTGAGTCCATTAATACGGGGCTAATAAAAGGTAACAGCAAGGCAGCTTTTGACACATTAAGAAAACTATCAAAACCCCAACAGCCCAGGGTAACTGTCATAGAAGATAGCAATGGGGCTCTGCTCAATGAAAAAAACAGCTGTAATGAGAAGGTGGACAGAATATTGTAAAGAATTATATAACTGTAAACTTGACACTGACTTAGGCATATTAAACAACATTAAGTGCGAAAACAGGGAACTCGGAAATGCAGCAATATTACGGGAAGAAGTGGAAGAGGCTATATGTTCGATGAAAGGAGGGAAGTCACCTGGTGTGGATAATATCCCAGCAGAGCTCTTGAAATATGGAGGACCAGATATAGTAAAAATCATGACAACAATTTGCCAGAAGATATGGAGTACAAAAAAATGGCCAAAAGAATGGACGCAGTCATTAGTAATACCGCTTCCAAAGAAAGGAAATCTAAAAATGTGCAAGAACTACAGAACCATTAGCCTTATTTTTCATCCAAGTAAGGTGATGTTAAGGATACTTTTGAACAGAATAAAACAGAAATCAGAAGAAATCTTGTCAGAGGAACAGGCTGGCTTTAGACCAAAAAGAAGTACCTCAGAACAAATCTTCAATATTAGATTACTTATCGAAAAACATCTCCAACATCAACACGATTTATACCATAACTTCATCGATTTCACAAAAGCCTTCGATCGAGTCTGGCATGAAGGCTTATGGCAAGTAATGAGAAAATTCAATTTTGATACTAACATCATAGATATCATTGAAGCACTATACAAGGACGCAAGCAGTGCTGTTTTTGCAAGCAACGACATTGGAGAATTTTTCAAAACAACTGTAGGAGTTCGCCAAGGATGTATTCTGTCACCAGTGCTCTTTAATATATATCTAGAACATATTATGCAGGAGGCTCTCTACGATTATAAATCAACCATATCGATTGGAGGCCGACCTCTGTGCAACCTACGTTTTGCTGATGATATTGATCTGATAGCTGGATCAGAGTCAGAACTTCAAGACCTTACCTCTAGACTGGAGAAAGTAACAAGAACATATGGGATGGAAATTAATATAGAAAAAAGCAAGATATTGGTGAATAGCCATAAGAAACATGTTCCGACCAACATTACGTTAAATGGGCAATCGTTAGAAGAAGTTAGCACCTTTAAATATCTCGGGTCCACTATATGTAGTGATGGAAGATCAAGTAAAGAAATCAAGACAAGACTTGAGATGGCCTCAGCTGCCATGACAAGGTTGAATATGATCTGGAAAAGTAACATCAGTTTTCCTGTGAAGATCAAATTATACAAATCACTTGTATTATCTATTCTCTTGTATGGGTGTGAGGGCTGGACACTCACTGCAGATACAGAGCGAAGGATTCAGGCTTTCGAGCATAAATGTTATAGAAGAATTCTGCGCATTTGCTATAAAGAGCACAAAACAAATGTCTATGTTAGAGAGAAGATAAACACCTATGCAGGCCACCAAGAACCACTTTTGTCAATAGTGAAACGTCGAAAGCTTGCCTGGTTTGGGCATGTAACTCGTCATGACTCTCTTTCGAAAACGATCCTTCAGGGAACAGTCGAAGGTAAACGGAGAAGAGGAAGGCAGAGAAAATCCTGGGCTGATAACATCAAAGAATGGGCAGGACACGGTTTTTCCACACTTGTAAGCATTGCTGAGGATAGAGAGCAGTGGAGGACCCTGTCTGCTGATGCTTCCACCATGGCACCCCTACGTCCCATGACGGGTTACGGGATGAGATGAGATGATGATGGCACTGATGATATTAAATAAAGCATAATTTAAATATATGAATTTCCTTGAATACCAACTATGTTTTCTTGGTGGGATAGAGTAAAAAAAAAAAAAAAAGCTAAAACATTTTACAAAATGTAAAGAAAGAGAAAAGTAAAACATCACTTATAAACAAGCTGAAAGCTTCAAGAAATTTTATACAATAGACTATTTGTTCTATAAACATATATTCTATCATTTAAACAGAAATATACTGCATCTTACATATATGACATAAACAGACAGAGGTAGTAGCTAATTTCACAAATATCATAATCTGATTTTCAACCCCCATGCTCCTTAAGAACTGCAATGAAAAACAAGAAGAAAATCAGACAGTCAATAGTCCTATTGAGATAGGAATTAGACATAATGCATACATGATACACTTCAATTTTGTACATAATACTGTACATTTTACTACAACAACTATACTTGTAAAGTATTAAATGTAACAGTCTTGCCAAATTATTGCGGGTAATTAAAAGTATATGTTGCTTTTCAGAAGTATTCTTACACAAATATATGTTTACTGGAAAAAATGTGGTACAATCTTGCAAAACGTATGATGTGTTTGCAAATTTGATTTGAAGAAAAATGTTTTAAAAAACCCCCATAAGATTTGGTTAAAAATATCTATTCTGAGATATTTATCATAGAACATTTGCACAGACTTGCACACTTAAATTTGAAAATCCACACTGATCTACAGTATTTCATACATTTGAATGTTTATACTGATCCACAGTATTTTTATACTTTTAGATGTTTGAACATGTACATTAATCTACAGCATGCGCATACATCCACATGTTTGAATGTTTGTACTGATCTACAGTACTTTCAAACATTCAGGTGCTTGAATGTCTATGCTGATCTACAGCATTTGCATTCACCCAAATATGTGCTGACCTTAAATTATTTTTTGTTAAATTTAGATAAGATTATTATAACTGAAACAGGAATTCAGGAGACTATAATACAAACAAGAAAATTAACCACAGCCCAATAAACACAGATCCTTGATTAAATAAAATAAATAAAACTGGGAAAATTACAAAGTGTGGCTAGAATATAGGAAACTTCATGTTAGGAAATATCAGATCTTGCATACTTTCCATTATGTGTGGGATTGAAATAATCAAATATATAACATACTGCACATTAAACAAAAGGTTACAATAGTTTGACATACATTAAGATATAAATAAAAAACACTTATGTCACATCAACATATAAATAATATAAGTTTTTTTTTTTGTATGGAGAGTTTTGAACAAACCATTACAGGTGTATATCAACATTCAATTGTATGTTATTGTTGACTTTGCTGGTAACAGAGTCAGCACATACATTCATATAATGTTCTACTGCAGTAGAAGAGCTCTTTTATTTGTATGACAAGAGGATCAACAAGAGATGCTCACATCTGGGCACGGGCTAGAGACTGTGCCAAATCTCTCTGTCTCTCTCTCCCTTTCTTCTACTATCACTTTAATTAGCAGTGAGCAAACATCAGTGATCATGAGTCAGTGACAAAGATCTCATTATAAAGTCTTGGTAAAGAACATCTTATGATAGGTAGTCTATGATCAGAGAAATTGAAACAAAATGTCAAAAAGCCAGTGAAGTGAGTTACCAACTGTCACTACTTCTCAAACGTTAGAATATCAAAATGGAAACTAAATGACAAATAGTATATTCTTACCAACTCTTTATTACTGATGCCAAACAATGGTCTCTGACAAAAGCACAGGAGAGAAAAATCACACCTTATGAGGTGAGAAACTTAAGAAAAGTCATTAATGTTACCATGAGAGACAGAATGAGAAATTATGACATCAGAAAAATTGTAGGTACTATATCCTGTATCAAGTAAACAGAGAGACAGAAAATTAAGTGGTTTGACCATTAGAATAGAGCCTGAAAATTAAATTTCCAAGTTCACAATTTTCTTGTCTAACAAGATAAGATTGAAAAACTGAGACCATTATAACAAGAAATATTAAACTATTTCAAGCTGACAAACATTTCATTTTCAAAAATTAATTTAAGGAACAACAACAGACAGAACTTTTAAACAGCACAGGGTACAGGAAGTTGTGAACAGACATGATCACCTCTGCTGGCTGGCATAATACATGAAGAAGAAGAAGAAGAAGAAGAAGGAGAATTTAAGAAATCTAAACTCTACACATACCCATGACTTAGTATATCAACTACAATTACGTCCTATATGGCTTGGTGGAAGCTTGGCAGCAGAAGCTCCATTTTGCAGAAGATGTCTCCATAATATCAGAGAGTATTACAAGTCCATACTTGAGTGACGTTTCATGTGAAGGGCTAGATGATCACTTCTGGAGAAGCATCTAGGGCAAAAACGACATTGGAATGGTTTGGCCCCCGTGTGCTTTCTGTAGTGACGCGTCAGCTCGTCAGACCTTGCGAACCTCCATTCACATCCTTCCCATGTGCATTTGTATGGCTTCTCACCTGGTGATTTACAAAGTATCAAGTTATTTGATTGAATCAATCTTATGAGAGATCTGAATACATGATAAAAGGAAATTAATGTGCAAGTGGTGTGTGTGTGTGTGTGTGTGTGTGTGTGTAAGCAATCTCATAAGCATAAGATTTTTTACACACATACCTTACAAACATTAAAAAAAGCAATGCATGCAAATATTACATATGTGTAAAAAGATAAAGTTGTCCCATAGCAGATACTGTTATAGGGGAGTGAAATGTCAAAGACTTCAATTATACTAGGGCAAAGCTTTATGAGATGAAGTTTCCCTTCCTTGCTGCTATCAGAGGTCAAAATGTAAATACACACAAACATACATAAATGTCCATGTGCACACACATAAACACTTACTAAACACATATGCACAATACATTAAAGCATACTGAGATATGTTTCAGAGCCATACAAAAGTACTGACTTAACATTTGAATTGAAGATTCTGATATTTTTTTTTATCATCTCCATACATGTCCCAATGCAATGAAAACCCCTCTTGCCTTTGATATTCATATACTGATATCCTTGTCTGTACCTCCAACAGTGTCTATATTGCTGCCAAGGTATATTTATGATTCTACATCTTCTTGTGGTGTTTCCTCAAGTGCAACACTGTTTCGTGCATTTATTCTCATTGTCTTTGTTTTTTTTTTCCCTGTGACCTATCATCAAACATTTTCATTTTGCCTTGCATCTGATTACAGTTACATACACGTACATGTACATATTAATAGTGATTCCTCTGACGATGCATTTTATAAGGTGCTTAGATAGTCATGTGTTTTGTCAACATTCACTCTCCCAGAGGCAATGGTGCCATTTGGATGGTAACTGGCTCAGTGTGTGCGTATCATGTGTTGCTTTTCTACTGTCTAGTGTTCTTTTTGTTTTCTTTCTTACTAGTGCCTGCCACTTACATAACTTTTAAAAAATTATTTACTACTCACAAGCCTAGGTTTCTCTCTTTGTTCAGTTTTGTGTTCATACACATAAGAACAGCATTTGATTGGCAAAGTGATTAGAGCGTATGCTTTTCGAGGCAAAGTTACCAAGTTTGAAAACCTGGTAACATTAGACTTCAGCTGACCCAGTTGTAAATGAGTACCTGACTTTGCTATTGAGTTAGGGAAGGCAAAAGCAGCTAGGAAGGGAAGTGGTCATCCTACCTCATAAAGCTGGACCTACAATAGAGATGTCTGTAACACTTCAGTCCCCTTCAGCAGTATCTGCTATGGGACTATCTTTGCCTTATTGTTTTTTTTTTTTTCCCATAAAAGAAAAACCAGTTTACACAGTCTGTATGGAACTACTCCAATAATGTATATTAATGACAATAACGTAGCAGCTGCCATTTTACCCCGAAAATGGCAACTATTCATAGACCAGTTCTGACAGCTCATACAACCACTACAACATTAAAGATCACCATCCTCTAATCAATCACAAGGGCATGGACAGACCTTCAATGGATGGCAGAGTAAAAGAAGATTTGGCATATATTAGCTGAAGACCTATGCACCTTACAGCGCAGAATGGTTATAATGATGACAATTTACCATCTACTGCAAATCTTGGAACAACACATTCAAGTCCTAATTGGTAACGACTAATCAGTCATCACTGAAAACATGACCATCTAGCTGTGTAGGCACCTATCTCTGGTGCTATTCCCTGCTCTGACTGACCTACTCTGTGTGGAGTAAAGAAAGGCAGTCTAACAGCAGATACTGCTGTAGGATAATGAAATGTTAAAGACTTTACTCTACTAAGTAGCAGAGTTATGAGGTGGGAGATCCCGTTCATGCTACCTTTGCCTTCCCTAACTCTAAAGCAGTGAGACACCAATTTACAGCTGGTAACTTTGCTTTGAGAAGCATGCACTCTAACTATTCTACCATCTGACTTTCATAAACAGAGTGCTGAAGACAACAATTGCTGTATGAATCATTACTGTATTGCAAATGTATCCAGCAAATGAAGTGTATCCCAGTTAACAAATCTTTCTCATTAGAAATAACCGTGTCTTTTGGTGTTACACAGAGGAAATCCTGCTGTAATGATGCAAATTATGGACATTCAATGAACAAAAAATAACAATGGTTAAGGGGAATATAACTTCTCATCAGATGCTAAACTAAGTAGATTGTCCCGATGGAGGCTAACGCTCACATTAAACTACATACACCAGAAAGAAGTGATGTGTGCTCGTGGGATTGTCATGAGAAGAAGACTGACAGAACACTGCACCATCTTAGTAAAGCTGAAGGAAAAAAAAAAGCACACACACACACACACATGACGATTAAGAAGGAAGACTGTGGACAGTTTAACATCATAACGCGAAACAAAACTTTTATCTACCGAGTAGATAAAAGTCACTAGGGGCAGAAAATTATGCCTCTGGCATAGCGTTTGAAGAACCAAAGCCATCACAGGATCACTATCAGTATAAATCAGCAATTAATGGTGCAAACTACAGTACTTGTAGCTACTCTCCTATGCCTTTGTTTATTAATCTGTCTATATTTATCAGCGTCTAGTGTTTGTGACTGTAGCTGACTAAGGGTGAATCCCGAAACGTCTCGTGTTTTCTATATGCGTTAATTTGTAAACTGATTCCATACCACAATATAATTTACATTTATACCTCCCAGTAATTCACCAGTGCAGTCTTTCTCATTAACACTCACCAGTGTGCGTACGCAGATGTGCTTTCAAATGTGAACTTTTTGTGTAGACCTTCCTGCATCCGTTGTACGGACACTTATGGATCCGCCTTCTGTTGTCCGGGCTGACCTCGACCTTTGACTTTTGACCTGCAGGCAACATCGAGGATCGCTGTGCCACATTTAGTAAAGGTTGGGATCCTGAAACTAGGGCAGCCGAATGACTTGGGGACATCTGTATGCTGGGATGATGATGCTGTTGCTGCAACTCATGAAGCTTCGTAGAACTGGCTGAACTAACAACGAGTCTATGTTGTTTTTGTGCAAATTCGGCAGAGTATGGCCGAACAACCTCCGTTCTTCCGGGCTGAGCTACAAGTTTCAAGGCAAAGGGATCGTTCGATTTGTACTTAGTCGGAGATAGAGGCGGCGGGTCGCTGATGTTGCTGTCCCAGGAAACTCCACTGGAGGAGGAGCTAAAGCTGTTAAGACTTACTGTGTCTGAAAGCCTGTCTGACAGTCTGTCACTGATATTCAGTTTAGCCAATGCATCCAGCCTTTCACAACTTTCCACCTCTTCACCCGATTCGCTATCACATTCACAGTCATCGTCGTTTTCATCGCGTATGTCCGGAATATCGTCTGGGTCGACTTCTGAATCAGGAACTTCCGAGTCCGTGTATTCAGTAGTTCCATTGGCACTGAAAGGCGAACAAGAATTCTCATCATGGAGAAGTCTGAGGTCCGTTACACTAACATTGCCGAGGATCTGCTCAGTAAATGAACCTTCAGCTACATCATCGATTGGTGTTCTGTTGCGCTTCCAGTCTGCATTCTGGGCATTTTTAAGCTCATATGATATCGTTTTAAAGGAGGTCAGCTTTGGTTCGTTTTTCAAGTACCGCTCCATCTCCAGGCAATTCTGGTTGAGATAAATAATATCAAAATATAAGTAAATGAAAAGGAAATGGCTTTGATTTCATTATTCTTATTACAGTATTTTTCTTCTTAACAGCTAAAGTTTTTTTCCCCCTCTAAAACATACCTCGTTGTAATTGTGTCAATAGTTAAACATACATTTATTATTTAAGAAATAAGTTATTAGCAATTGTCACAAAATTAACCGTGATACAACGTTAAAATATCTCCAATGATACAACGTAGGGATAAAAACTAATGCGTAAGCTGCTAGAATACATGATCGCCCACGCCGCGGGTCATCACCCGCCATGGAAATTAAATTGTTAGACTTGAAGGCAAAACGGAACGGGATGAGAACGGAGATCAAAAGGAAAAATCTGACTGAACGCGTGCTTGAAACTAGCGAGGCTAAAAGGACGCAAATTGGTGGGGAAAGGAGGAAAAAGTCACGTTCCCCAAGTTGACATAAAGTAAAGAAATCGACAAAAGGGACCTTGGATATTATACGCCACAGTCATTTTTTGGACGCTTTTGCGATAACTTAGTCCGTTTATTTGAATGCAGTGATGAACGCATTCCAGAAGATTCTAGAAAATATTTGAAAAGTAACTTTTCTTAATAATAATGTTAGGAATATAAAACCTAGTTGGCCGGATGGCCCATCTTGTGCAGTGAAATAATATGCTTTCATTTATACAGACGGACAGATAATAAGAAAGATATTGACAAAAGACTGTGTTGTTCATATCAACGATCGTCTGCATTGAAATAAAACATGTCACTAATTTTCAAAAAATTGTGGCCTTGAAGACGCAAGTGCTAAAATCTAGTTGGAATGAAGAGAGGGGATGGGCTGGAGAATTGTGGCTAAAAATAACTTTAAAGGGCAAAATTGTGTAGGGGAAGGCAGAGTTGGTTCAAAAAAAACAAGTGTGTTTTTTTTGTGAAACGCAAGTAGAGACGGACGGACCAACAGACAATAAGGCATACTTGACTGAGGTATGACTGAAATGACTTTTTGGTAGGATATTTGAATTTGAAAAAATAAAAGGCAGTGATTGGCCATAGATGAATATATTATCGGCGCTCAGACGCGCATTTTGTGCCAGTCATTATAAGTTGTCCTAGTAGACACAGTGAATTATTAAGTGGTGTAATTCCCAGAAGCTATTGAAATATTTAGAGGGACGCCATCCTAAGGCCAGCAGCTCAGCTGAGTTTTGCTAGCATTTAACTGTGTTCTATATTCATAATTCTGGTAAGACTGAAATTATTTCTTTGTACATTTTAATATTTGTTTAAGGTTTCGAGTGATTTGATACTGCAATAGCATAATCTGTCCCTTACAACAAGTAAGGATTCGCTCTAGACCCCCCGCCCCAGTTCAGGGTCTAGAGACAAATAAAATACATAAACTCCAGCAAGGATTAGGAAGGACAGATCAAGTGTTGGGATCAGTGAAACATATCACCTATCCTATTCTATGGCAGGAAGCTAATGAACATATTTCAGAATACGTAGTCTGGGAGAACTTATCCTATGTGAAACCAACTTGGTAAGATGTGTTGTTTGGTCAGAAAGATCTGACCCGTCTATGTGGTGTTGTTGTTGTGTAGTGTTGTGTCCAGAAATGGTTAGAGGATGGAATTCTGACACATGACTAATACTTTGATTGCAGAACTGTGAGTTTTAGTTGGCACCAAGGTGGTGTCAACTGAGTTGTTGAATATTACAAGAGTGGACCCGTGCAGTAACATTTTGTCAGAGCAGCCTATTATAGCCCCCAAGCACGGAGAGGTGGGGCCACCAGACTTCTGATATTGCCCCCAAGCACGGAGAGGTGGGGCCACCAGACTTCTGATATTGCCCCCAAGCACGGAGAGGTGGGGCCACCAGACTTCTATTATAGCCCCCAAGCACGGAGAGGTGGGGCCACCAGATCTCAGCACCAGAGCTACACCTTCAAGCTACGTGAGCGCCTGGTCTGCTGAGAATTCACCAACTCAACTTATTTGCTAACACACCCATAAAAATTCCATCCAATAACTGGACAATGTGTAGTCACCATAGACAGGGAGTGATGAGGCCACCCCAACAGCACATCCATTAAATGTTCTCCCAAAATAGATTACAATTATAAACAGTAGTAATATTAACTAGTCTAGTAACATACATATGTACACACCTTGCATTTATTATGTAATATTCATGCATTTCTTTCATAATTGCAAAACCTTTCATATGTTCTGACCAAATTAAAACCTTGGTTCAGAACAAATAAATTTAAAGAAAATTACTATCAAAATTTTACACACTTGAGTTAGTTCAGTGTATTATAACATTTATTAATATTATTAGACTTAGTAAATATCTGTGTGTGTATGTAAACTACCACAACACATTACATATCATTACCCTAGACATTTAACGTAGCCACACTCATTAGTAAAAAAAAAAAAAGATAGGTGTGAGGTCGTAGTGGTAGCACGAAGGGCCTTCTGACAATTCACAGATACATTTTATCTCAGGAGCCTTCACAGCTGACCTCATGCATCACACTTAGTAATATCACCATCATACAATACCATCAATCCACTACAGCAATGAAAATTTCTGCAATAATCTTCAAAAAACCTCAAGCGCTGGGTGGGTGCTGTGGTGTCTCCATGGTCGATAAGAAGCAAAATAAGTGAAGGAGAACAGAACATCAACCAAATCAAGATTTCTAATTTTAAACAGTACTTCAGGAATACGGTAAAAATAAAAAATATTTAACTCAAGAGCGTCCGATTGGCTAAACCGTTAGTGTTTTACTCTCGGGGTACAGTTACCGGGTTCCGGGATCGAAACTTGGTAGCGTCACTCTCCAGTTTACCCAGCTGTAAATGGGTACATGACTCTGCTCTTGAGTCAGGGAATGCAAAAGTGGCGAGGAAGGAAACAGGTCACCCCCATCTCATAAAAGGCTGGACTAGTATGGCGATGTCTCTAATGCTTCACTCTTACGGACTACCTTTATCTTTTTTATTTAACTCAACAATATATTTTAAATAAAAAAAAGGTAGCGGGTCCCGTTACACGCCCAATATGGTGTTAGGCCCATATTTTCTTGACCATCGCACACTAGGGGTGAAGTGGTCAGCATCATGTCGGCCGCCTGTAACCTTCCCATAGTTGCTCTGGTACCAGCCTAAGTAGCATCCTATATATAAAATCCCAGCTTTTTCTGTCAGTGCGTAACGCTAAGGGATGCAACTTTGGTTGAAAGTTATACATTAATTGTATTGTTTCCCTTATATGTACTCTCCCGAACATAGTAACAATCGACAAAGAAAAGTGCGCAAGTGTTGGTGTGCATGCGCCAATAAAATCTAACTGTGAACGGTTTGCGATAACCATCAACAAATCTCAGGGGCAAACATTTGAACATGTTTGAATCTTTTTGAACGAGTCGCTCTTCTCTCATGGACAGCTGTACGTCGTACTCTCTCGATCGAGAAATCCCAACAATGTAAAAGTACAAATTAAAACAACAGAAAATCAAGGTGCTCTTTTGATGGACAATCGAATGTTCATAACTAACATTGTTTTTCCAAAAGTATCTGAATAATTAAAATTGCAGTTATTTATTGGTGCTTTTGAATTTAATTCCCGTCTTAAGACGGGCTTTTACACTAGTAATATAATAGAATTGCCCCATGAATAGAACCAGAGCCCGGAGCCGTTTGCGGTCTTTAAAAAATCCCACCTCAACTGGGGATCGAACCATGGACCACAAAGCTAGGAAGCCAGTGCGCTAACCACTGCCCCAACGCGGCTTTCCCCCTTTCCGTTTTGAGGAATCCTAAATGATAATGCTGACCTGTTTGCCAACAAAATCTCGTAAAAAGCAAAACAAATACTGAAACAGGACAGTAATATAATATAATGAAACAAATATAACTTATTCTTTTCGTAGACCGTAAGAATCTGATACAAATGTAAAATGTAGGAAGAGGGGCATTTTTCTGCAGTTACACTTTTCCATTATATTCTGAGAACACTAAAAAACGACAAATCTGAACGTGAATTTTCTGTTGACCTCTGCCACTAAGGTATCATCTCTCCACCAGACATTCCAGACAAGAGGAAGGGAACGGAAAGTTGTATAAGAAAAGGGGAAGGGGGTGAAAAAATGCAGCGCATTAGATAATTTCCGTTTTCGGACCAAAATCGACGTATACCAGACTAAACTGTTACACGAGTATGCAATACCAGACCAGCGGAACAATGACAAAAAAGATACTCAAGAGGTTCAGGCGCGTTGAAGTAGTGAAACACTGGGGAAGTTGGGAGAGAGGGAACCCCATCTTAACTCTATACCACCCACAGAACTGAAAAATTACAGAAACTGCCACTGCAAAAGCACTGAACTGCTTTGGTGCAGGATTCCTGCATGAGAGGATACAACTGTAGTGGCTCTGTGGCTCATAAAGAGCAAAGGGTGGGAAGGAGGAAGGGAATTCCAAATTTCGTCTCTTTATGACAAGGAATATGCAAACAACTCTACAAGAAAACGTGACATATATCCTGTCACTACTTCAAAACTTGACATACCGCAGTTATTACTTGATAATTTGACTCATACAAAGTCACTCCTCGATAATTTAACATATTCCTAGCCATTACTCCGAAACTAGTCATTCCTCTGGTCATTCCTTGAGAATTTGACACATTCCCGATCACAACTTCAGAATTACACATACAGTATTACCACCGAGAACTTGATATATTCCCAGTCATTACTTAACATACATGTCCAGCTGTCACTTGATAATTTGACACTGGCCCAGTGATTACTGTACCTCAGAACTTGAAAAAATCCTCAATCTTTATGACACTCTTAAGCTAAGAGGATGTAGTATATGTACAACTAAAATTGCACAATATGTGAATCTGACAGACCTGTTAAAAGTTTATGCTGATTTATCTCATACTATAAATGGTTTTTTTTCTTCTTTAATTTAATTTATTTATTAAGAAAATATCCCTTTCAACCTCTGCTGTAATTTAAATTTAAGATATGTTCAATTGCCGATGCCCGACCGTGGCATCATATCACCTGTCCAATTATTGTTAATATAATAAATTAAAATTTCCAAAGTGTGTGTGTGTTTTTCTTTTGCTCTAAAATGATAGTCTCTTCATACTCGTTATTGCAAACCAAAAATAATGTTTGAAAAATTGAGGGGGGGGGGGGGGGGGGGGGGAAGAGGAGGAAAGAGGGGGGGGGGGAAGCTTGCTGTTGTTTGGGTTAATATTTAAAGTACTCTTTATTTGTCATTAGTAATATGTATTGCTAGAACCTCACTAGAACTTCACTTTTCCACCATACCCCTACTAATCATATATGTTAATTTGTGTTCACTGTTTGACTATACTGTGCGGTTCTCTAAGTCTATTCTTAACACCTGTTCTATCCTTAAGGGTAAATTACATGTCTGTACACAAATATTATACTGGGATTCTCTGTTGTTCATATCTCTTACATTTTAATAGTAAATGCTCTGTATTATTGTCTCGAAGACATTCTGTACAGTAAGGTTCTTCTACTCCGAAACAGCTCGTTACGTGTCGTAGGCTGTGAAGTCCTTTATTGCTGGGAACAGGTGGCTCTTTGGCGGTACGAGCGGAAGACGCCGAAATACGTTAACAATAATAAAAAAAACATTAACATGCTAAAAGAACAAGAAAGATGAAAAATAAAAAATATATATATCAGTGCGCGTCATCACGAGATCTCACAGCACCCTGAAACATCCATAGTGCCAGCTCTGGCCGGGAAGATTCCATTCCCCGGATAGTTGATATGCTCTTGTTGGAGCTTTGAACAGCTTGCATGGATGTCTTCTGTTTAGAATGTTATCACATGTCAATGTCTACTCATTTGTTATGATTCTTTTAATTAAGGTTTTCATCTCTGATCTACCTATCCCTACATTTATTTAGTTTTTACCAGATCATTTTTTTTTTTTGGCAAGTAAAACGAAACCATCCAACAATATATCTTTAGCCAGTGATCAGGGTTGTGGAGCTGGCCAACACATTTTCGACCCCGACTACAGTTTTTTTACAAGCCTATGGCATAAAATTCGAAGTCAGAGTTCAGGAATTTTTTACCGACTCCGATTCACCTAAAAAACGACTGACTTAACGACTTCGGCAGTGATTGCCCTGCTAATGATGATAACATTACAAATATTCTACTTCCACAGGGAATACAGATGAAAACTTCCTCAAGGGGGTCATCTGCACTGGTTGATCCATGCTCCATAGGAAGCGAAAAAGGAGACGGCGATGATCATGATGATGTACTTAAGTTCAAGGCCGTTATTTGACCACCGAGGAGTAACGAAGTGCTAGCAGAGTAATCTGTTTCAACTCGAAACACACTGATGCAACCGCTGAGTTCAAAGCGTACTCAGTTCATTTGTTTAACAATTTAAACAAGTAAATTACGAAATGAAAAGTAGGTCAGCGGTCCATAGGGACTTTAATAGTTATACTGCCACTTGAGAACTTTGCAAGCTACAGGTAATAGCTTCAATTTATGAGCATGGAAGATCACAGACAGGCTTTGATTAGTCGCTTTGTGACATTTCGGATAAAAAATAATTGCTCGATCTCAGATAAAATAACAAAAAAGTAGGTTTTCGTAAAGTTGAACTGCTGAGGAGATAGAAGAACGAAATTCGGGGTGTGTGAAGTTGTAGGGAGAGAATATAAAGCATGCACATAAGGGAGGTGGGGTAAACAAAATACTTTTTTCGTTCACTCTCATATTTATTTATCTCATAAACTTGGTGGTCTGTCTCAGGCATCTCTGTCACCATACACTTTCTTTCTGGAATGCGCTGACGAATGCCTTGCCTCGTGAACCAGGCGGTCTCGGAGGACATGTTCTCCTGTTTGTTAATTTTCCCCCACGTGATTCATATCTGTCTGCCCGTTTTACAATTTGTTGAACAGATGGTATTTGAGTCTGCAGTGGCCGTTTGTCAAGATGGAAAATAATTATTACCTGATTTCGTCTTTGTGAAGAGTATTATGCTTTTGTTATATCTGACTGTGAGAGTTTTTCATGTCATTTTTCTCCTAATGTATTTTATATTATTAATTGTATCTCTTCAAACGTTGCCCTGTCTTCAGTCATAATTTTTCATCCTCCTTCTTTGGCAAGTATATCTGCTGTTTCATTTCCATGTAACTTGCTGCAAGCACCAATCCACTTTGTTTAACTTATAGCTAGTTTCTATTAGTGCTTCCAACAGGTTCGTATTGTTACGGTTCCTCTGGTTTCTTTAAGAGCCGTGGTAGCGCAATGGTTAGTGCACTGGCTTCCGAGCTCAGATCCCCAGTTGAAGTGGGATTTTTTTTACGGGAATCGAATACCATAGCAACTGTGGGAAGGTTAAAGGCGGCCGGCGTAATGCTGACCACATCACCACGTATGGTCTAGAAAATATGGGCCTAACATCATATTCCCAATATACCTCAGGGCATGAAACGGGATCTTTTACCTTTGTTTTTTCGTTTTTTAAATCATGTAGGACACACAGAAACGCTTTATATTAAGTTCCTTATACATCTCTCTCCCCCTCTCTTTCTGTCTCTCTCTCAATCACACACAGAGTAACGTTATCGAAATTGGAAAACGGAATACAGAAGGGCAGGAAGTACGGACAGAACAAAATGAATGACGTAAACCTTTTCATCGCTAACATAAGATGGTGATTTCAGTGATACCATGCATACATCATAATAGTGTTTAATTATAAATCTCTAGATCTTGAAGCTGTCATGGACTGGAAGGGAGGCTCAAAGAAGAGTTGGTTACCCGAAGAGCAGCAGCTAGGAGACTCTTCAGGCCATAAATCGAGGATTCCCCAGCAAAAGAGAAATAGGCAACATGACGTTGATGGTGTATACCGCTCCACCCATGTTCATGTCTAGACTTATGGATGCGAGTCATGGCCAATGACTACAACTCACAAAAGCCAGCTCCAAACCTCAGAAATGAGGTATCTGAAGGTGATTGAAGTAACAAAAATATACATTGTCCGCAACCAGACGATACGCCAGGGCCTCAAAAGCCACCCGTGTATACCCGACTGAAACAGTCCCAATTACGATGGTCTGGCCATGTCTGCAGAAGAGGAAAGGATAGGCTACCACGACAAATATGGTAAACCAAGAGCCAGGGATCTAGACCTCCAGGATGATCCAGAGTTCGCTGGGAGGAAAACACTAGACAATCTCTGCAGAACCAAGTACTTCATTACTGCACCAGAATAACTGTCAAAAGTAGCCGACAAGAGGGGGCACAAACATTGTCCCAAAAGAACTGTCAAAAGCAGGAAACATGAGGGGGCACAAACAAGAGTTCTAGAGTTAGCTTAAGGCGTCAGACTGGCGAATGCAACAGAAGACCATAACATATAAGAGCAGCGAGGAAAAAAACGGCACGAAGCTGCACATACATCAGGTATCACTCAGGGAAAGACTGAACATATAAGACTGTCAAGAGAAGAGGATGAATGTGCGGACACAAACAGGACATTCAGCAAGACAGTCATTAAGTCACTCTGGTATAACACTGAACAACAGTCTGACAACGCACATCCTGTCAGGAAATTTGTTTGGGAACTACTATACAAGATATACCGTCCCATACAGTTCCCAGAGGTCTCATTTGAGACAAGGAAAGAACAGGAATACTGCTCCCTCAGGCATGTCGTACAAGGTGACTAATATGAGGTTGTGTATGAAGGCTGGCAATCTCATCATGTCAAACAAATTGCTACAGAAACCAATGCTGCTAAAGCATGTGCAGGCTTCCTGAAAGGGGGCCAGCTGCCATGGTGACTCCATGCTCCGTTGGGAGGGAAAAGGAAAATGATGGTGAAGATGCTGATACAAGATACACTGGCGTAACAAATCCTACCACGATGACAAGTCGCGAATAAAACCATGCCTAAGACGCTAGAATGCTCGCCTTCGTACAGCTATTTCGAGCTTAACCAATAAACGCTAACCGTGAACTTTCCGACCCCCTAAGGACCGTTCTATTGATAATTCTTAACGATTAATGCTACGGGTCTTTTTAAATATCCAGCACGTGAGGTATTACGGAGTTATTTGTGTAGAAAGTAGTGACGTAATTGTGACATTAAATTTGCGAATTATCGTAACAACTACCATCTTCTCGTCGCCGATAACGACATTCTGAATAGCCGTTTTTCTGTGTTTCCAGTGCTAGATACCCGTGGCTCGTTACCCGTACATATATAATGTCAACGCTATCGACGTACACCGATCCGATTTTGTGTCAGCTAAGCGCATCAGTAGGAAAGTTCCACATGCCTAGGTATATGAAAGTTCCACATGCCTAGGTATATCAGATTATTTTTACACGCAAGAGAGATATCTAACAAGGAAGAGCGAGCAGAAAAAAAAAATGTATAGAAATATAGCGGTATTTAGAATTAAACAAAATGATATGATTTAAGTTTTAAAAGCTGATCAATGTGGAATTACAGAGCAAGGGTAACAGAGGGAATAATTCGCTGATATAAACTATAGTTCCGACGTCTAAAATGTATATGTGTTCATCGCTATAGTTTATGTTTGTTTACTCTCCTCTCCTTTTTTCTTCCAATGTAAATGGCGAAGTGGCGATTTTTAAATGTCAGGCTTTACTGTTGTATTTCGTAAAAAAAAAAAAATGATATTCACGCCATATGTACCATAACTTACCAATATATTCCCGCTGAATACCGCCAGGGGACGTCTTGAAAAGTGCCGGGTTCAATTTGGAACTTTCGACGGGGTCTCCGCAAAGACGACTAAAAATATCTCCCCCGCCCCCATCCATGCCAACAGCAAAAAAAATTCCTTTGATTACTGTCCATGACTATGAAAATAATAACAAAAGTCCATATTACGTACATGGTGTTTTATATTATACATATCAAACTGGTTAAGACGAACGCTACTGTAACGTAACCACACTTATATGTTTTCATTCTGTTTGGTCAAAATCTTTTAGTATATAACCTAACTCTAAGCTCTTCCTTACTTCGTGCTCACTATGCCACTATAAAAGATTGTCAAAGTGTTTAAATTAAATACCGCAACGCGATAATTACGCCAGAAACGTTCTGCACCAAGGAAAATAATTGTATAATAATTTTTAATTTTAAAGGAAAATTAGCAGCTCATGATAAAATTAAAGATTGTATGTGATTTTGGTTTGGTTTGGTTCGGTTTTTGCCTTCTTGTGGCAAGGCGCGTTCCTTTCAACCTATTAGGTTATATCAGAGCGCATTTACCATCCAAAAATAAGTGAACTCCGTTCACTGCTAACCCGATCAGCGTTGATAGATACTAAGTCCTGAAAAGGACTAACATTATCTATCTGCTAGCCTAAAGCCCTAAAAAGGACTCGCCAGCTACGCCAACGCTGCCGAGCTAAGAAGTATATAATATTAATTTTGTATGTGATTTAAAATCTAAGATTTTCGTATTTTTACAATGCAGCTTTCAAAAATTAAACAAATAATTTTGGAGTATAAAAATGTAAAAACAATATTTAATATTTTTTATTCTAAATATTAATACTGTTGTATAATTATAACGTAGTTCACTTTAGAAATCAGATTGTTATTATGATTACAAATTACAAGTATGCTTTGTAGTGTATATCTGAACCTGACACAAAAGGTATTTATTTTATAAACATATACAGGGCATGCACACATTTAAAATGCTTTGAACTACAATAAGGTCGCTGTAAAGATGAGTGTTTGCAGCACGGTAAAAGGGACATTTTCCAAAATGTAGATAATATCAAGCATAGCAGTGAAAAGGGAACTGTAAAGAAGACACTGGTGCTACTTGAAATTTTACTACTGATGGATGTAGGACCGAAAACTAAGCAAGACAGATAAGAATACGACAGGCTAAATAAGAAAATAATAGGCAAATGTAGAACGGCAAAAGAAAAATGGCTAAACCAAAAGTACAAACACTGGAACTGCAGCACATAAAAGACACAACACAAATTAGTGATGAACAATGTGATTCTGTAGACGGTAAAGGTACAAACAACAGCGAATATATAAGAAAACGAATACAGAGGACAACAGAAGTAAACATACATCTACAGTTTGAGTTTTATAGACTACACTTATGCATTTGACAAAGTAAATCACGTGTAAATTATCAAAATGTTATGCTTTGCTTTTGATCCCCACAGGGTGCGAGTAACTAGACTCTTTTACCCTTGGCGCGGGCTGCGCCACCGCCGTCTTTCTACACATGGTCCGTGTTGCCACATGGCCGGGAAGCCACCCACCGTGACTCCAGACGATGGCGCTGCAACCCGCCGTGCACCCACACGGTATCAGACGATTGGGGGTGTGTTTTTGGCTTTCTTTCAACCCCAGGGAGCATCCTAGACTTGAAACAGGGTACACCAGGCCCACTTTGGCGTGTGTGTACTGTCCCGAGGTTTGATAACTCGCTACCCTGCAAAGGGGGTTATAACTCCGAAGACAGTGGTGACTGGCAGAGAGGTCAGTCACCAGGCGGCCGTGGGCTTTGTTGCAACCCCAGAGAACCTACCACCAATTGGCGTACGAGCAGTGCCACTGGAAGGATGGTTCCTTACCCTGCAAAAGGGGTTATATCTCCGAGACATAGGTGGCTGGCAGAGAGGCCAGTCACCAATCGGCCGTGGGCTTCGTTTCAACCCCAGATAACCCCCCACCAAATGGTGTACGTGCAGTGCCACAGAAAGGATGGTTCTCTACCCTGAAATGGGGGCTATATCTCCGAGACGAGCAATGGCGCCACCGCCGTGTCTCTACACAGTGTGCCGAAGGACGTCATCCAGACAGACACTCAGTTCTGCCCATTGTGAACTGGGAAGACCCGGCAACCGGAGCCACGCACAGTCTTATGAGAACATTGAACGCTTGACGATCATCAAAATGTTATAAAACATAAACATGTATGGTAAGGACCTGAGAATAATAAAGTACAGGCATACCTCGACTTTCGTCGCTTTTCAATTATAACCACGTTTCCAAATTTCGTCGCTCGCTTCGCTCTTTCGTTCGGTGTGCACTGTTTTTTTAAGTTGTCCGCATTGAATCTCTTATATTTGTGATTAAACATATTAATACTAATTATTTATTTGATTAAAATAACGAAATTATTCATACTATATTATTTTTGTGTTTATACTGTAAACAGTTCACAGTTATTTTTGTGATAACAGTATAATGACAGTGTTCATATCGTGATTATAAAACACGTGTACATTATTCATACTGTACTTTTGTGTGTGATTAGGCCCTATACTACTTATTTGTGTGCTTTAATATACTCATAATGGGTCCTAAGTGTAGTGACAAAGTTAAAAGAACCCATAAGGTTCTCAATTTGCAAGAAAAGCTCGAGCTCATCAAGCTTAATGAACCAGGCATCTCAAATGATGAAATAGGCCGCAAGCTAGGTGTACCTCGCACTACAGTTAGCACACTTGTAAAGAACAAAGCTAAAGTGTTAGAGGAAATTAAAAACGCTACGCCAAATAGCCTGTTACAGAGAACTTCTTATGGAAAGGAAGAAGACATCAATGAGGCAAACGTCCTTGCTCTCCTTTTTCAAGACGCAACCGCCACAACCAACTTCAGTCACCCCTCCCCTAACCCTTCAGATTCCGAGCCATCAACATCAGCCACAGCCCCTGTTAGATCTCATTCAAAGTCCCCTTCTCCTAAAAATAATTAGTTTCTAAATTTTCTCCATCTGATTTTCTAAGTCTAGAATTCCCCTAAATTACCAACATTCAAAACTGTACATACTGTATATAGTCACCGTCTACTTGCTCAAGAATGATTTTAAGGTAAGATGTTATTTACGTATTTTTTTATTTATTACTGTATTTTCTTTATTCTTATGTTTATTTCTGTTTATTTAGGTGTTGCACGCATTCACATGTGTTATATAGTTAGTTATTTAAGTTTTTTTTGTCGGTCCTAATGCACTTGCAAGCTAAATAAAGGCTATGCTTCGACTTTCGTCGATTTTCGACTTTCGTCAGTGCCCTGGTCCCTAACCTGTCGAAAGAGTGAGGTATGCCTGTACTTGTGTTGGCAACAAACAGCAGCTGTAAGAATTAGCAGTAAATAAAACATTTCAACAGGTAAAAAAAAGTTTTAGACAGGGATATGTGCTGCCACCAAATCTTTTCAATTTGTACAATGGAAAAAATAAAATCCACATAGGACATGCCAGAAATATTAGTGGGGGGACATTATGTAAATAACTAGCGGTACGCTGATGAGACAGTCTTAATGGCAAATAGTGAAAATGAGTTGTAGGAAACGACTGATACAGAAAGTGACAGAAACTTAAAATAAAGTCCTTATTTTAGCAAAAAAAGACAGAAGCTATAGTCATCTCGAAGAAAACGACTTCTCCGGGGGGATGCTTTTTCAAAGTAAATGTAACAGTTTTAAAAATGGTCAATAGATTGAAATACCTGGGCACACTAATAAAATCGGATGGAAGTTGTATCTCAGAAGTGATGTGCAGAATAGACCAAGTAAAAGCAGCATCCTATTTAAAATGAAAAGCATACACGTTGTTCAGTGTAAGTAAAAAAGAGAGCTCTTCAGAGTTATATAGGAACAAACCTGATATACGGAAGTGAGTTATGGACGATTAATAAACAAGCAGGAAAAGCACTATATACAGTACCACAGAAATGTGGTTTTACAAAAGAATGTAGCTAACATGGGGATGTCTTAAAAGATGACAATGTGCAAAGGAATTTTATTCCTCAGGTTAGAAAGAAGCAATCCACTTTCTTTTGATCATGAGAAGAAGGAAGCAGGAGTATATGGGGACAAAAGGGAAGACAGAAAGAAAAAGAAATAGGGGACGACAAAGAGAGAAGATTCAGGACGGTTTAAAATCAAGGCGTGGAAAGAAGTCAACAACAGGTTTGATCAATAGTAGAAAGGAAGTTCTGTTATATAAAGGTATGTCACAGTTTAAATTAATAATTTATTAATATTTAAAAAAAGAATCTCAGCTTTCGTTTCGTTGTTCCTTTATTCACTTTTATGTTCGAAAACAAGAGGAAGTTACTTACAGATTCCCCGTGCAAACAACGGGTAAGACCTTTAGTAAAAGAATAAAATAGAGCTAGTTACCACCACGCCAATGTACATTAGTTTGACGAGTCACATTCTTAATAAAACGTCTTTTGAAGTATTTGGTTCCTGCAAACAGCAACATTAGGCAAAGAAAATATATCACACATAAATAAACCATAACGCTCACTCTCGTTTTCTGTAACTCCTTGTCACCCACTCCTCTCCATTTTCTCTCCATTTTTTTCTGCGTTATGCGACCGGAGGTTACTAGGTGCAGGCTTTTGATATATAATATTCTCCTACACCCCAGAGGAGGGAAAAATACTGATTAAAACAGGCTGATTAGCAGAAAAAAAGATCCATCGGGATGATTAGTGTGAAAATAATATTCCTATTTAAGCCAACTTGAAACGAATTGAGTGTTTATTTTATTCTATCAAGTTTTTTTTTGTTGTTGTTGTTGTCTCACGATCAAACAGGCTGAATGTTTCAGGGGAAAAAAAAAGAAACAGAATGAAACATGGTACAGACAGTAAAGTACAAAGAGACAGCGCGATGACACCGAAGAAACTTCAGAAATGTGAAATATGAGGTCAACTAACATAAATGAATGCAATATGTGACAGTATAACTGGAGACAAAACTTGGTTATGTGATATGTAATATGCTTTTGTCAGTGTAACAGTAGAACCTGCTGTTCTCATTATGTCTTTCTGTTATTTCGTCGTCGTCGTCCTCTCTCTCTCTCTCTCTCTCTCTCTCTCTCTCTCTCTCTCTCTCTCTCTCTCTCTCTCTCTCACCCCCTCGATATAGTTTTAAAGAATGCCAACTTAGTTCTCTCTGTTGCGAGAGAGTAAAAAAGATGTTCCCACATAGGTCTATGCCAGGCAAATAGGAATTTCTTTCTGTCAGTTTTTTTTTTTCCCCCCTTAACCAGCGGCACTTGGGCTTTCATCCCTTCGGCCCAACGACATGTCATTGCGAGGCTGGGGAGTCTGTGGACTTTCCTTTCAACCCGGTCAGGAGCTTCGCTCCTTCCCACCCACAGAGGGTTTATCTCAGGAGCTGTTCAGGTTATTCAGTCAAAATCCCAGTCGATGACACTCTTACAAATGCTGCGCCCGGGCTTGAACCTTAAAACACCTGATCGCTAGCGCAGTGTGGTAACCATTACACCAGCGCGGCTCCCTTCTGTCTGTTTAAATTCAGCATTTATTAGTAATGATTGCGCCAGACACCATTTGTCCTAAATGTAAGTGTAAAATAAGCATTTGTTTTCGTGCAGGCTACCCGCAAGGGCGCCAGCTACAGTGGTGTCTCCATACTCCGTTAGAAGTGCAAAATAAAATGTAGATAATGGAGATGAATATCCTGTATAAAGATGAATTATAAATGCTATAAATAAGTGATAACCATGTAGGGATCTATGTTTTGCAAATGATTGCTTTAATTACTATGTAATATCCATAACATCATCATCATCCACATAATTTTTCTTTGCACTCCGTACGGAGCATGGAAGCACCATTGTAGCTGGTCCCATTGCAGGAAGCCTGCACAAAGCATTCACATGCTCCAGCAGAGGTGCTTTCTGTGGCTATTAGTTTTACACTATAAGTTTGCTAGCCCCATGTCCGTCCACATATTAGTCCCCTTGTCCCGACACGACTGAGAGTGCACTAGACTTTTTTTTTTTTTTGGTTTCTTCGGAGACCCCTAGCGTTAAACAATAAAACTTAGCGTTAAACAATAAAACTTAGCGTTAAACAATATAACTTATCGTTAAACAATAAAACTTAGCGTTAAACAATAAAACTGTGAAAATTAACAGGTTTAGACAACAACAGATCCAATGGGTAGCGTTTTAACTTGATAAAATCCACAGAAGAAAAAAGACATGGCTGATCAGCAGAGATTCTCTGGCATTGCTTGCTCGCTCGTTAATCAACAGATCAAAATTAACTCAGTGACAAAACTATCAAATATATAATGTTAAAAATCATACCAGTGCAAACAGCAAAGTGAATAAATATATATATATTTTAAAATATTGAACCCATAATTACTTTTACTGTCGCAAAAATAGCATAATGTCGTAAAAGAAAAGCCAGTAATAGAGACATACTGTTTAATCAGTTTTTCGGTATACCGGTTACCAACACACCGATTAATCGGTGTTACCCAGATAAAGAGTTAAACACATGTGTCAAAGATGTATTAGTCCTAAATGTCTGTGTAAAACAAGCATGCATTTGTCAGAAAAGTCTGTGTCAGATATACTAGCCCTAAATGTTTGTCTCAGATACACTTGCCTTAAATGTATATCTTAAACACGCACTTATTCAGAATTTCTCTGCCTGACAAACAATCAATTTTTATTGATTTCTTTATCAGATAAAAACACATTTTTTCTTAGTTAACAAACACGCAATTCTCCTCCTTGTCTATGCCAAACACTCCCTTCCTTCCCATGTCCCCACAACAAGCAACAAACACTTAAAAGCAAATTCAACAGGCGGATAATTGCTATCTCGCCAAATGTCAAAATCCTTCACGTCTAAACTAATCATCAGTCAGTTGCCTCGCTGCACATAGATTCAAAATGCTGACAAACAGAAAATGCTGAAGTATGCCGTCGTCTTTCATCTTTCGGAACTACTCGCCTCGACAGCACAAAGATATCTCTTGGTAGGCAGTGAACCATCATCTGTAAGTGTATAATTCAATGCTATTGATTTGTCCTCCTTTGGCAAGTCCATCCCTTCTCCACAATTTTTTTGTTTTCCTTGGCTGGAGGGTTGTTTTATTGTTTCTTTCTTCTTATGTTTAAAAAAAAAAACCCACACAAACACAGTCACACATTATATATATATGTCTTATGTATATTCATTAAGCTCAAGCAATTCTTAATATCGTTTTAATTTAGACCGCTACTGCCTACTCTTTAGTATCTTCCCTGTCTTGAATTATTAAACGATTGACTTAAGTATAGTGAAAGCTACAATTATTCTGCCTCACATCCTATCTACTCAACTTCATCCCACATCTCCCACTCTCGGTCGAGAAGTATGTCGATAGCTTTTCCTGTATGAATAGACTTCAATGTCGATTTCTCCAAAACCAACTTTGTTGTTTTGTCTTCCTCTTGGAGGTAACATTTGTGTGCATGTGTGTGAGGAATATACTCGTAGTATATTCAGGTTATTCAAAAGTTGAAGTTTCCGATTAGTATAAGAAAGGTGGTCGAGGCTGAGACAGATGCAGGCAGACAGAGAGACAGACAGGCTGACGGAGCTAGACACGAAGGTGAAGAGTGGTAGATATACAAGCAGGCTGAGAGATATGTAGGCTGGCAGATGGATAGATAGGCAAGCAGATAAATAGACAGAGAGGCAGACAGATAGATAGATGGATGAATGAATCGCAAGAAGGACAGCCGGACGGACAGACAGAAAAAAAACGGAAATACAGACAGCTAGACAGACATATAGTTAGACAGAAAGACAGAGAGACAAGCAGTCAGGCAGACGGAGATACAGGCAGACGGAGATACAGGCAGACGGAAATACAGACAGACGGACCTATTTAATTTTTGCATCAGCATTTATGAAAGCAAGGAGAAGAGAATTGGAGACAGAAATGAGAGGCATACAGAAGACACCAAAGGACTTTGAGCGGATAACACAGGACAGGAATGATTATAATGTGCAAGCAGGAACATCTTCACACACTCCTAGCTATGAAAGGTGGCCAATGACATGCAGTGCCAAAGATCACACTTTATACGTTTGATTCAAATGTACTGAAGCTCAATGTTGTAACAAACTGAAAATTGCTTATATAATTAAATGTGTTTACTCAGCCTTATATAAGTATTTCTTAATACTTTGCTGCAAAAAAGAACCTTTTTTAATTACATATGCGAGTCACGGTAGCTCAGTGGTTAGTGCACTAGCTTCCTGGCTCGGTGGTCCATAGTTCGATCCCCAGTTGAGGTGGGACATTTTAGACCCTAGACAGCTCCGGGGTCGACCCAGCCTCATAAATTTGTTACCAGAGCAATCTGGGAATGTTAAGGCGGCCGGCGTGGTGCTGACCATATCATCCCTAGTGTGCCGATGGTCGAGAAAATATGGGCCTAACACCATATTCCCAATATGTCTCAAAGGGCGTGTAACTGGATCCTTGTTTACGATATTTGGTTGGTGCGCACCACCCTCTTTAAAAATCTAAAATGTGCCCACGGTGCCAAAAAGATTGAGAACCATCTAATGTATGTCTTTGCTGGAATTACTGGCCGCCGCTGTTGAACTTCTCCCAATGAAAAAACATTGTTTCCTTCGAATACAACACTGCCATTCATTAAGTCTTTAAAGAAAAAGGTCTACTACCAGGACTCATTGTATTGGAAAGAACGGAGATTTATTCCACATTTAAAAAAAGCAGCCCAATAGCACATTTTGTCGTAGGGAAGTGAAGTGTTTAGACTTCACTACAGTAGGTCCAACCTTATAAGGGGTGGGGAGGGCGACTAGTTTCCTTCCTCGCTGCCTTCTCCTTTCCCAACTCAAAAGCAGCATCATGTATCCATTTACAGCTGGGAAAACTGCAGCGTGAATCTACTATATACTGAGCCCGGAACCGGGTAAATGTCGCTACAGGAATGCGGTCTAACTACCCTGCATATCGGAAAGACGAAATAAATTCTGATTTTCTGATATGGGGCCATCCATAAAAGACGTCCACAAAATTCTGGAATTTTTTTACCCTCCCCTCCCCATGTCCACTTTTGATTGACCCCCTTCCCCCTTGTGGACGTCCACTCCACATGGTCTTGATTTAACACATAAGCTTAAATTTTTAACTACCTACCTATACTTAAAACTTAAAAATCTAATTATGAAATCACAATAATTGTGATGTCGGTTCCCAGAGAGTTAATATACTAAGGTTGTTTGTTCCAGAGAACCGGAGCATAGCAGTTAAAACCTCTTCGTGTTAGACATTTTGAGTCTACACGGATTAGAAGGCCTGGCAAGAGGGACAAATTCCGAAGAACATTTATTTGAGTTTAGCTGGACAGTAAGAAGCTTTCGAAGATAAGAGGGTTTGTCACTGTAGATAGATTTGTATGTGCGTGAGAGTTACCATGTGGTTTGTGAATTTGACGTCCACTTTCAACTTAAATCCTCCCCCCCCCTCCTTCCCATGTCCACTTTTCACATACCCTTCTCCTGTGGACGTCATTTATGGATGGCCCCTATAATGCTCTGCTTCTGTAGAGTTTACCTTCAAGTTACATGCTGAGGACTCATTAACTCGAATTGGAATTTTAAAATTATAATGGCCTGTTCTACTACCTTCAGTGAGCGGAATAAAGGCCATACCAACTCAAGCACATGACATAACATTCAATATGTATGTAAACCACGTTTTTCCAGTTCCCGTGGGACCATCTAAAAAGATTGTTTTGCTATCTCCGTAGTAAACATTGCCCAACTTTCTCAACAATTGCCTTTTAATAATTGGTTACGCTTTTCTTGGTGACGTTCTAGACTGATGTTCCAAAACATCAAAGTAATCTCCTTATTGCAGTGGATTAGTCAAAGTGCATGCTGATTGAACTGACCGTGCCATTTGAATCCAGATTAGACGAGCAACATTCGTTCAAAGCGGCCAAGTATAGTGATCTGGCCGCGGATTTGAGACACGATGGTTTCACTGCAAGGGTCATTGCTGTTGAAGTGGGCGCAAGAGGGCTTGTGGCTGCATCAGTGTATGATCTATTGAAACTGTTGGGGCTGAAGGGACAGGCGAGAACAAGGGCACTGAAGAGGCTTAGTGAAACTGCCGAAAAGGCATCAGGCTGGCTGTGGAACAACCGCAATGGACAATGGAAATCGTGACAATAAACGCTGCGGTACAGAAAACACCAGGAATTTTTCTAAGTCCACAATACGCTGAGTTGTTTGGTGTACTAGTGAACGGGCTGTGACTGAGAGGCAACAGGCGGTGTATATTATAGGGGTGTCAATGTCAGAATTTCAGTGACGAATGCGCAGTGGCTAGGCTCGGCGGCTTCGCGATGGTGTCTCAGTGTGTGCGACGGAACGAACGGAATAATTTGTCTTCTCTTTGTTACTTTCACAATTACCTCCACGGCTGGCGGAGTTGTGGATTAAAGTTGCTACCATAAGTGAAATGGGTTCATTTTCGATACAAGACAACAGGAGGCTGAGACGCTTGGGAGTCATGACCCAAGTGGGCCCGCCCCCCTTAGAGTGTAAAGGAGTATGTAGGGCCGAAACACTTGTCGGACGGAAGGACTTCTTCTGATGATCAGATTGCTTCCTGTTGTATCGCTCTGTAAAGAGTTTCCTATCATCAAGGTTTTGAATATGTTACATAAAATAATTACTAAACTATATACACTTCCCATTGTTGTTTACATTAGGTTATAAGCGACGAGCTCGCATCTGGAGGCTGACAAAAACTGGGTACATGTATTACTATATAGGTTATTCCCTCTAGCTACGATTTTCTGTCCTATGTAGGTATATTTGTTTCCCCCCCTTCGATTTTTTGGGGGGCAATAAATATTTTCTGTCCAATTTTTCATTTTGTGTGTGTGTGTTTACCACAAAAAAAACCCACCGCATATGTTATATGATCACTGTCTACTCAGTTCTACTTATATCTTATGCTGATTTTATAAACTTGTCTAGTTAGTTCTAGGTGAACTGCAGATTTCAAACGTCATTAAAGGAGCAATATTAAGTTCAGGTGTATCATTAAATCATTCATAATCATCATTATTACCCTTTAGCTCCTCGAGGAGCACAGGACTTCAATAACACAGTGCAAAGCTTTCCTTCCTGCGCCACCTGTTCAAGGTTTTTCAATGGCTTCTTTATTCCTTTTGTCACGTAGGTTTTGATCATTAAATTGCCTATAGCGTCTTCCTATTCTTTCACCCAAATTCTTTAAGTTTGTTATCTCTCACGAATTCCTTTTTCCTGTATATTTTGCATCCATTCGTTTGCGAAATATATTTTCATCATATTCGCAAACTTTACCTGTTTCTTTTCTCAAAACTGAGAATCGCACTAGCATTCTATTACACAGATGTCAGTCGCGCAGGTAGACGATCATGTGCGAAAAATTCGTTTCGCTGGACATAGAGCAGACTTTTGGTCTACCATTTTTCACCTGACACTAGCGTAAGGTGTCAAACCCGGCATCTCTACGACGCAGTACGAGACGGTTGTCTGAGAGTTGCTACTGACACGCGTACATCTCGGTCAGTAGGTGGCAGTTACGACACGCGTTAAGCTGACGTAAATGTTGGGAGTAGGGGAGATAATTTCGCTTGGCGAAATAAGTTGGGGCCCTTTGTCTGATTTTAAGATATTGGCCCGAGTTTGAAACTTTATTTTCATTCTCACTCAGTAACTTCGCAGTAAAGACAGAACTAGCCTTCGTTCGATTTCTAAATAATCTCTGTTAATAGAGATGGCCTTTAGTTTGGTCGAAGTGGTTTAAGTTCTTAGTACTTCTGTGTCTGAGGTAAAATATTATATACTATATTCTAGTATTTTGTGCAGTGATTAAGCGTTAAATCGCTCATTTCATTCTAACTAGTTTCTTTTGAACAGAGTGCTTAATTTATAGTTTGTATTATTTTTCTAGTGACGAGTTACAGTGGAAATACATAATAAATTATATCTTTAGCTTACTAAACAAGTAGCTATAAGGAATTAAATTTAACTGCTAAATACTCAGTCGAGAATATTTTATATCTAACTTATAAATGCTAGATGCGACATCAATGAATATTGACGGAATACGAAGATATTCCTAATTCCTGATGATTGATTTTATATAACTTATTTCACGGGAAGTTTTAAATATAAGTCAAGCTGTAGGCTTGTCGTGTAAAATGTAAGTTATATTGAGTACATATATGTAAATTATTTGATATGTGTTCTTTCCATTTTATATAGTGAAACGGTGGTACCCAACTTGCCAGCGTTTAGTAAAGAGACATATTTGTGTGAAGCATAGACAGTTCCTATCTCTAACCACGTGGGTTTTTTTGTTTCAAGTAACACTGGTCTGACAGTGCATATGCCATCAGAGAGAGACAGTAATAGCAATCCCACTAACGGTTTCTAAAGACTAGAAATATATATTGGGCTTTTGAGCCAGTTCATATTGCTCCACAAATTTAAATGTACATGCTGCCTGGCGGCGAGAATATTACAAGAATAACATTAACATTCCGACAGAGGTTGTGACTAGTATTGTGGTGACCAAATATAGTACCTGCCTGAAAGAAGACACCGATCTGACATTCCTTAAATCCTAGAATCCAAAGCTAATGACATTGTGCTCTGCTAACTTTCGTGCCTGGACAAATTTTATGTGACTTAATCAGACATTCGGAAAAAAATTAGAACACCCAAGGAATCGTTCCCTGAGACAGAGAGTTCAGTACGTCTTTTGGAACTGGGGGTTTCTTGGTCGATGACTGCATTTTTCGGGTCTGTGCGAAGGTCCTAGAATTATTATGTTCCCAGAGGCAGCGAGCAAAGTTGTGAGTATATATGTGTGAGCAAGGCCATGGCTGAATGAATGAGAGTACACAGGCCAGAGTGTTATTTTACCGGTGTATTATTGTCACCTATTTGCTGTCTTAATTTTTTTAAATCTGCAGAATTTGTTACAAATGCTAGAGTTTCTTTTTTTCTTAGGCTAAATCAGATTATCCAACTCTGTTCATACATTTACGAGAAAGAAAGAAACCTCTTAGACTAAACCCTATGTATCTATTGCTCTTTGGGCCATCATCTGTTCTCTTAACGGGGCTGTGGGCTAAACCTAGAGTAAGATTCTAACGGGCTATCATCCCTGTAGCATTTTCTTGAATTTTTATGACTATTTGTATATGTTTTTCCTTGATGCATTTTCTTTGGTGTTGGGAGATTTTAGATGATAATAATAAAAATCTCTCTTGAACTAATCAGTGCGTTGGTCAGCTCGTTCAAAATATATATATATATATATCCATTGTTATAAATTTCCCACGTCTGTGTGTTTAACTGTCGTCACGTGTATGTGCGTGCCCGTGATTAGATAGAAATATATGTAATATATATATCTGTGTTTAGACTGTCTGACTACTTTAGATCTGTCGTAGAAGATAGGTGAGAGAGAGAGAAGATTTTCCGCTCTCAGAGACAGCATCTATCACTATTCTACCACCTCACTCGTGGAAGTCTATATTTTTTTATTTCCATCTCTCACTGTGACTATCACGCATTCCAACCTATTCAGAAGGGACCAACCAAAGTCTTAATACTCCTATCGAAAAATCTACGACAAATGGTTGCTCGTTACCGGGAATTGAACCCAAAATCCTGAGACGCTACGACAAATGTGGTCTCGTCCGACGGATTTTTGAACTTAGAATAGGAAGACGAGTACGACAAACGTGGACTCGTCTATCTGGATTTTGTACTTAAGATTCTTTATTCTGTAATAGAGTAAGAGTGTGATTGTTTTGTGAGTTTTATTTTATAATAATTTATCCCCTAGACTAACGATCTGTTTACGAGCGTGCTGACCACACAAACTGATAAGTTTTTTTCCACAGCATTTGAACATTATACATTTGGTTTACAGGTTGATTTTGTCGGAATATATGTTAATTACTGATTTTGTAATACTAAACGCTGGTAAAATGGTGAGTGTATAACATTCACTGGGTTTTGAAGAAGTAGGTGTTTGAGCAAAAGCTAAGGAGTGCGTTTCGGACTATTTGTCCAGATTAATTGCCTCCCTTACCCTATCTGACTTCAGGGGCGAACTTATAGTGGATTTTATAATTAAGGAATTATTTTTCTCTTTAATTTTTGCAATAATTATTTTGCTTTTGCACTGTAGCAACTTATTTTTCAGAAGTAATCTTAACTACCATTTAGTTGGCGTAGTCGTGTTTTGCATTAAGTGCTTTATTGCCGATAATAGCAGCGATAGTTAGATTCTACTTTGGAGGAGGTATCCCAGGGTTAAGGATATCATCTTTTGAATTTTTGGTACATTTTTTTTCTCGTAAGTGGTAGGAATCAGAGTATCCTTTTCTAAATTTCTTTCTCCGCTAGTCTCAGTCACTGACATAATATGGCCGAGAGGGCAAAGCTTAGACAACTCCTCAGGGACAAAGCGAGAGAGGAGGGACTGGAAGGAGAGGAAGCGAAAGCTTTTGTCAGAGACGAACTTGAGAGATATGATGCGGAGAGGAAAGCAGCCGAAGCTAGAGAACAGAAGAAGATTGAGGAAGAAATGGAAATTCGCAGGGCGAACGAACGAGAGAAGGAGAGACAGCATGAGGAAAGAGAGAAGGAGAGACAGCATTAAAGGAGAGAGAAGAGAGACAGCATGAGTTAGCTCTTAAAACTCTGGAATTCCAAAGTCGTGGTGCCGCCTCTACCTCCAGCAATGGAGAGTCTTCTCCTCATTCTTCCTTAACTGATCCTTCTAACACTCAATCTCTTCAACTCAACGCTATGTCTTTCACTCTTGAGTCTTTCCCTTGTCCTAATGAGAAGATTGACACTTGGCTAGAAAAATTTGAGAAAATTGCAACTCTGTACGGTTTAGAAAGGTCGCGTTGGAACATGAAGCTTTCTCAGGCGCTGAAAAGCAGTGCGTATGATGTTTACGCCAAACTGGAAAGCAGCCAACAAGACAACTATGATCTGTTGAAGAAAGCGCTACTGGAGCGTTATGAAATGAATGCGCGAAAGTTTTTGCAACTGTTTCGCAACAGCAGAAAAGAGAATTCTGAAACTTTTCAGCAGTTCTCGTCTCGGTTGAAGGGATATCTAACAAAGTGCCTAGAGCTCTCGCAGCTCCCCTCTACCTATGAAGGTCTTGAGGAATTTGTTTTAACAAAACAAATAAAGAACACTTTGTCTGCTGATACCCGGAGATTTCTCGCCGAGCAGGGGGCAGAAAAGCTTGAAGACATTCTACAGAAGTCTGAACGTTATCAAAATGCGCTGGCTGAACTACCGGCCACAAAACGGAAACCGACAGAAGAGCATTTTCGAAAAATTAATCTAGAGCAATCTTCTCAGGCTTCTAACCAAAATAACCACAGAGAAACTGGACCTCAAAACCCCCCTCCTGAAAAATCCAAGTTCTACAAGAACAAGTACCCCAACCACCCCAAACAGTCTGATCAACCCGACCGCCCTACATGGCAGCGTGGCCAGAAAGGTCAAGGTGGCAAAGGGAGAACCCCTGAGCACGGGACATATGATCAGACCGAGCACACCGAGCCGAAACGCATCGGATGCTTATTAACAGTCTCGCAAGGTGGAATTATTGACAGTGATTCCCAACCTGTTGGGGATAGACCCTCAACGCGAGGTACTGTTATTTTGAACGGTTCTCAAACTTCTTGTTTATTTGACACGGGGCTTTCGTATGATTGCATTGTTGCCAGAAACCTGGTTAAACCCGGTCAAGAGACAGCAGAGACCGTCCAACTTTGTGGAGTTCGTAAGAGTGATGCACCTACAGCGCTTCCCATCGCATTGGTGGAGATATACTCTGACTTTGTCAGAGGCGTGATCAAAGCGGTTGTTATGGATGATCCCATCTACCCAGTCATACTTGGCGGGAGATACGTGTGTATTGGGAAACCGGAAGAGCCGATTGTGGCAGCAGTAACTACAAGAGGGCAAACCAAGAAGGAACGGGAGCCTGTGCCTAATTTGTTACCCATGGAACTTAAAGAAGCGCAATACAAGGACCCTACTTTGGCACCCTGCTTTAGGAAACTGCCCATGGCTAAGGAACCCAAACAGCACGGGGACATTTTTTCTAAGGATGGCGTACTTTATCGCAGAACGGGCAAGCCTGACCAAGGTTACAACCAGCTCCTAGTACCGAAACAGTACAGAAGCCAAATCCTAGAAATGGGGCACTCTCTTCCCTTCAGCGGACATATGGGACAGAACGCCACAAACCAACGTATAACCACTCATTATTGGTGGCCAGGATTAAATACTGATATTATCAGATATGTCAAATCCTGTGCCCAGTGCCAACGTGTGCCACCCAAGCAACGAGCACCCCCAGTCTCTTTGGGTGAAATGCCAATAGTGGGTACACCATTCGAACGGGTTGTGATCGACATTTTAGGGCCTTTCGACAGGACTAAAAGAAGGAACAGGTTCATTCTGACCTTAGTCGATACATGCACTTTATGGGCAGAAGCTATCCCGCTAACATGCGCAGATGCCAAGCATGTCGCAGAAGCCCTCGTGCAGATTTTCACTCGGTTGGGATTCCCTCAGCAAGTGTTGACGGATAACGGATCTCCATACCGAAACCTGTTGATGGATGAGATCGTTAAGATCTTGAGGACCAAGCACATCCACACTAAGCCATATACTCCGGCCGGAAATGGGCTCCTGTCACGTAGGTCTTTATATCATTAAATTACCTACATCTTCTTCCTATTCTCTCACCCAAATCCTTTTGTTTTATTATCTTTCCTTACTTGTTTCTCCTGTATTTTTCGCATCACCCGTTTGCGAAAAATATTCTTCAGTATTCTAAAACTTTATACCGGGTTTTTTTTTCTCATACTGGGATGCGTAATTTTATTACATAGATGTCAGTCGCGCAGATAGCTGTGAATATACGGTTCTCGCCAGACATACGTCTGCAGTTTTCCCGGGTCAGAGCGCTGCCCGACCAGATTCCTGGGCCTGGGGTGTGAGAAATTCGTTTCGCTGGACATAGAGCAGACTTTTGGTCTACCATTTTTTCACCTGTCACTCGCTTAAGGTGTCAAGACCCGGCATCTGTACGACGCAGTTGTAGACGGTTGTCTGAGATTTGCAACTGACACGCGCTTTTCCCGGTTAGTTTGTCAACGCAGGTGCGTAATCGCCCGGTGGCAGTTACGACACGCCTCTAAGTATAACGTAGCTGTTATGAGAAGGGGGAGAGATCGGCGCGGGGGAGATAGTTCATCCTTTGTCTGGTTTAAAATATTAACCCACGTTTGAAACTATTTCATTTCACTCAGTAACTTTGCAGTTAGACTAGAACAACCTTCGTTCGATTTCTAAATAATCTCTGTAAATAGAGATGGCCTTAGTTTGGTCGAAGTGGTTTAACGTTCTTAGTAATTCTGTGGTTGAGGTATATTAATATTATATATATAATAGATATCTAGTTTTGTGAAGTGATTTAGTGCTAAAATCGCCGATTCCATTTTAAACTAGTTCTGTGTGCAGAGTGAATATTTTGATAGTTTGTTATTTCTTTAATCGACGTGTTGCAGTGGAAATACAAATAAATTATATTTTTAGCTTACTAAACAAGTAGCTGAAATAAGTTTAATTTAACTGTTAAATACTCAGTCGAAACTGTTTTAATAACTAACTTATAAATGCTAGACGCTACATCAGTGAATAGTGACGGAATACGAAGATATTCCTAAATTCCTGGTGACTGATTTTTATATATCTTACTTTACGGGAAATTTAAATGATAAGTCAAGCAGTACACTTGCGGTTTAATAATGTAAGTTATAGTGGGTACACATTGTAAAATTATTTTGATATGTGTTCTTTCTTTTATATAGTGAAACGGTGGTACCCAACTTTACCAGCGTTCTAGTATGTGAACTTTATTTGGGAAGAAACAAATCACTTTCATTACCTGAACTGTAACAGTTAAATGAAGTAAGAGGCCTTCGCGCCAGAATTAATTCTTCCAGAATAACTCTTCAGTACAATGCAGCCCGTTGTGGCAAGCAAAGATCAGAAACATTCCGACAGAGTTTTGACTAGTACTGTGGTGACCAAATATAGTAACTTCCTGAAAGTAGACACCGATCTGACATTCCTTAAATTCTAGAAACCAAAGCTAATGACATTGTGCTCTGCTAACTTTCGTGCCTGGACAATATTTTATGTGACTTAATCAGACATTCGAAAAATTAGAACACCCAAGGAATCGTTCCCTGAGAGTTTAGTACGTCTTTTGGAACTGGGGATTCTTTGGTCAAGGACTGCATTTTCGGGTCTGTGTGAAGGTCCTAGAATTGAGTATGTTCCCAGAGGCAGCGAGCAAAGTTGTGAGTATAACTGCATGGCCATGGCTGAATGAATGAGTGTACGCAGATCAGAGTGTTATTTTACAGTTATAGATTGTCATCCATTTACTGTCTTAATTCTTTTTGTTTAACCTGCAGAATTTGTTACTATTTGCTAGAGTTTCTTTACTTCTTAGGCTAAATCAGATTATTCAACTCTGTGCATACATTTACGAGAAAAGAAGAAAAACTCTTAGCCTAAACCCTACGTATCTATAACTCTTTGGGCCATCATCTGTTCTCTTAATGGGGCTGTGGGCTAAACCTAGAGCTAAGATCATAATGGGGATATCATCCTTGTAGCATTTTTCTTAAATTTTATGACTATTTGTATATGTTTTTTTTCCTTGATGTATTTTTGGTGTTGTGAGAAGATTTTTTTTTGATGATAATAATAAATAAAAATCTCTCTCTTGAACTAAATCAGTGCGTTGGTCAGCTCGTTCAAATAATATATATTTTCATGACTATAGATTTTCCAAGTCTGTGTGTTTAACTGTCGTCACGTGTATGTGCGTGCCCGTGAGTAGATAGAATTATATGTAATATGTATGTGGTTTAGACTGTCGGACTCTGTAAAAGCCGTCGTAGAGGATAGGTGAGAGGGAGAAGAATTCTTTTCGCTTTCAGCGACAGCCTCTATACCACAGTCTATCATCTCACCACTCGTGGAATCTATTTCATTTTTTCAAATTCACACTGGGACTCTCACTCATTTCAAGCTATTCAGAAGGGACCAACCCAAGTCTTAATACTCCTATCCGAAGATCTACGACAAATGGGCGCTCGTCTATCGGGATTTTTGAACTTAGAATAGGAAGACGAGTACGACAAATGTGGACTCGTCTATCTGGACTCTGAACTTAAGATTCTTTATTCTGTAATAGAGTAAGAGTGTGATGTCTTGTGAGTTGTTATATCTTTAAATAATTTATCCCCTAGGCTAACGATCTGTTTACGGGCGTGTTGACCACACAAACTGATAAGTTTTCCACAGCATTAGGAAGCATTATACATTTGGTTTACAGGTGGATTTTGTCGGAATACATGTTTATTAATGACTTGTAATACTAAACGCTGGTAAAGTTTTGTGAGTGTATAACATTCACAAGGGTTCTGAAGCAGGAAGGTGTTTGAACTAAAGTTAAGGAGTGCGTTTCGGACTATTTGTCCAGCTTAATTGCCTCCCTCATCCTAACTGTCTTCAGGGGTGAACTTGATAGTGGATTAAAAATTAAGGGGTTTTTTCTCTTTAATTTTGCAATAATTATTTTGCTTTTCCACTGTAGCAACTAATTTTTCAGAAGTAATCTTAACTACCATTTAGTTGGCGTAGTCGTGTTTTGCATTAGGTGCTTTATTGCCGATTAATAGCAGCGATAGTTAAAGTTATTTTGGAGGAGGTATCCCAGGGTTAAGGATATCATCTTTTGAATTTTTGGAAATTTTTTTCTCGTAAGTGGTAGGAACCAGTGTATCCTTTTTCCTAATTTCTTTCTCCACTAGTCTCAGTCACTGACATAATATGGCCGAGAGGGCAAAGCTTAGACAACTCCTCAGGGACGAAGCGAGAGAGGAGGGACTGGAAGGAGAGGAAGCGAAAGCGTTTGTCAGAGACGAACTTGAGAGATATGATGCGGAGAGGAAAGCAGAAGAAGCTAGGAGGAAAGAAGCGGAAGATCGGCTATTACAGCAGAAAAAGATTGAGGAAGAAATGGAAATTCGCAGGGCAAACGAACGAGAGAAAGAGAGACAGCATGAGGAACGAGAGAAGGTGAGACAGCACGAGGAAAGAGAAAATGAGCAACGACGACAGCATGAGCTGGCGCTTAAGACTCTAGAGTTCCAAAGCCGTGGTGCTGCCTCTACCTCCAGCAATGGAGAGTCTTCTCCTCATTCTTCCTTAACTGATCCTTCTAACACTCAATCTACTCATCTCTCTGCTATGTCTTTTCCGCTAGAATCTTTCCCTTGTCCAAATGAGAAGATTGACACTTGGCTAGAAAAATTTGAGAAAATTGCAACTCTGTACGGTTTAGAGAGGTCGCGTTGGAATATGAAACTTTCCCAGGCACTAAAAGGTTCTGCTTATGATGTTTATTCTAAGCTGGAAAGTAGCCAACAAGACGATTATGATGTGTTGAAGAAAGCGTTACTGGAGCGCTTTGAAATGAACGCTCGCAAATTTTTGCAACTGTTTCGCAACAGCAGAAAGGAGAATTCTGAATCTTTTCACCAGTTCTCTTCCCGGCTAAAGGGATATTTGACAAAGTGCCTTGAGCTCTCGCAGCTCCCCTCTACCTATGAAGGTCTTGAGGAATTTGTTTTAACAGAACAAATAAAGAACACATTGTCTGCTGATACCCGGAGATTTCTCGCTGAGCAGGGGGCAGAAAAACTTGAAGACATTTTGGAAAAGTCTGAGCGTTATCACAATGCGCTGGCTGAACTACCGGCCACAAAGCGGAAACCGACAGAGGAGCATTTTCGAAAACATAACCTAGAGCAATCTTCTCAGGCTTCTAACCAAAATAACCACAGAGAAACTGGACCTCCAAACCCCCCTCCTGAAAAATCCAAGTTCTACAAGAACAAGTACCCCAACCACCCCAAACAATCTGATCAACCCGACCGTCCTTCATGGCAGCGTGGCCAGAAAGGTCAAGGTGACAAAGGGAAAACCCCTGCGCACGGGACTAAGGATCAGAGCAAGCACACTGAGCCGAAGCGCATCGGATGCTTACAAACAACAGACTCGCAGGAAAGAATTATTGTCAGTGATTCTCAACCGGAGGGAGAGAGACCTTCTACGCGAGGTACGGTTGTTTTAAACGGGACTTCAACATATTGTTTGTTTGACACGGGGCTTTCTTTTGATTGCATTGTTGCCAGGCACCTGGTCAAACCCGGTCAAGAGACAGAAGAAACCGTTAAACTGTGTGGAGTTCTTAGGAGTGATGCACCAACAACGCTTCCCATCGCATTGGTGGAGATACACTCTGACTTTGTCAGAGGGGTGATCAAAGCGGCTGTTATGGACGACCCCATCTACCCAGTCATACTCGGCTGTAGATGTGTTTATTGGGAAACCGGAAGAGCCAATAGTGGCAACAGTAACCACAAGAGGGCAAGCCAAGAAGGAACGGGAGCCTGCGCCAAATTTGTTACCCATGGAACTTAAAGAAGCGCAACAAAAGGACCCTACTTTGGAACCCTGCTTTAGGAAACTGCCCATGGCCAAAGACCCTAGACAACACGGGGACATCTTTTCTAAGGATGGCGTGCTTTATCGGAGAACGGGCCAGCCTGAACAAGGCTCTAATCAGCTCCTAGTACCGAAAAAGTACAGAAGTCAAATCCTAGAAATGGGGCACTCTCTCCCGTTTAGCGGACATATGGGACAGAACGCCACACAGCAACGTATACAGACTCACTATTGGTGGCCAGGGATGAACACTGATATACTCAGATATGTGAAATCCTGTGCCCAGTGTCAACGGGTAGCACCCAAGCACTGGACTGCCCCAGTTCCCCTGGGGCAAACGCCAATTGTGGGGACTCCATTCGAACGGGTTGCTGTCGACATCGTTGGACCCCTAGAAAGGACCAAACGAAAGCACAGGTTTATCCTGACTTTAGTCGACACATGCACTATGTGGGCCGAAGCAATACCGCTAACATGCACAGACTCGAAGCATGTCGCAGAAGCCCTAGTGTAGATCTTTACACGGTTGGGATTCCCTCAACAAGTTTTGACGGACAATGGATCCCAATTCCGTAGCCTGTTAATGGAGGAGATCTTTAAGATCTTGAGGGCCAAACACATCCACACCAGCCCGTACCATCCGGCCGGAAATGGGCTCGTGGAACGTTTCAACGGCAGCCTCACCACCATGCTACGCAAGCTGGCACAAGAAAAGCCGGAGGACTGGGACCTTTTCATTCCTGCAGCACTATTCGCTTACAGGGAAGTTCCTCAGGCCTCTACAGGATTTCCTCCAGCTACGCTTTTATTCGGCAGACCTATAAAGGGGCCGCTTGAAGCATTACTTCAGTCCCTGACAGACCAGAAGGCGGATGAGACAGTCGTCTCAGCCAGTAGATATGTATCGGAACTGAAGGAAAGGCTACAGCTAGGATGGGACCTAGCAACAGCAAACCTTAAGAAAGCACGTGCAAAGCATGCTAGACGATACAATCAAGCAGCAAAGGAGAGAGAATTACAACCAGGAGATAAAGTTCTGTTGTTACTGCCAACCGGAAGCAACAAGCTACGCTACGCATCGGGTGGCAAGGGCCGTTCACCGTCCTGAAAAAGATCTCGAGAACCAACTATCAGATCTCTATCAAAGGAAAGGAGAAGGTCTACCATGTGAATCTGTTAAAGAAATACTTGGAAAGACCGGTACCATCCCCCGAACATCTCCTGGCGATCGCCATAGCTACAGAGGATGTGGAAGATGATGATAGTTGCATGGAATATCCATTGAAACAAACGGAATCTGTAGATGATGTAAAATTTGGAGACACTCTCTCTGAAGCACAACAGACAGAAACGAAGGCTTTACTGAACCAGTACACAGCGGTGCTAACGGACGTACCTGGACGAACACATCTTGTAGAGTTCGAGATGAAACTTACAAACGAGACACCTGTTTGAACCAGAGTTTACCCTATTCCGTATGCGAAAGCTGATACGCTACGCGCAGAGATAGACAAGCTACGTAAAACAGGAATTATTAGTGAGTCCACGTCTCCCTATAGTGCTAGCGTAGTGCTGCTACAGAAGCCCAATAAGGAAGTTCGGCTGTGCATCGATTACCGGCTACTTAATACAGTAACAGAATTTCAGCCGGAACCACTCCAAAGCGCTTCTGAGCTGTTTAGCAAGCTAAGCAAGGCACGGATTTTCTCAAAGATTGACTTGAGTAAGGGTTACTATCAGATACTAGTCAAAGAGGAAACTAAGCCTTTGCTAGCTTTCAGCACCAGTGAAGGACACTATACGTTTAACGTGATGCCTTTCGGATTACACAACGCACCAGGAGCGTTCACAAGGATGATGAGAAAGCTGCTAGAGCCATTGCACAGTCCACATATCCACAACTTTATGGATGATATACTAATTGCAACGGACACCTATGAAGAACACATTGCTACGGTCGAGATGCTCCTCAGGAGACTACAGGAAACTGGACTCACAGCTAGACCTAGCAAATGTTTAATCGGCTTTGAAAAACTTGATTTCCTGGGGCACACCATTGCTCACGGTGCTATGTGGCCAGTTGCAAAGAACATCGAGAAGATACGTGCAGCGAAGAGGCCAAGGACGAAGAAGGAAACACGATCGTTCCTATCGCTGTGTGCTTACTACCAGAAATTCATCAGAAACTTCAACGGTTTAACAGCACCCCTTACGGACCTTACGAAAAAGGGGTGACCGGAGAAAGTTATCTGGGATCCTAAGTGCGAAGACGCTTATGTCACGCTCAAGAAGCAGTTGTCTGAATATCCAATTCTGCGACTGCCGGATATTACCAAACCCTTCGTACTGCGCGTCGACGCATCAGGGCAAGGCATCGGGTCAACTCTGCTTCAGGCTGGCGACGACGATTCCAACCAGCTATTCCCAGTGGCATACGGTAGTCGTAAATTGAATAAGGCAGAGCAAAACTACTCTACAGTGGAAAGAGAATGTCTGGCATTAATTCATGGCATTAGACGGCACCACGAATACCTTTACAGAGTGTCATTCACGGTGCAGACTGACCATGCCCCACTGGCGTTTCTCGGGGCTAATAAGGAATTTAATGCGAAAATAATGCGCTGGGCATTGCTGCTAAGCGTATATTCCTTTAAAGTCGAATACATTCCGGGGAAACAAAACGTTGGGGCAGACTTTATGAGTAGGACTTGCACAGAGATGGAGGGGGAAGATGAGAGGGAAGAAGACAGACACCCCGAAGCTACGGTTATAGGAAATTTAATTCCATAACGTAGACATGGAGTGCTTCCATATCTTAAGGGGGGACGTCCTGTCACGTAGGTCTTTATATCATTAAATTACCTACATCTTCTTCCTATTCTCTCACCCAAATCCTTTTGTTTTATTATCTTTCCTTACTTGTTTTTCCTGTATTTTTCGCATCACCCGTTTGCGAAAAATATTTTCTTCAGTATTCTAAAACTTTATACCGGGGTTTTTTTCTCATACTGGGATGCGTAATTTTATTACATAGATGTCAGTCGCGCAGATAGCTGTGAATATACGGTTCTCGCCAGACATACGTCTGCAGTTTTCCCGGGTCAGAGCGCTGCCCGATCAGATTCCTGGGCCTGGGGTGTGAGAAATTCGTTTCGCTGGACATAGAGCAGACTTTTGGTCTACCATTTTTCACCTGACACTAGCGTAAGGTGTCAAACCCGGCATCTCTACGATGCAGTACGAGACGGTTGTCTGAGAGTTGCTACTGACAAGCGTACATCTCGGTCAGTAGGTGGCAGTTACGACACGCGTTAAGCTGACGTAAATGTTGGGAGTAGGGGAGATAATTTCGCTTGGCGAAATAAGTTGGGGCCCTTTGTCTGATTTTAAGATATTGGCCCGAGTTTGAAACTTTATTTTCATTCTCACTCAGTAACTTCGCAGTAAAGACAGAACTAGCCTTCGTTCGATTTCTAAATAATCTCTGTTAATAGAGATGGCCTTTAGTTTGGTCGAAGTGGTTTAAGTTCTTAGTACTTCTGTGTCTGAGGTAAAATATTATATACTATATTCTAGTATTTTGTGCAGTGATTAAGCGTTAAATCGCTCATTTCATTCTAACTAGTTTCTTTTGAACAGAGTGCTTAATTTATAGTTTGTATTATTTTTCTAGTGACGAGTTACAGTGGAAATACATAATAAATTATATCTTTAGCTTACTAAACAAGTAGCTATAAGGAATTAAATTTAACTGCTAAATACTCAGTCGAGAATATTTTATATCTAACTTATAAATGCTAGATGCAACATCAATGAATATTGACGGAATACGAAGATATTCCTAATTCCTGATGATTGATTTTATATAACTTATTTCACGGGAAGTTTTAAATATAAGTCAAGCTGTAGGCTTGTCGTGTAAAATGTAAGTTATATTGAGTACATATATGTAAATTATTTGATATGTGTTCTTTCCATTTTATATAGTGAAACGGTGGTACCCAACTTGCCAGCGTTTAGTAAAGAGACATATTTGTGTGAAGCATAGACAGTTCCTATCTCTAAACACGTGGGTTTTTTTTGTTTCAAGTAACACTGGTCTGACAGTGCATATGCCATCAGAGAGAGACAGTAATAGCAATCCCACTAACGGTTTCTAAAGACTAGAAATATATATTGGGCTTTTGAGCCAGTTCATATTGCTCCACAAATTTAAATGTACATGCTGCCTGGCGGCGAGAATATTACAAGAATAACATTAACATTCCGACAGAGGTTGTGACTAGTATTGTGGTGACCAAATATAGTACCTGCCTGAAAGAAGACACCGATCTGACATTCCTTAAATCCTAGAATCCAAAGCTAATGACATTGTGCTCTGCTAACTTTCGTGCCTGGACAAATTTTATGTGACTTAATCAGACATTCGGAAAAAAATTAGAACACCCAAGGAATCGTTCCCTGAGTCAGAGAGTTCAGTACGTCTTTTGGAACTGGGGGTTTCTTGGTCGATGACTGCATTTTTCGGGTCTGTGCGAAGGTCCTAGAATTATTATGTTCCCAGAGGCAGCGAGCAAAGTTGTGAGTATATATGTGTGAGCAAGGCCATGGCTGAATGAATGAGAGTACACAGGCCAGAGTGTTATTTTACCGGTGTATTATTGTCACCTATTTGCTGTCTTAATTTTTTAAATCTGCAGAATTTGTTACAAATGCTAGAGTTTCTTTTTTTCTTAGGCAAAATCAGATTATCCAACTCTGTTCATACATTTATGAGAAAGAAAGAAACCTCTTAGACTAAACCCTATGTATCTATTGCTCTTTGGGCCATCATCTGTTCTCTTAACGGGGCTGTGGGCTAAACCTAGAGTAAGATTCTAACGGGCTATCATCCCTGTAGCATTTTCTTGAATTTTATGACTATTTGTATATGTTTTTCCTTGATGCATTTTCTTTGGTGTTGTGAGAAGATTTTAAATGATAATTAAAATCTCTCTTGAACTAAATCAGTGCTTTGGTCAGCTCGTTCAAAATATATATATATCCATTGTTATAGATTTCCCACGTCTGTGTGGTTAACTGTCGTCACGTGTATGTGCGTGCCCGTGATTAGATAGAAATATATGTAATATATATATCTGTGTTTAGACTGTCTGACTACTTTAGATCTGTCGTAGAAGATAGGTGAGAGAGAGAGAAGATTTTCCGCTCTCAGAGACAGCATCTATCACTATTCTACCACCTCACTTGTGGAAGACTATGTTTTTATTTCCATCTCTCACTGTGACTATCACGCATTCCAACCTATTCAGAAGGGACCAACCAAAGTCTTAATACTCCTATCGAAAAATCTACGACACCTTTCATGTTAGTAGGCTCCAGTTCTCTCCTCCATGCGTTTTGCATTACAAACTTTCAGTGTAATTTCTCTGAACAATTTATCGCTGTCATAAGTAATTGTTCTCTCTCTCTCTCTGTCTCTCTCTCTCTCTCTCTCTCTCTCTCTCTCTCTCTCTCTCTCTCTCTTCTATATATATATATATATATATATATATATATATATATATATATATATATATATATATATATATATATATATATATATATATATATATACGAGGGGCGTCCAGAAAGTAATGCACCACATCGTTTTTCTCAGCTAATAATGAAGATAGAAGCATGAAATTTTGCACACTTCAAATATGGCATGTGCTAATTGTGTGCATTAAATTGCACCACAACCGGCCAAATAATACGGCTGCCCTAAACCGTTGAGATGGAGCGTGTTAGCAACTTGCGTTACAAACAGCGAATTGTGATAGAATGTCTCGTTGCAGAGAAGGAAACTGTTGTGAACATTCACAAGCGTCTATGTGATGTGTGTGGAAGTTTTGCAGTCGACAGGAGTACAGTCAGTCGCTGGGTTCAGAGAATAAAAGAATCAGGAAGTGGAGATATGGAGCTGCTTGATCGGCCGCGCTGTGGACGTCCTGCCACAGCCACTAACTCAGAAATGTTGAAATGCGCTGAGGGCATATTCTTACTGATAGGCGAATCACTACTCAACAATTGGCCTTACAGCTGTCAGTCAGCATTGGTAGTGCAAATGCAGTTATAAAAACTCTCGGATTTTCTAAGGTTTGCGCAAGATTGGTTCCTCGAAGTCTCACAAATGACCACCGATTGCAAAGGAAAGCAATTTCTTCTGAATTGTTGGAGCGTTTCAATGCTGATGGAGATAACTTTTTGGCTAAGATCGTTACAGGTGACGAAACCTGGGCACATAATTTTGAACCTGAGACAAAAAGACAGTCAATGGAGTGGCATCATCCGCAATCACCACGAAGAAAGAAATTCAAGACAATTCCTTCAGCTGTAAAGGTCATGATCACTGTCTTTTGGGACATTGAAGGTGTGATTCTTGTGAACATTATGCCAAGAGGAGAGACAATCAATTCGCAAGCTTACATTAAGACATTGAAAAAACTCAATCAACGTTTTCGCAGAGTTCGGCCGCACAAGAATCCAACAGACCTGCTTCTCCTTCACGACAAAGTGCGACCTCACACAAGTCTGGCAACACGGGAAGCAATCACCAAATTGGGTTGGGCTGTACTACCCCATCCACCCTATAGTCTCGATTTGGCACTCTCTGATTTTCATCTGTTTGGTCCACTTAAAGATGAACTCCGTGTGACAAGGTTTGAATATGATGAAGGAGTGATTCATGCAGCGAAGAAATGGCTACATGATCAAGACAAAATGTGGTACGTGCAAGGAATACATGCACTTGTTTTGCGCTGGCATAAAGCCGTACATGTTGATGGGGATTATGTTCAGTAACACCGATGTTTATATGACATATCCATGTATATTGTGTATAAATTTCATGCTTTTTGAATTAACAGCTCTTGAGAAAAACGATGTGGTGCATTACTTTCTGAACGCCCCTCGTATTTATATCACTCTCTCTCTCTCGCTCACTGCTTTCTCTTCGTCTATCTTCCTCTGTATATATTAAAACTTCTTCTCTTCAGAACAGTATGCTCTAGTTTCGAATTACACGTGCAAGCTATAAAAGTTTGTTTACTCTAAGTTCGGATGTTCTCCAGGCATGCGTGCTCGGAGTCAATGAAAACGCAAAGAACGGCGCGGTAACGTAGAAGACGCAGAATGAGCAGGGAAAATTGTTGCTAAGGTCAAGTATCGGTCTAGAACGCGGCAGAATGGCAAGAGTGCAGTAAAACGTCCATAGTTTTACTACTTCCAACATAAAACTCATGCTTTAAGAAAGAGAGAGGGACAGAGAGAGAGAGAGAGAGAGAGAGAGAGAGAGAGACAGACAGACAGACAGAGAAACATACACAGAGAGAGAGAGAGAGAGAGAGAGAGAGCGGATAAAGCTCTGTCTTACTGTAATAACAACACTTTAAGACAGACAGCTCTGACCGTCTTATTTTAACAAACTAGCTATGATGATGATGATGATTATGATAATCGTTATTATTATGTAGTTTTGAAAAACCCTGAGCCTTAAGACCTCTTCTCAGCTATTCTGGAATATTCCCCGTATTTAAGCCCGTGTTACTTTGTTTGCTTGATAACGTCTTTCTCTGCATTTTTCTCCTTCGTTTATACCCAGCTTTCCGCCCCCCTCCCTGCCAACCACCACCACAGGCATGAAAGCATACATTTCTCTTGGCTGCATCACATGCGTGAAAATTTGCCATTCTCTTAGTTTCATCTCCGGTAGGAATATCGTTGATGCTCTCAGTTTTATCTCAGCTGAGAATATCTATCATTCTCTCAGTTTTATCTCAGACGAGAATATCTATCATTCACTTAGTTTCATCTCAAGTGAGAATATCTACCATTCTCTTAGTTTCATCTCAGACGAGAATATCTATCATTCACTTAGTTTCATCTCTGGTGAGAATATCTATAATTCTCTTAGTTTCATCTCAGGTAAGAATACTTATCATTCACTTAGTTTCATTTTAAGTGAGGGTATCTATCATTTTCTTAGTTTCATCTCAGGTAAGAATATCGTTGATTCTATCAGTTTCATCTCAGGTAAGAATACTTATCATTCACTTAGTTTCATTTTAAGTGAGAGTATCTATCATTTTCTTAGTTTCATCTCAGGTAAGAATATCGTCGATTCTCTCAGTTTCATCTCAGGTAAGAACATCGTTGATTTGCTCAGTTTCATCTCGTCGAAAATATCAATAATTCTCTCAGTTTTATCTCAGGTGAGAATATCTATAATTTTCTTAGTTTCATCGCAGGTAAGAATATTGTTGATTCTCTCAGTTTCATCGCAGGTAAGAACATCGTTGACTCTGCCAGTTTCATCTCAGGTAAGAATATCGTTGATTCTCTCAGTTTCATCTCAGGTAAGAATATCGTTGATTCTGTTTTATCTCAGGTAAGAATATCGTTGATTCTCTCAGTTTCATCTCAGATAAGAATATCGGCGATTCTCTCAATTTTATCTCAGGTAAGAATATCGTTGATTATCTCAGTTTCATCTCAGGTAAGAGTATCGTTGATTCTCTCTATTTTATCTCAGGTAAGAATATCGTTGATTCTCTCAGTTTTATGCAGGTAAAAATATCGTTGATTCTCTCAGTTTCATCACAGATAAGAATATCGTTGATTCTCTCAGTTTTATGCAGGTAAGAACATCGTTGATTCTCTCAGTTTCAGCTCAGGTAAGAATATCGTTGATTCTCTGTTTCATCTCAGGTAAGAATATCGTTGATTCTCTCAGTTTCATCTCAGGTAAGAATATTGTTGATTCTCTCAGTTTTATGCAGGTAAGAACATCGTTGATTCTCTCAGTTTTATCTCAGGTAAGAATATCGTTGATTCTCTGTTTCATCTCAGGTAAGAATATCGTTGATTCTCTCAGTTTCATCTCAGGTAAGAATATCGTCGATTCTCTCAGTTTTATCTCAAGTAAACATATCTTTGATTCTCTCAGGGTAAGAATATTGTTGATTTTCTCAGTTTTATCTCAGGTAAGAATATCGTTGAATTATCTCAGTTTTATCTCAGGTAAGAATATCTTTTATTCTCTCAGTTTAATCTGAGGTAAGAATATCTTTTATTCTCTCAGTTTAATCTCAGGTAAGAATATCGTTGATTCTCTAAATTTTATCTCAGGTAAGAATATCGTTGATTCTCTCAGTTTCATCTAAGGTAAGAATATCGTTGATTCTTTCAGTTCCATCTCAGGTAAGAATATCGTTGATTCTCTCAGTTTCATCTCAGGTAAGAATATCGTTGATTCTCTCAGTTTTATCTCAGGTAAGAACATCGTTGATTCTCTCAGTCTTATCTCAGGTACGAATATAGTTGATTCAGTTTTATCTTAGGTAAGAATATCTTTTATTGTCTTATTTCCTCTTAGGCCACAATAATTCTATCAGTTTCTGCAGCTGGCCCTGTTGTAAGACGCCTGCGTCAACGCAACCTCCTGTGATCTTGCAGCGGTGGTTTATGTAGCAATGTGTTTGAAATGATCATTTTGCAACCCCATGTACGTCACTTATGTCGGTTCTTACTATCTGACTGGCATGGGCAGTCAGCCTATTCTATCTTCGTCTTCTCAGAGATCTTCGGAAGCTACACGAAACCAAGAATGGCACAGTCCAAGCAAACAATACGTTCCAGAAAATTAAAAGCATTAATAGCAACAAATCTTTGTCGACAAAGCAATTAAAGAAAACAAATATTTCTTAAGTGTTTTATAGTGTCGATTCTATCATGTGGAAGTGAGTAATAGGCGATTAGTAAGTAACCAAGAAATCCCTGAAAGGCATAGAAAGATAGTTTTACAGAAGAATGGCGAACAATATCATGGGCAGCTAATAACAGAAATAAAAAAAACTTCCAAAGAAAACCAGTTCACAAAGGAAGCTTATTGCACACCTCAGAATGAAGCAGTCCACGTTCTTTGGCCATACTTTGAGAAGAAAGAATGGATACATTGAGACCGCAACATTATATAAAGGAAGACAAATAGAGAAGACAGTGGGCATTTGAACATCAGGGTAAGGAAACACGCTAACAACAACTATTCCGTTAGTTTCAAAATCTATCAATCAATCAATACCTTTTAGCTCCCCAAGAAGTAAAGGCCATCAACAAACACATGTCAAGACCTCCTATCGCGTGCCATCAGCTCAAGGTCTTTCCACGTGCTCCTTATTATTTTTTATTTCGGTCTCCAGTTATTTTCTACATGTATTCTTCGATGTACCTACACTTCTTTACTTCCAAAACAGAAAGTCTTTGATATATCTGTCAGGTTCATCTCAGGCAAGAATATTGATTTAGCTTTATTTTTTTCTCCTTCACCAGTCTTCTAGTTTTTCAACCACTTCACCAAAATTTATCGGTTATCTTTCATCCTCCAGTTTTTGCAGTGCATTTCTGCCATGTTTTCTTTTTCTTTTTAACAGCTTTGATCTCGATATCGTCCATCCTCGAATTTTGTCAAAGTGTATTTACCACGTGTTTCTTTGCTTTCTCTACTTGTTTTTTTTTCTTTTTTTCTTCGACTTCTATGAAGGTACACCATTACTAGCGCAATTTCCAAGCATATCTCCAATTTATATTTAAAAGCGATAACTCCATGCGTACCTATAGTCTACATACGCAAGGCTTTATATATATATATATATATATATATATATATATATATATATATATACATATATATATATATATATATATATATATATATATATATATATATATATATATATATATATATATATATATATATATATCCCCAGGTGTCTCTATAATCTATCTCTAAGCGTATCTTCAATCTACATCTCCAAGTGTATTCCCAAACTATAACTTCAATTTACACCTCCAGGCTTATCTCCAATCTATAAATCCAACCGTATCTCCATTCTATATGTCCAAGCGTATCTTCAATCTACATCCCCAAGTGTATCTTAAGACTGTATCTCCAGCGTATCGCAAATTTATATCTCCAATCTATATTTCCACACAATATCTCTAATTGTCTCCCCAATCCAAATCTCCACTTCTGCTATCACTTGACAGGTTCTTGTTTAACTGTGTCATAAATGTCTCCACTTCTGACAACTCTTCTGTCAATCAACTGCCAAGATCCTGTCAACATAACCTTCTTAAGACTGTTCTCAGGTTACACATCTCTAAGTTTCTTCGTTAGGAATATCACTACAGCTTTAACACTTAGTTTAAAAATCCTTCGACATTATTATTTACTTACTCTAGTATCCTGACTTTTTTTAGTCATTATCCATCGTTTTCGTTCACCGTGGAACATCCTCCGCCTTTTCCTTTACCTTCCTTATGGAGCATGAAGCCACGACTACGGATGTTCCCTCTGCAGGAAGCATACACCAAGCAGTCACATGTTCTTACGGCGGTGGTTTATGTGGCAACTTGTTTGACATGATGAGGTTGCCAGCCCAATGTATAATCACATACCTGACAGTGCTGTAGTCCTATTCTTTCTTTGTCTCCTCAGAGACCCCCCTGGGAAGTTTCCCAGTGGATGACATGGCTGTAAATGTTGCTTGTCACATATTTCTAGTTTGAGCCGTCTTCATCAACGTTGCCCATCGATCCTGGTAGTACTTTTGGCTCCCTTTTCTACCATGCTTTTCCAGGTTCTGTTTGGGCTCACCATATTTTTTCTTCCCCTGTGAGTTCCAGCCGATGGCATGGCTGGTCACCATGGCTTAATGAGTCCTGACTATGTCATATCCGTCTCTTTAATATCCCGGTCGCAAGGTTTTTTTTTGTTCTCCATCATTATTTTCCTCTGCGCTCTTTACGGAGCACACAGCAACTCTGTAGCTGGTCCCGTTGTAGGAAGCATGCATAAAGCATTAAAATGCTCTGGTAGTTGTGGTTAATTTTACATGATGAGGTTGCCATCCTCATGCGCAACCTCACATTAGTCGCTTTGTCCGACGTATATGAGAGTACGGTAGTTCTATTGTCTTTATATATTCAGAGACCCATGAAAACTACACGTGACTCTCCCTTACATATTTGTACAATTAACTACAACTGGAAGTCTGACGAGGAATCCTCTGTATTTATATATCTGCAGCTTGAACTTCATATTCAATGCTTATTTCTCAATTTAACTCTAGTATCGTTAATATGCAATACATTCCCCTGTGGTGAAACATGCTGAGAGACCACATTAAGCTTGCGGGAATAATTTAAGCCCCAGATTTAACACTGGTTTTTACCTGCTTGGCTGCGTGTAAGTGGATCTCACAATGAATAGATAAATTGTTAGGGGAGCTGGAAAGAAGGTCTATGCAGGATGAGACGATTCCGTGGGACATCTCCGAACCAGAGCACAGCATTTTAGCCCTGCATGTTTGGAGAGCCCTAAATGATGGCGGGGGTACGACACCCCCTCTACCTTCTGGCTTGAATACCAAATGCAAAGATCTTCTAAATGCATGCCAAACTAGGATAGCCTTCTACTTCTTCCTCGTTCGCCTTCAGACTTCCACATTTATGACTCTAATAAAGGCAGTAGTCAACTAAAGTTCCCGACATCTCCAAACAGTTTTTCGTTGACAGAAGTGGGTTGTTGCAATATGCTACGCCGTTCATTGCTATAGGTTGGGCAGGACTGCAGCAGGTGTTCGACTGTCATCGGGCTGGTACCGCAGGTGCAGAGATCTGTTGCACCAATTTTGTATTTGTGGTATAGATGGTATCTCAATCTGTTGTGTCCAGTGCGTAGCCGAAAAATGATGACCTGTTCTTTCCTAGATAGCTGATACTAGGAAAGAATACCCGGGAAAGAAACTGAAGCTCATGACTCAACCAGTTTTGAAAATACAGAGAAGCGACAGGAAAAGCCAAGATCTACAACATAGATATTGCAAATAATTCGTCAACTTGGCGTTGGCTGGGAAGAGCAACAAGCTTGACAACCTTAGTTAAACAACATGCAACACTGCTAATCATCTTTGAAGATGGCAAGATACTGATATAAATAAACCACAGTTCGGATAACTTGGACTTATTCTAACACCCGCTGGCAGATGTCCACGTCTAAATGAACTAAAGTCAACAAATAATTCACTCATCTTGGAGCTATCACTGCCACTAGTGCCCTTGAAGGAAGCCTGCATCAAAATACATTGCTCTTGCATTGATAGTTTCTGCACCAATTAGTTTTAAATCATGAGGTTGGAAGCCCCATGCAGCACTTCACAATAGTCCCCTTTTAAGACATATCTGAAGTAGTCTCCACAAGGAACCCCAGGGATCTACACGGTTGTCAGCTCATTACAAAGAAATGGCCAATGCAAAGAAAGCACTCTGAACAAAAGAGTATGGTTACTCTCTCTCCTCAAGACATAGTAGTTAATGACAGACAAAGAGTATGGTTAAATACCCCCTTTTTTAATGATGAAAAATATCCCGTTCAACCTCTGATGGATTACAATTAGGATATATAGTGTTTTCAATTCCAAATAAGATGAATAACTGCCGATATGAGAAAATGGCATCACATCTGTAAAATCATTGTAAATATGGCAAGTCAAAATTAAATACTGTGGTAAAACTGACAAATTAAGCCATAAAAATAGACAATAGCAGCAAGGCACTGAGATTAATTCTATAAATTCGTCACATGACATGGAAAAGACAGTAAAATAGAAATAGCGCAAACGGTCGAAAATGGAGAAATATGTTCACCTACGCCTCTCCACGCTATACCTGATGACGATGAAGATGTAGCATAAAGTCTGCCGTTTTGCTCAAAATGTGTTAATTCTGTCCTTTATTTGTTTATAGCTGTGTGGCATTGCTGAAGTAGCATTTCCGACGTCTAGATCTTTTATCACGCGCTTCCTTTTGAAGATTCGAACATACTTGACAATATGTCTAGCAAAACCGTAGAGGATGACAAAATATATCCTGGCATTGGCCCTGTCGTGGGAGTGTGAGACAAAAAAACTGAATCCGTAAAACATAATGTGTGTACTGAACAAAAACATAAGAAATAAGCTGTGAGTAGAATCGGAAATATATTAAACCTGGAGATCATTTCTTTCCGCCAAGACCAGTTAATCTGACACTTAAAATTTCTTACTGTCTTTTTCAGGTCAGTGTGTCCTGATCATATGCTCGCTGCCTGAGAACTGTCGTTATTTTCTCTGACTACTTAGAGCAGGGTTTTTCAACCAGGGTTCCGCGAGAGGTCCCTAGGCGTTCCGCGAGTGATTGGGATTGAAAACACAAATAGACGTCGTTTTATGAACTTAACGCTCGCAGCGGAGGGCAGTGACCAAGCAATCCTGTAGGACAGTGCGCAATAGGACCGTGTTAACTCTTACTTATAGGTCTACTTGGACAAGGTAAACAAAACTCAAGTAGGAAATAAAAAACAAAAGGAAACACTGAAGTTTCTTCTACCTACTCTATTGACTTGCATTATAGTTGATATCCTTTGTGGGTAGAGTGAATCCCACCAAAAAAGTAGGCTAATAAGTTGGTCAAAATCAACAGATCCACAAAAATTATTTTTGTACTACAAAGAGCTCTGACAATTTTTATTGGATTACTGTATTATATTTAAGACTTACTGCTCAACCTAAAGTACGGAGAGCTGTATATATAATAAATTTTATGCAGGGGTTCCTTGAGACCTGAAAATTATGTCAAGGGTTCGCCAAGGATTAAACAAAGTTTGAGAGATGCTAACTTAGAGGGTAATCTCCTTTTTCCCCCTCCTTGCTTCTTATGGAGCATGGAATTACCACTGCCGCTGGTCTCCTTGCATCCGTATGCTCTTGCAGTGGTGGTATATGTAGCAATTTGTTTTACATAACGAAGCTGCTAGTCGCATGCACAACTTCAAATTAGTGGTCTCTTTTGACCTGCCTGAGGTCGCAGTTGTTATATTCTTTCTTTGTCTCCTCTGATACCCCCCGGGAAATACACGGGCAAGCGTAATACATTAGATGAATATTTGACTATACGTCTATACCTCCTGTGTCTCCTTGAAAAGGGGGGTGGGAGGGGTGGGGCGGAGGCCTTGATGGACCCAAAAAAAAAATAATACTAGGAACACTGCTTCCACAAAGCCCATCTTCAGAGGCCACTAAAATGACATTATCCGTGCGGTTATCCATCCATCCATCTGCCAATCAGAACGTTTAAACACATATATTATATATCTACTGAATCTATTAGTCCATTTATCTACTGACACTTAAATACCAGACCACAATGTCTTTTATATTTGGATATGCTGTTGACAAGAGTGCCTTTCCAAAACGAGGATATCCTCTGATTTGAGAGGGGGGGGGGGGGGAAATATGTACGTCTTCCTACCGATCTATGTTTCTGCGTAGATACCCAGACACCAACCTGGCCAAATAAACAAATACATTTCAATGGCTATAAGAAATAATAAAAAATTAAACTGAGAGAAGAAGAGACAAGGAATACGACGGTATAGAATTCTTAACTAAAGAATGATACTATTTTATTTAAAACGTCAGTTTTCCCTTTGACACACAACTCTCTCTTCCCAAGACACAGTAGTTAATGACAGACACTTATAACCCAAGCCTGTAAGCCTGAAGTGATTATTCTATACTGGATGTCTCGTTATAGAATTAATTTAGACAAAATCTAGTTAGAAGCAAAAACTGGGAACAAGAGGGACAGGGGATGGCACAGATGAATGTGGATTCATAACGAACGAAAATGGAATGTATTACATCATCTTCTAGTAGAGTTCAAAAGAAAGAGGAAACTAAATAACTAGCTGTCAGTTTGTACGATAAAAAAAATTCATTGATTGACTGATTGATTCATTATTTAATCATTCATAACCTCTCACCTCTCCAAGCAGTACAGGTCTTCAACAAATGAATGAAAAATCCTCCTCTCCTGTGCCAGCCGTCCGGCATCGAGAGGTTAGGTGACTAGTTCCCTTCCTCGCTGACATTTCCTTCCCCAACTCAAGAGCAAGGTCAGGTAACCATTTACAGATGGAAAAACTGGAGCGTGGTGGATATCGTGAATAGAACACGGCACCTATGGGGCCGTTCACAAATTACGTAACGCAATTTTTGAAATTTGTTTAGCTAAACTTAACAAACATGAAGGAAAGTCCGCGGAAATTAAAATGTAGTAGGTGGTTACTTATAAAATCCGCGGTCAAGGTCACGCGACCGGTGATGTTAGGACACATGTTAATTAAAAAACGCGAACGTGGACTAAACATAGTCTTGGATGACTGCAACCCGTGCTCTAAATAGCAACCACCCTCTAGTTCCCCCTCTTCCACCAAAAAAAAAAATGTTTTTTAATTCACAAGGTCATGTGAATTTTGATTGTGGGGGAAAATATTTCAGTTGGAAAAATGAAATACCAGTGCCTAAAAGCATGCACTGACATGGATGGCCGCGTGCCGTGTTCTAGGCAACAACTGCTCCAAAATTATTACAACAAAGAAGTCACAGAGCTACTGTGGTGAAGTGGGATGTTATAAATATTTATAGGGGACTTAGTGTACTGACTGAGATCAGCTGTGAAGGTATCTATATCTATTAAGAGTAGTGTATTATAGATAACCTTACTTGCTACCACATATCTATATATCTCAGTCAGAATTATTCTGGAATAGTGTGATGACTACGTTATGTGTCTAGGGTATGTGTATGATGAAGTGTAAGTCACAACAACAGACAGATAAACAATTTAATTTAATCCACTACTCTTGACAACACTGTGACACTCACATACATATAACACTCTATGAGGATATCTTAAGGAGTCACTGATAACTTTTCAAATAACAATATGTATTCATTTTTGTCATAAAGGTATATGTGTCCTGATTCAAATACAAAGGAACCAGGAATCACAATCAATTTTAATTACAAGTATATGTACAGACTTTATCAATATGAATATTGTAGTGACATATATTATTAAAAATATCCTATGTGTGTCAGTTGTGTAGTAGTAGTAATATGAGGTAATACTGGTTTTGTTTTGTTCAAGCTCTGTTGGTATTTGTCATCATGACTTCAATAGTTTGTCTTTTGGGACTAGTATTGGAGATGTTCTCAGTTCCTGATATTAAGACAATTAAATTCCCCTCTGAATGTTATTTTTACACAGTCATTTCAAGATGAGGGGACATAATGTTGAGCTCAGCTGGCCAAATCAGCTTATCTTGGGTGATGGCGGCAGGAAGGGACTCCTCTGCTCGAATTCTCCCCTGGGCCCTGGAGACACCTCACTGATAGCTAAAAAGACCAAGGAGTATGCTGTCCGACTCTGGATTCAGCAAAGCTCTGACCAGGTGCTGCTCAGTACCATCAAGACCACGGTCCCTGAAATCAAGAAGGATGTACCTTCTACTTCATAACTAACTTATACTTTCTTTTTACACTGATCACAATACATCACAAACATTGAGTTCAGAGCGTTAGGCCAACTGTCAGCTTCATTCTGAAGTACTTTATACCAGCATTAACCTCCTTAATGGTTACTACGCCTCTGCAATTCCAGCATTATTTCTTTCTAGTCAATCATCTAGGTGTCAGTGTACTGTCTGGCCATTCCATGCCGTTTGACTTTCCTCCGACACCCTCTGTTCAGGCTGGAGCATTATAGGCTTTACCTCACGTTTGCCACTGAACTACACATATATATACAGGCATAAATTAACAATTCACATTCAATTTTCATTAAAAGATACTGAATGGTTTAAGCTTACCACAATTCATAGAATAAACACAGATACGTTGATTAGCAATGAATTCTGGCACAAATTCCCATCTGCTTATGTTCCAGGCTTTTATTTTAGCAAAAATATGAGCTGGCTTCAACGCACTGTTGCTTTATCAAGCTTATTTGCACTAGTGGTCTCGAACTAACGCTCCTAAGTGAGTATATCAGCGAGTCTAGCCAATGAGGCCACGTTTCGACAAGTGTTTGAAAAAATGTTACCTTTTCACGTCTCCCCTAACAACGAAAGATAGTATTTATAGCCCGACCAATCGTGGTTAGTTTTTCATTTGTTGCGCTCCAATCAATTTGGAGTTTACATGGTAGGCTATTTATGTAACGTAAGGTTTTTTTCAAACACGTTATAAAAAATTTTATGAGCAGAAATGATTCCATGCTGTCAGGCATCCCCACTATTTTATTTTGGGTATAATTTATTAATTCCTGGACTATTTGCGTAACGTTTTACATATTCTTTGTCAGCAAGCCCTAAGGAACCCAAATATCCAAATCTAAAAGAGCTACGTGGCTGCGTTCAAAATATGTATTTTCTACCTCCTGTTTCGAAGATGTGCTGTCTGGGAAGGGTAGTGTATTTTATCACTGTCCGTCTGAAAAAAAGTTAGTGCATGTAGTCTTACACGCGTGATGGCAGCATTTGTGTATCGCACGACGCGTGTTGCATGCGTTCCTGATTTTCAGCCCTCCCTCTCTCTTTATCCTTTAGTCCATCTGTTCGTTCGTTTTGGTAACGCAGTGTAGAAAAAGACATGAATGGAATTTAAAATTTAGGTCAACTTGCATATTTCAAGGTTTTTCTTAGAAAGGCAGCACATTTTATTGTGTGTTTGGGAAACGCGTGTATGTTGCAGAAGGCCTATATTTAACGTGGAAACGTTACAATTTGCAGACGAAGCATAAAACAAAGGGGATTTCGAGTACTGTCATTGTGACAGCACTGTTCTTTACCATTCTTCTTCCTTTATTTATTATATGTATTTATTAGGCTTTATATTTACCTAATAATTTATATATGTGGATTAGAATATTCCACGACAGCTACGATCAAAAATATTCGCTACATCTTCAGGCTATGTCGTAGCAGGTAACTAGTATAAGGCTGTGCATAAGGCTGGTAACCTCAGTATGTCAAACAAATGGCCTCAGAAACCACCACTGCAAGAACATTTGATTGCTAGTTGCAGGCTTTCTGCAATGAGGACCAGCTATAAAGGTGACTCCATGCACAATGAGGAGTGAAAAGGAAGATGGGTAGTAAAGTAAGCAAATATCATTAGACAGATCAAGAAACATTACCCACGCAACACCTGGACCCACGCATACACAGATGGATCAGCAACAAATGGAACAGAAAATGGAGGTGGAGGTGTCTTTCTCACCTTAAACATTGGTGCACAAAAAAAAGCTGTCATGGCAACAGGACAATTCTCGAGTAACTTCAGAGCAGAGGCAGAGGCCTTGCAAACTGCAACAGAGGTTATAATGGCAGAAGAAAGCAGAGAGACAAGCTGCTTTCTTTACCGATGCACAATCAGTAACTGTAACGTTGAAAAGCCAAAATAATACAGACCCGAATGACCTCAAAATAGTGCTGCACAAACTATGTCAACGATTCAAGTGTTGTGATCCAATGGATCCCATCTCACTGTAACATAACCGGCAATGAAGAGGCTGACAGATTGGCAAAGGAAGGTAGAAATCTACCTCAGCCTGATGCAAGCATAACTTTCGAGGAGGCAAAGAGTTTTATCAGAATCAGATACTGAAACAAATGGGATGTACAGCATCCTGGTCACACACAAAATGATGCATACTACCAGCTCAACAGAAGAGAACAAGTGGTAATCTTCAGACTCGGCACTGGCCACAGCAGATTGAGATACCATTTATTCAACAAGCTAAAGATAGGAACTACCGATCAGTGTAACTGTGGCACTGATAAAATGACTGCTGAACATCTGCTTCAAAGTTGCCCAACATGTGGAACAGAGAAAGCGCATATGGCCGAAACCAGTATCATTCGTGGAAAAGCTCTTCGGAGATTCAAATAGCCTCAAATAACTGGCTACTGCTTTCTTTTGATACATGCAAGTAGACGTCTGAGAGTGTACGAAGAAGAAGAAGACAGATCAAGTGCACATTACAAAAACACCATGGCGTCTTCAGAACCTGTCTCCTGGTGTAAAAAATGTGGTAAATTATCTCCTACTTTAACATGAAGATACATATGAGTGCTAATGTAAATCTTTTTTTTTTGTACGTTACGCATTGTATCATTGTGTGTAGGCGTGAGACTTGTCACCTTCGGTAGTATTACCTTGTTATTTTTATGAGATTCACGCTGAAACAACAAATACATCACGTTCTCCTTTCCATTTGTCAGTTTTTCGTACAAATAAAACTGCGCACTTAGAAAGTTAGCAGAACTCTGAATGCACCATGGTGGAAGTCGATCTTAACGACCAGGTAACCAATGGACACTAATCAATAAAGAGAAATGAAAATTAATTATGTGTGAAACAAGATGGGTAAGAAAGAAACCACTGAAACCAAAGCACACGAGGGAGGAAGTGTAAAAAAGAAGCAGTATAACATAGCAAGTAAGTATATATATATATATATATACATATATATATATATATATATATATATATATATATATATATATATATATATATATATATATATATATATATATATATATATATAGAGAGAGAGAGAGAGAGAGAGAGAGAGAGAGAGAGAGAGAGAGAGAGAGAGAGAGAGAGAGAGAGAGAGAGAGGGGGAGAGAGAGAGAGAGAGACATACACACACAAGAGAACAAAATGAAAGACAGAGGGTTCAGTGTTCTTGTAAAGAGCCAATCGGATCATCTGGACAAGACATGAGAATACCCCGGATGAGGGCTCAAAGTAAACAGAGAAAATACAAAGATTAGAAGAATAACTAAGACAAACGATATCTGTCTTGTGCTATGCCGTATTTCAGATGTTCACCGTCTCTCTTCTCGATTTTTTCGGGACCTCTTCACAATTAACTGTAATCCATCTCGCCATAGATAGCATACCATAGGAGGACTGATGGCTGCCTATGCTCCACGTGCAACTGAAGGCAGGGTAATGAAATAAATAAATGAACATTCGCACATTATTTTCCACCCCTCCAACTCTTACTGTTGGTTTTGTGGGAAATTCGACTGACGTTCTTCATCATTTCGTACGCTTGTATAAAGGATCATCAGCTCCGTCTGAAGGCTTCGGCCACCCTCTTGTTCCATTTTCCCCCCTAGGTGTTACTCTCATTTGTGATCATCATTGGTTGTCGGGTGTGTGATCGTGATTTGCCAGTTTCGCTCTCACCATTTAATTCTTTCATCATCATCAATAATAATAATAATATCGTCATCATCAATAATATTATCATCACCGTCATCAGTAGCCATCACTGCAGCTGGCCTCCTTACAGTGCCTGCCCCCAAGTATTCACACGCTCTCGTACCGCGCGCTTCTGTTGTAATTTGTTTTATATGATGGGGTTGCCAGCTCCATGCATGATCTCATATTAGTCGCCTCTTACGACATGCCTGAGGCGACAGTAACCCTACTATTTCTTCGTCTCCTCACAGACCCCCGGGGACTGCACGGGACATTTCATTTTGTCACTGCTTTATATTTCGAAACAGGAAGCAGTGACACTGTGGAATGGAGAACAAAAACCAACAAATGAAATGATAAATAGTACTGTAGACAGGAAGTTAAGCAGAGATATGATTGTCTACGCCACCAGGCTTGGTACTTGATGAAGAATATATTCGAAGCAGGATGCAGTTTCAGCATATGCTCTTGCTGTAAGTATTTCTACTTGTGTCTTTTTCAGTACTGTTAGGAGGCATCATTCTGTGGCAGGGATTTTCACTGGCTGTGGTTCTTTCGTTTCTGTATTTTCATGAATGTTTGTGTAAGACTCTCACCTACAGTGTAGGCATGTAGGCTGTAATATCATGTGACGTTTTGCTTCCGCAAAGATACCTGGGTAAGTTAAAAGAGGCACCATTTTAGTCACTGAAAGCTTCAGCGTGCTGTGTTCGTGACTGTGTTTCTCGGTCTAATCTTCCATAAACATGGGGTCTAGTTAATAACATAGCAATAAATAAAGACGAAAAACCGAAGCCTGTGAACAGTAAAAAAAAAAAAAAATACACATACATTTGAATGTTGCTGGTACTTGCAAGAAATAAAGAAGTAGAAATACAGACAACTTAAAAGTAACAGAAGTAACAAGCTTCAGGGGGACTTGAATCTAGGACCATCCGAAAGGCCTCATCGCCCCGCTACAGAAGTTAATTGTGACTAACCGCACTACCAACTAACTTACAACCACCTGCAACATAGGCCTACACATTTCTATGTATTATTTGTCTAGATATTAGAATTACCTGCTTGTCTAAGGGAAAAGAAATAAGACCCAAACAAATTAGACACGGTTTTCAATTGCAATTTCGATGACATGTATAAATATCCTAATCGGCTTGGTAGATGGGTGGAAATAGTTTTAGAGATAGTCACCGTCGACTTGGCAGAGATGCGGGGGTGGATTAAGCATTCATGCGCTGCCATCGTCGGCGTAGTGAAGCGATGAGAGCAGCTTATACGAACTTTCGTTGTCACGGTCGGCCTGGTAAAAGAAGGACGGCTGTAGCGTGACTGTACCGCGCCACCTGTGTTCTGGCTGAACAGCATTCCCTGTGTGCAGTAGGTTGCAAAACAATATTACATGTTCAAAATTAGAACAACCTTAAAAGTGAATACTGTAAGACAACGCACATTTGGTTTTCCCTAAAATAAAGAGACAGTTATTTTGGCAAATCCGTAGCATATTTAAGTGGTGGCGGCTACGAGTAATTTATTTCGCTATAGTACTTTACGTTCTAAGAATCCTGTTTATCAAAAATACAAATGCACGCCTGCCTGTTAGCCTAACATATTTATCCACCCACCCATCTATATGCCGAACTGCCCGTTTCTCCCACTTTATTTACGTTTGCATCTCTATCTGTTCAGTGAATAAATATCTGTTTGACCCCATGTATCTACTTCATGTGGGAATGAAAGGATATAATATGCAAGATAAATGAGAGTGGAAGGGCAGAATGTTAGACGGGTCTGCGCGCCCAATTCTTAACCCTTCGAAAACAAAGTTCGTTCGTTCGTTCTGTGCCCATCTGTCTCAGCTGCAGACGCATCATGGATTTAATCGCATTTTTCGTACCTTACGCAGGAGGGAGTCACTGTTGCAGCTGGCTCTTTGCATAGAAAGCTAGGGCTGCAATTAGTTTGACATGGTCAGATCGCCAGTCTCATGCCCAACCTCACCTTCATCAGTCAATATCCTTTAGCTTCTCTGAAAAGAAGCACAGGCCCCCAACAAACACATGTCAAGTCCCCCTGTCACGTGCCAACAGCTCAAGTTTTTTTCCACGTTTTCTTCATACGTTTTGCTTCTGCCTCCAGCTCTCTTCTCCGTGTGTTTTTGTGTCTACCTCTGCTTCTCTTTCCCTGAGTATGCCAGAACAAGGACTGCCTCGTATTGCTATCAACATATTTTTTCCTGAATGTGTGCCCTATACATCCCCAACGTCATTTTCTCATCTCTTGTTCCACTGGCACTTGTCTGGTTCTTGTCATCAGTTCCACATTTATTACTTTGTTATACTATTTCAATCCTTTTTTTCTACGTGAGCACCCATTTATGAATGTAACTTTCTTGTTTGTGTTGTCCTCCATGTTTCAGAGACATACAACAGGAATGACTTCACATTTGAGTTGAAGATTCTTATATTAGTGTTGGACTTGATCTCCATATGTTTCCGGATGCATTGAAAGCTCCTCTTGTTTTTTTTAAATTCTTATGTTGGTATCACTGTCTGTTCCCCCAACTATGTCTATATTGCTACCAAGATATGTGTATGATTCTATATCTTTTAGTGGTGTTTCTTCAAGTTCAACCTTGTGTTCATTTCTTGCTTTTATTCTCGTTATCTTATTCGCTACGACATGCCTGATGGAACAGTAGTAGTATTCTTTCTTGTCTCTCCATTCTGTGTCTTTTACAGTGCAGTTCATCATCAAGTGCCATCTTCACGCCGAAGGTAGGCTGCAAGGGATCTCCAACGTCTTCTGTCTCTTCTCTTGATGATAGACTCTTTTCTGTCCATCTCTTGATGTTATCTTCCCATTCATAGCGTGGTCTTCCTCTTCCACGTTTGCCTTCAACTCTGCCTTCTATTATGGTCTTCAGTAAGGAGATATGTCTTTTTTATGTGACCAAAATGTATTAGTTGTCTAATTGTGATCTTCATTAATTCTATTTTCATCCCTAGGTGTTCTAGGACCTCTTTATTTGTTTTCTTCTCCTTCCATGAAACGTGCCCCTTTCTTCTATAAATCCACATCTGAAGAGCCTCAATTCTTTCTTCTAATTGCTTGTTCATTGTCCAGGTTTGTACATCATACAGTAATAAAGAATATATATACATAACATATGGTCATTCTCAGCTAGCGCCTTCAATAGATTATCTAACATTTGGAAATTACGATCATTGAATATACATACCAAGCTTCGTCTGTTTAATTCAAATGTTATCTCAGTGTTAACATACGGCTGTGAGAGTTGGAAAATAACAAAATCATTGGAGAACAAGCTGAATACATTCGAGAACAAATGTCTTAGAAAACTCATGAACATCAGTTGGAAAGAATTCAAGACTAATCGACAAATAAGAGAAGACTCTAGGCAGAAATATGTCTCCGACTATATAAGGAAAAGACGATGGTCATATATCGGTCATGTCCTACGAATGCAAAACAACAGAATACCACTACAGGCGCTCACTTGGGTTCCTGAGGGTAAGAGGAAAAAAGAAAGACCAAAAGAAACACTCAGAAGAACAATAATAAGAGAAGGAAGAACGTTGGGCCTAAATAATGTGCAAGAGCTAAGAGGAGTGGCGTCACAACGAACAACCTGGAGAGCACTGGTTTCTGCCTTATGCGCCGTGTTTGGTGCTTAAAGAATTTAGTATTATTATTATTCTCAGTTTGAATTTGTGAGTTAGTTGTTTAGATGTTAGTATATGTTGCATGTTGTTGAAGGTAGCTTTGGCCAGTCCTATTCTCTTCTTGATTTCTGTTTTACATCTGCCATCTTCTGCTATTATATGACCAAGATATAAGACACTCTTGACTTGTTCCAGGATTTGTCCATTTAATACTACATATACTTTAATATTATAGTTTTTAAATCCTGTCCATCTGTGTCTTTAACCTGACTGCGTTACCCTCCACCGTCCTCGCGTTTTACATTTCATTCATATGTACTTTATTACCAAATGTTTTAACTTTTATCCAATCTCTATCTTATTTTTCCCCCCCTGATTCAGCCATTCTGCTCCATTCTCACGTTTTACAACAAACCAGGACGAATATTATAAGTTGCCTGCCAGAAGGATAATAAACCTGATATTGTCGTGGCAGACCGAATTATAGAAATCCTATTAGGAGACAAAAGTCGATATTCGTTATCACGGATATTATTATCTATTCTGCCGCGTCTCTGTCATCGCATGAATGTTTTATTCTGCTGTTCAGAGGCGGGATAAGTCAATGAGTAAAGCTGGTGAGCCAGGGGCGTACTTAAAGTATTTGGCCCCAGGGCAGATATTTCCTATGCCTAAGCCGTAAAACATACAGAAAAGTATATATCAAGCTTGCAAGGACATTTTTAAACAGTGCAGTATTGCCACAATAGTATTCAATGGCAACACCCCCTCCCCCCTCTCAGTACGCCACTTTAGCGAGCGTCTATAAGAAAGCTATTACATGGGGAACACAGGGGTAATGATTTAGTATTGTCTACGTGTATATAATTTTGGCAGGTGTGAGCCCACAGACTAGACACATTCAAAGTAACATCTCAATAAGACTAGAAGTGAATTTGAAGTTGTAACCAAAGGAGAGTGGGTTCAATTCCTAGTGCTGGCGGGAAAAAAAAAACAAAAAAACTGGAGACTGGCGCATGGAAGTCATGACCTCAAGTGCCCCCACCCAACAGAGTGTAAAGGCAATAAAAGGGCTGAAACACTTGTCTGACGGGGGAACGCATCTAGTCAGTGGTTCACAGCGTGGGCCATATGCCCCCTGGGGGCAATGCCATATTTCTAGGGAGCCACAGTAAAGTACCTTTTTTTCTAGCTAACAGTGACTACCCCAGAGGGGCCACAGTAAGATGGTAAAGTACCTTTTTTCTAGCTAACAGTGACTACCAGAGGGGTCACAGTAAGATGGTAAAGTACCTTTTTTCCAGCTAACAGTGACTACCAGAGGGGTCACAGTAAGATGGTAAAGTACCTTTTTTCTAGCTAACAGTGACTACCAGAGGGGTCACAGTAAGATGGTAAAGTACCTTTTTTCTAGCTAACAGTGACTACCAGAGGGGTCACAGTAAGATGGCAAAGTACCTTTTTTCTAGCTAACAGTGACTACCAGAGGGGTCACAGTAAGATGTAAAGTACCTTTTTTCTAGCTAACAGTGACTACCAGAGGGGTCACAGTAAGATGGTAAAGTACGTTTTTTCTAGCTAACAGTGACTACACCAGAGGGGTCACAGTAAGATGGTAAAGTACCTTTTTTCTAGCTAACAGTGACTACCAGAGGGGTCACAGTAAGATGGTAAAGTACCTTTTTTCTAGCTAACAGTGACTACCAGAGGGGCCACAGTAAGATGGTAAAGTACCTTTTTTCTAGCTAACAGTGACTACACCAGAGGGGTCACAGTAAGATGGTAAAGTACTTTTTTTCTAGCTAACAGTGACTACCAGAGGGGTCACAGTAAGATGGTAAAGTACCTTTTTTCTAGCTAACAGTGACTACCAGAGGGGTCACAGTAAGATGGTAAAGTACCTTTTTTCTAGCTAACAGTGACTACCAGAGGGGTCACAGTAAGATGGTAAAGTACCTTTTTTCTAGCTAACAGTGACTACCAGAGGGGTCACAGTAAGATGGTAAAGTACCTTTTTTCTAGCTAACAGTGACTACACCAGAGGGGTCACAGTAAGATGGTAAAGTACCTTTTTTCTAGCTAACAGTGACTACCAGAGGGGTCACAGTAAGATAGTAAAGTACCTTTTTTCTAGCTAACTGACTACCAGAGGGGTCACAGTAAGATGGTAAAGTACTTTTTTTCTAGCTAACAGTGACTACCAGAGGGGTCACAGTAAGATGGTAAAGTACCTTTTTTCTAGCTAACAGTGACTACCAGAGGGGTCACAGTAAGATGGTAAAGTACCTTTTTTCTAGCTAACAGTGACTACCAGAGGGGCCACAGTAAGATGGTAAAGTACCTTTTTTCTAGCTAACAGTGACTACCAGAGGGGCCACAGTAAGATGGTAAAGTACCTTTTTTCTAGCTATAGTGGGCTGATCACCTGCTTGCCAACCAATCTGATTACGGAAACAATGATAGATTGTTTGGTCTGTTTTTGTTCCACAAAGACGCCACTAGGCGTGGTGGAAACAGCGATAGATCGATCAATTTGTTGTTGCCCTAAGACGCCACTAGGCGTACTGGCCACATACTGCTTTGCCGGTTGATGGCTAAGGATGGAAGAAGAAGAAGAAGTGACTACACCAGAGGGGCCACAGTAAGATGGTAAAGTACCTTTTTCTAGATAACAGTGACTACCAGAGGGGCCACAGTAAGATGGTAAAGTACCTTTTTTCCAGCTAACAGTGACAACCAGAGGGGCCACATAAATAAATGAAGCTCAGAAAAAGGTAGGGGGGGAGCAAAAAAAAAAGTTGAGAAACCCTGCTTCTAAAGATCAGATTGCTTCATGTTGTAACGCTCCGGAAAGATTTTCCCATTATCACACCTCGCATCTGCACATTTTTCATTGGGATGATTTCTTTCGAAGATTGCATGCTTAAAAGAAACCGACTGACACATAAAATACGTTTTATTTACATGTGTGGCGTGAGACAGGCGAGGTATTTTCACACACTCACAACATTCACATATATGACAGCCAGAGATGTCCGACAGATAACGCGGTTTGTAAAGACAGACTTAACTTCGAAACAATACACCTTGAAAGACAGGTAATTGGTATCTTACAAGGGAATGAAGTACAGGTAAGAGGTCAGAAGATAGTCTACACATAAATCCAACTCGGTGAAGAAGTCGCGCAAAGGAACGGTGGATCAATAGGAAGTATAATTAGCGGGCGCGGTTACATTCCATTCTGTTACCGTAACAAAAATTTCAATTCTTGTCAAAAAAATATATGTATATATAAATGAGGAATAGACACGATGTATTTGTTAACGAAACAATATAACAATCTCCACAAAGATGTTCTGTAATTCTCTTTTTGTGTCCTTTAAGATCGTCGTGAAGCTGTGTCTATTTATAGGATTTACAATAACATCACATACACCGCCACTAAAATGCAATTTTGCTTTCTGAAGCCCTAATTCTGTTTAAAACAAAAAGCAACGACTATCAGTATTGCTATAACGTCTAAGTGTTATGGATAATACGTTTATGCTCAAAACAGGGCCGGTATACATAAAGTAGGAGGAACAGACAATGATCTTTTTTTTTAATTTAATGATGAAAAATATCCCGTTCAACCTCTGGTGGGTAATAATTAGGATATATATTGTTTTCAATTCCAAATAATATGAACAACTGCCGATACGAGAAAGTGGCACCACAACTGTCAAATCATTGTAAATAGGGCAAATCACAATTACGCTTGTATGTTAAATGGGGAAAAAAGCCCAAACAAACAAAAGCGAGATCAAATTTAACAAAACTAAAATAAAACAAACAAACAAAAATAATATTAAGGGGGAGGGGTTTATAGGCCTAGTGTTTCCAGTTATATACTTACTTACTTACTTAGTCGTTCCCCTTCTACCGTGAGGTGTAGAGGTATCCAGTTATATAACTGACTTTAATAGGTATTTACTTTTCTTTCACCTGTTAAAAGTCATATGTATTGTAAGAACAGCATCAGACCTTCACTTTCCCAATTACTATATATTAACTTTTGTTCTTGTTAAATATTGTTTGACTATATTATGTAGTTCCCCAGGTCTGTCTATTCTAAATACATTTTACTATATTTATAGGTAAATCTGATGCCTGCAAATAATCTAATATTGGTATTCTCATTTGTTCATACCTCTTACATTTTAACAAGAAATGCTCTATAGTATTGTCTTAAAGATATTCTGCACAGTAAGGTTCTTCTATTCTGAAATAGCCTTTTCCCAGCTGTAGTCTGAGAAGTTTCTTATTACTGGGAATTTTCAATTCCCTAGATATCTGACATTTTCTTGTTGGAGCCTTGAACATCTTATATGCATGTCTTCCTTTCAGATTTGTATCCCACTCTGCTTTTCATTCATCTGTTATTAATTCTTTAATTATAGCACGTTTCACTAGCTTTGCCCTCAAACAAATGTAATTATCTGATTAACCGTCTAACGTATTAATGCCATTTTTTGCATACGATGTTATATTGGGTTAGACCCAACAAATATATACTTTATATCTGTGCATCTTGTCCAGTTCCCATAAACGGATGAAATCCTTTGATCTTTGTCGGCATACTAATTATTGTGTATCGAGAAAAGAAATTTTACCACTTCATGCACAGATTCTGTGAATTGATTAGGCATAGGCGTGTCTACTATTACAATAATGTGGCCATCACGTTTGCAACTGAATACGTGTTAAAGATGATTTCTTAAATGATCTGCATTCGAGATACTCGTGACATTGTTTGTCATTGACATTTAATGCGCTACCATACTGGACCTTCCTTGATCTAATTATTTCAATGGGTATCATCTCTTTGCGGTTCATAAATATCATAATGGAACGTTGCTCCTCTAATGTGCTTGTAAATAACGGTAAGGTCATCTTTAAAGAAATTAAACTTCATCCGAATCATAATCAGATGTCTCTGAGAAATTGAAAATCAATCTCGGCTGAATGAAGGACAAACCATTATTCTTCCAATATTCCTCTTGTTCTTGTAACACATGGTTCTCACTTTTCTTCCAATAATCCCTGGCTATATTGGAGATGGCGGCTTTTATAAGTATTTCAACATCTTTTAATTTGAACGTTCTATTATCTGTTGCTACCTGTTCCTTAATTTTAGCCCATACTCTTTCTATTGGGTTTAAGTGAGAATGGTAAGGAGGTAATCTTAAACATCTGTGACCATGTTCATGGATTGCCTTGTCTATGTGAAATATCTTTGTATGCTGTGTCTTTTTTTACAATTCCAAGTAATTAAGGTTCATGGACATTTCGTTGAATGGAATGTTGTTTATGGTCAGCCAAATCTTTATTACATCTTTAATACTTGGTGAATTAGAAACTTTATCTTCTGGTGCCACAACGTTGTGATATGAGGCATTGTCCATTATCAAACACCACGGTCTATCCAAGGAAGGAAGTACATGATTCACAATCCAATCTTGAAATATCTTGCCATTCATCTCTGCATTGTAATCCCTATTATCTGTGGATTTTGAAACAAATATGAGTTCAGTATTATTTAGAAGCCCATGATGGCTGCTTCCTGGATGTGCAATTATTAGGCGCTGTCCTTTGCTGCTTGGTACTAGTCTCTTAGTTGTTCCATCAGATGATTGCCATTCTCGTTCATTACTGTGGTGCGCATTGATCCAAGTTTCATCTAAATACACAAAATCATAACAATCTCTTCTCATTTCTCTGACCTCGCGTAAATATTTGCTTCTCATTGCAACTATGTGAGGCTTCTCACAAATAAGGTTTCTACCACCAACATATTTTCTAAAAGTGAATCCCAAACTCCTAATAGTCCTCCATAGCGTAGATTTGGAAATATCAATGTCATTATTCTTTCTTAACCAAATTTTCAATTTCCTTAAAGTCACTGCCTCATTATTGTGAAACATATTGCAAATTTCTCTGCGGATCAATTCTCTGTCAAAATTATCCACCACTCTTGGCCTAATTTTCGTGTGTAAAACACTGGAATTAGACATTTCAGATGTCGCTATCCAGCGGTGCAATGATCGTTTGCTTATCCCCAAGGCGTGAATAGTCCTCTTTTGTGGGTTTGAAAAAGAATGATATAGTTTTCCTCGAGTAGCTTCATTGCAGAAATACTTAAAAATCCTATTTGTGATTTGCTGTAATGTCATAAAATGTACTCGCAGACTCATTTTTCCTTCTTAACCACACAATAATTTTTGTAGACACACCTCTGATTGACAATGTGTGCGTTGCACCGGATATAAACTGTTTTATGTTCAAGAAGTGCGATTTCACGCAATTTCACTCAAAAATCATGCCAATTGCTTGATAAACCAAAAATGTGCAAATGAGGTCGTATAATTTACTGTAGACATTTCAATATGTGTGCGTGTGATGTGTGTTGGCAAGTAGGATTTTATATTATATCGCTAAGAAACGAAAATTGAAACCAATGGCCGCATTTTAATGAAAAATTTAATTCATAGGGTCTATACCATTTCAAATTCACACACAAAATTTCACTTATATGCGTTATATATTCGCTGAGATATAGCATTTTGAAGTTGGGCAAAGCTAGTGAAACGTGCTATAAGCTCTTAATTTCTGATTTACTCATCCCTACATTTATTATATTTTTATCAGATCTACCTTTCTTGGCTTCTTTATCTGCCTTTTCATTTCCCTCTAACAATGATATAAAAAAAAAAGAATACAAAAGACAATTGTGGTTTCTTCTGCACTGAGAAATATATGGAAAAGAGAAGAAATCAAAGCCAGCACAAGAATGCGTCTTCTCAACTCAAACATGAAGGCAGTCGTAAGGTATGGCCTTGAAACATGAAGACAAATAACAACAATAAGCAACAAACTTATAAATGGCTGCTTGCGCAGAATATTAGTATGGAAATCATACGACAGGATCATCATTGTGGAACTGATGGAGAGAAACAGACTAGTGCCAGTGGAGCAAGATGTGCTGATAGGACATGCATTGAGGAAACCAGCAGATAGCATTACAACGAAGTCCGTATTCTGGAATCCCCAGAACAAGAGAAATAAATGGAGACCGTACATAACATTAAGAAGGGATTGAGAAACATACATCAAAAGATTAAAGAAGACCAGGAAAAACCTTGACCGGACGGCACAGGACAGAAATTCTTGTTGTGAGAGCATCTGGCTCACGGGGAGCTGAAGGTTACATAATAGATGTGTAAAAGATTGCAACAAGAGAGACTGGCAAAAAGGAAAAAGTATTTTCACCAGGTTAACCTGTTATTCAGAAAGAATGAGGATGGGCATTTGTAATTATAGTTTCTCCTTATATAAAATATACAGGATCGGATTCTGAAAGTATAGTCTGTTTCAGTGAAGCCAATTTATATGTTACACTCGACATCTAACAGGGGCCCTGAAATAATTCCTAAACACGTCTAAAAATGCAAACGTCATATCTAAACATTCCGTGAATGATTCCTTCATTCATGTTTTTCTTTTTAACTTTTTTCTTTTATCACTACATTAACAAATATTAATTATCCTGTTTGCGACAATATCCTTTTAGAACGTCTATATAACTTTACGGTTTATTGCATTTATCAGTATAAACGCAACTACTGTTGAAATAATGCGGCTTGTGCCAGGAGTTTTAAAAAGCTACATCAGACATACAAACGACAAAAATATAGAATATTGTAGCCTCGCTTTTACTGGGGTGTGAACCGCTGACTAAAGGATGTTGATGGTGTCGTAGTGACAACGGTCCAACACAGGCGATGCCAATTTGGACTTGACAATAATAACGCGAATGTTTCTTTCTTGGAACGTGAAGGAAGGACTTCAATAACAAGCAGGCACGTCAACGAGTGCCAATGTGGGTATGAACGAACTCGTTATGTCGATTTGCAACAACATATTTATTTTGGACGACTCACGTAGACAATAGATTATACGAGACAGTACGTTCATAGTAGTTTCACAGTTCATAAAAATGCATGGATCAATGATAGGAAATATAGTACTTGTAGGCTCATGGTTTCTTCAAACAATCTAACGGTTTTGACCTTTCGTTAGTGATAAGGCTTCTAAGGTCATCCATATAATAAAATCTGCATATGTCTATTTCGGACCTGTAACGTTGTCCTGGTACATGTTAATTCTGGTGTCTTTAAACATTCATGATCCTGGCCTTCACTATATATGGTAATACAGCATAAAGTTGATTAAAATACTTGGTTCATCTCTCGTGAACGTCGTGTCACGTATGACGGCGCTTCCATACTTTAAGTCAATGAGCCGCACTGACGGAGCATTAAATCCTTCAAAGCCTTAGGATACTATCAGCTCAGTATCAAGTTGATCCATTATAACCCCTCCTGAACGAGAAGGGATTAGCTAGATACCAACGTCTAATACTGTCACTGGAAATCATATAAAAAAATACATTCAATTATCACAATCACTGGCACTGACTTACGCAGGGGTAAGCCGACAAGGGCTTCTATTCAGAAGTCCTGTCCCAGAAATATACTTGCCCCATTATGATGGGTACATAAACAAATCAACAGACTCTCTGTCTGGAAATATGAGATGCGGCTTTCATCTTTAACCTCTGACGTCATCCGCCTTGCTTGGACACAAGCGCGCACGAATTCACCTACACCAAATTGTGCATATTCGTGCGTGACAGAAGACATTTATAAAAAAACAAACATCAACATAAGTTGGTGTGTACTCACTCAACCGAAGTAGAACCTGATGACTACCCGTGAGTGTTTAGAATACAATAAAGGAGGCATCAAATATGTTATTGCGCCAAGGTGGAATCATGATTTATATACTAAATGACTCATAAAGTAAGTCTGGCGTGACATGAATATGTAGGTTTCATGTTTGGGAGAAGGGGGAGAGGAGAGGTGGTAGATAAACAAGGATCTCAGTTAGCGGAATGGGATATATGTAGAGTTGGAGACTATTTTTTGTACGCAGCAGCTGTCGTCGACATAATTTTGCTTTTGCAATTAAATATTTAAGTATGCTAGCTGGTCTTGTTCCGCATCCATGTTTACACAAAGTAAGCCAACAGTACTGAGCAAACAAACCCAAACTAAACATTTTTACAATGGCATCGCCGGTAACTGTATGGACTGAAAGTCAAGCTGCAAAAAAGTGAAGTGTGTGGGAGAATGTTCAAATGGATCAGGGACGGACTATGGAAAATTATGGCGAAATTCGGCTGTCCCGATAAGTGAGATTTGTCCGCCAGTTTCATGAAGGTATGATGGCTCGCGTATTGAATGATGGAGAACCGTCTGAACCCTTTCCCGTCACAAATGGTGTCAAACAGGGTTGTGTGCTCGCCCCGACACTATTCAGTATGATATTTGCTGCCATGCTGTCTAACGTTACGCATGACAGTAGCGACGGCATACACATCAGATACAGGACAGATGGGAATCTGTTCAATTTGAGACGATTACAGTCCTTTACGAAGGTGAATGAAACAATGATCTCTGACCTCGTCTTTGCGGACGACTGTGCCCTCAACACCTGCACAGAACTGGACATGCAGAACAATATGAGGAGGCTTTCTGTAGCGTGTGATGACTTTGGCCTTACCATCAATACGAAGAAATCTGAAGTAATGTTGCAACCTGCTCCTGGGAAACCTTACTGTGAACCAAATATCACAGTAAAGAACCAACGTCTCCAAGTGGTGGACAGCTTCACTTATCTAGACAGTACCCTTACCAAAGATGCGAATATCGACTCCGAGGTCAACAACAGAATTGCAAAGGCAAGTGCAGCTTTCGGAAGACTAAGAGTAAATGTCTGGGATCGACAAGGAATTAGTGCAGCCACCAAGATAAAAGTATATCATGCAATAGTACTCACGACCCTCCTGTATGCCTGTGAAACATGGACAGTGTATAGCAGACATGCCAAGAAGCTTAATCATTTCCACATGAGCTGTCTTCGCAGGATCCTCAGGATCAAGTGGCATGATAGAGTATCTAATTCTGAGGTCCTCAACAGAGCACATATCTCAAGCATCTACACATTGCTGCAGAGGGCCCAAACTAGATGGGCCGGACATGTTGTTCGCATGCCCGAAAAACGCATCCCAAGGCAGTTGATGTACAGCGAACTCTCCACGGGTAAGCGAACAGTAGGGGGACAAAAGAAACGCTTCAAAGACACAATGAAAGCATCGTTGAGCAGCTTCAAAATTGATGTCTCCTCCTGGGAGACTATCGCACAGGATCGCTGTGCCTGGCGGACAAACATTACTAAAGGTGCTCGCATTGCAGAACAGAATTTAGCTGATAAGGCAGAAGGCAAGCGTGCTGCAAGAAAGGCCAGAATGCACAGCAACACTACTATCGACTCTAACCATGTGTGCCCCGTATGTGGCAGGGCCTGTAGGGCCAAAACAGGATTAATTAGTCACATGAGATCACGGCACAGATGTGTCACAACTCAAGTCTGAAGCTGTCGCCATCTTCGCTTGCGATGGGCAACTATTATTATTATTATTATCTTGAAAATAGAACGGCCAGAGTCCAACTACAAGTACAGACCAGTAGGAAGATGGTATTGGAGCAGGGTGTTCTCCAAGGGGGAGTCCTGTCACCCACATTGTTCCTCACATATATAAATGACATATCAGAGAATATTCCAAGAAGAACCCACAATGCCTCCTTTGCAGACGACTTAGCCCTGTGGATCTCAGAGGAATATATCTCTACGGCAAGCATTCGGATGCAGCAAGCCCTAACATCACTGGAGGAGTGGGCCAAGGCATGGCTAGTAAAGATAAATGAGGAGAAAACATCATTCACAGTGTTTTCTCTCTCTAACAAACCACAGATCTCCAAATTGGTGCTAAATGGGAAAAATCTACATCTGGATGAAAACCCAAACTACCTAGGCATTACCTTTGATCGCCGCTTGACTTGGAAAACCCAGATTGAGAAAAACAGGACAAGAGCAAGGCAGAGAATGGCAATCATGAAAAAACTTGCTGGCACGGTTTGGGGAGCAGACGAGAGAGTACTAAAGAATCTATATACTGGGCGAGTGAGACCAGTCTTAGAATATGGCATTGCAGCATGGTCAACAGCCGCTAAGTCGAACTTTGACAAAATAAACAGAACCCACAACCAAGCAATGAGAATCATAACTGGGGGCATGAAATCAACACCAATAAAAGAGTTGGAAAAGATTACTCACCTCCAGCCTATGGAGGATAGAAGAGATAGCAGAGCCCAGCAACAAGCCGAGAAATTCAGGAGGCTGATAGACCACCCAATGCACCAGAGGATATATGGACTTGGAAGAAGAAGACTGAAGCGAAGCAACTTTGTAGAGACAGTCAAAACAAAGATGAGAGCAGACCCCATAAATGCAATATCAACACTACGCCAATATGTACTGCACACAAGCTACCAATTTGGAAACAACAGTGCTTCCCTGAAATGATAGAAAATGTTCCTGGTATTGAGAGAAAGAACAGTCAAACTGAAACAGAAAGGAGAGTCCTAACCACAAAATATATAGAGAAACATTACCCAAGCAACACCTGGATCCATGCGTACACAGATGGATCAGCAACTAATGCAACAGAAGATGGGGGTGGAGGAGTCTTCCTGAGCTTAAGCAATGGCACACAAAAAAAGATAGCAGTCGCAACAGGGAAATTTTCAACTAACTTCAGAGCAGAGGCAGAGGCCATAAAAACTGCATCAGAAATTTTAATGACAGAAAAAAGCTCAGAGAGACCAGTAGTTATCTTCTCAGATGCGCTGTCAGTGATTACAACACTGAAAAGTCAAATAAATGCTGAACTGGATGACCTAAGAGTAACACTTCACAGACTATGTCAGCAATACAAAAGAGTTGTGATACAGTGGATCCCTTCTCACTGCAACATCCCTGGAAATGAAGAGGCTGACAGATTGGCAAAGGAAGGGGGAAAACTTCCTCAGCTGGACACAAATATAACCTATGAGGAGTCCAAGAGTTTTATCAAGCGCAGATACAGGCACAAGTGGGAAGAAGAGCATCCAGGCCACACAAAAAATGATCCGTATTACCAGCTCAGCAGAAGTGAACAAGTGGTAATCTTCAGACTTCGCACTGGTCATAACAGATTGAGATACCATCTGTTCAACAAATTAAAGATAGGAACTACGGATGAGTGTGACTGTGGCACTGGTAAAATGACTGCCGAACACCTGCTTCAAAGGTGCCCAACATATGAGGAACAGAGAAGACGCATATGGCCATCACCAGTACCATTCCTGGAGAAAATCTACGGAGATATCAACAGCCTCAGGCTGACCACAGCTTTCTTTGAACTTATTCAAGTTGACATCTGAGGGTGAACGAAGAAGAAGAAGAAGAATGCCCTTTAAAACAAGCCAATTAAACCCTCTGTGGATGGGAAGGAGCGAAGGAAAGTCCACAGACTCCCCAGCCTCGCAATGACATGTCATTGGGCCGAAGGGCTGAAAGCCCAAGTGCCGCTGGTTAAGGAAAAAAAAAGCCAATAAAATATAAACTACCACTGGACCAGAAAGGCACTGTGGTAAAAACACAATAGGTCGGATATGTAAAGACGTTCACTGATCACCCTTCAGCTCCCCAACCAGCACAGGACTTCAACAAAAGTATGCCAAGTCTTCCTGTCCCGTGCCATCAGCTCAAGGTTTCTCCATGTCTTCTTAATTCCCCTCACGTCTGTCTCCAATTCTCTTCTCCATGTCTTGTTTGGTCTCCCTCTAACTCTCTTACCCTGGATGATTCTAGAACAAGGACTGCCTTGTAATGCTATCAACAGGTTTCCTCAGCGCGTGTCCTATCCATCGCCAGCGTCTTCTCATCTCTTGTCTCACTGGCACCTGTCTGATTCGTGTCAACAGTCTCACATTAGTAATTTTGTTATACCATTTCAATCCTTCTGTTCAACGCAATCGCCCATTGGTAGAAGATGTGCAGACATAAACACATATTAATGAAGGAAGTAATTCAAGATGACCTTAGTTCTCAAGATGAAGGAATACCTCTAATCATACTAACCAGGGTTACTGATAATATGATATCAGTGTAGGTAACAAAAAGAGGGGCATAACAATGGGTTATAAATCACTTGTGATGATGAAAATCCTAGTTCTGATGGCAACAACTGTCAACGAAAAACTGTTTGCAGATGTCAGGAACCTTGAGTTGACGTCTGCCCTTATTAGAGTCATTAATGTGGAAGTCTGAAGGCGAATGAAGAAGCAGGAAGAAGAAGAAATCACGAGATTAAGATAAATTGAAATATGGAAAAATATAGAAATATAGAAAAATGGAAAAATATAGAAATATAGAAAAATACAGAAACTAGAAGAAAATTTATATAAAAATCAACCGAGAAAGGAGGTGGACACAAACAAGAAGGAGATACATAAGACCTTGAAGGTTAGCACAAAACAGGCGGGGCTTGGCGTGTGTCTGTTGAAGGTGCTCCGCAGGCAGTTTAAAGGTCATGAATAAATCAGTTGGCTCTCTTATGGGCTCTCAATGTTCCGATAGCAGGGACAAAGAAATATCCCCTGCACCCTACTAAGCATGTCGTAAACGGCAACTAAGAAACGATGTGCACGGGGTAAACAGGCGCATGGTGTAAAACAAGTTGCTACGGAAATAACCACTGCAAGAACACACGCACATGCAACAACATATTGGAAGTATGCCTATGACTTCATCTTCTTTTCCTTTCTAAAATTATTATACCAACATGTAAGAATTATTCACAATTTACCAATTAACGGTACATCTGATGATAATGATTATTATTACTTTTATTATCATGATTATTATGATAGCTTAGCTTCGTCTAGCAGACCACATGCATGTGTATACTTTAACATAATTTTTTTTTAAACCAAACAAACAAATAGTAACCTTACTTACTTACTTAGTCGTTCCCCTTCTACCGTGAGGTGTAGAGGTTACAAACAGTAACCACTGTGTATAAATACATCAGCTGAAATTTCGTCATAAACAGTAAAAACTTTATTGCAGTAAGACACATTTAAAACTGAAAAAGGCATACAGGATAAGAGGCTGAAAGCAAAATTTACGTTTTTTGCAAGTTTTCCTTGCCCCACGAGCAAGCAAGGAAACATAGATAGGTGGAAAAAAAAAAAATTTTAATATCGGTTTCCAATTGTCTAGCATTAGTAAGTGCTAGAGTACTCGAAAAACATACGAGATGTTCATGACATAATTGCAGTATTATTTTTAAAAAAGGTGAAGTAATCGATAATATAACTATATCCACTTGTTTTTGTCCACGTTGTTTAATGGATGACAGTATTCTCAATGGAACCATCAACTTATGTCGAAGTTTTTTTTTTTTTTAATCGAGTGTGTTTGTCTTTTTGATCAATGCAAAATATTCTTCGTTTGAATGAAGATTCATATTTGTAACAATGAGATCGTTGCATTGCGCTCGATTGCTGACAGAAAGGCATGTAATGTTGGAAAAACAAATCTGGAGAAAATCGTGATAAAACAGAACAGCATATGAGATTCTGTATCGCTTTTTTGCTCCCTCAATTCATTACTTTTTTTAAATGTCATGAGATTGTTTCATTTTTTTTAAATCTAAAGCTGACAGACTTAGTTTAAGATTTATTATTCTCCGTTATTTTTTGTTGTCTAGGTCACGAGAGTTTTTAACGATGTCTCTCTATATTGCCATTTGTTAAAAAAAACAAGGTTAAGCTCTTCAGTCGTGTTTGTCGTATACAGAATTCACTCCATAAAACCGTGCATCAGTTCTAACATCTACCGGTTTACTCTTTTATTTTTCTTCTTCTTAGTGCATCTATTATTCTGTCTTTTCAAAAAAAGTCGAAATGTGGGGAAAGATCCATAATTAATTGAGCTCCAGCAAACATCTGGAGAATCCTTGGAGAAAGGGCTAGTTGAAAAGAAGAACAGCATAGGTTTGTTTTTTAATTCGAAAAGCTCTATATAGATAAATAAAAGTCAAGGCCACAATACATCAGAAGTATACTTTCTACAGTGGTAAGAGTCTCGATTGAAAAAAAAAATGATGAAATGTACTTATTTGAGTAGAAGTAATCACGCCGAAAGGAACACTCGGAAAAAGACAGCTGAGGGCCATCACTTCAGGGGCGCATTCCCATAGTCAGTTATGACTAAAGGTGACTGCTACTAATGACACATATGTCTTCTTCTTCTTTGATCCATAACCGCCAACCGTCAAAGCAGTCAGCGGCCATCACGGCTGGTGGCGTCCTGTAGGGCAGCAACAAATTGATTCCACCTTGCTCGGTCGGCGGCCATCCTTCGTACAGTGCCCCAACTCTGGTTCATTCTTTGTATCTCGGCTTCCACAGTTCTCCGCCAAGTTGTTTTTGGTCGGCCTCTCTTTCGCTTTCTCTCGGGGGTCCATAGCATAGCTGTTCTTGTGATGGTATCAGGGTCCCTTCTGAGGACATGGCCAACAAAACTCCAGCGTCTGCCAGCTATGATGGTGTGCATGTCCTCCTGGTTACTCCGAATAAGTAGTTCTTGGTTGCTGATGGTGTTTGGCCAAAAGATTCGGAGAATTTTCCTTAGGCAGATTGTGTGGAAGATGGAAAGTTTCGACATTTCCTTCTATGTTACTCTCCAACATTCCGCACCATAGAGAAGCACAGAAAGTACACAGCTCTCATACAGTCTTAATTTGGTGTTTGTGCTGTACTGGGAAGACTTCCAAATGTTGTTGAGAATAGCAAAGGCTGTTCTCGCTTTATTCATTCTGTTGTTAATGTCCTTGCTTGTTCCGCCGTCAGGTGTTACTATGCATCCTAGGTAAGTAAATTTGTCTGTCTGTTCTAACTTCTGGTTCCTTACTGTTATTGGCTCAGGATTGCCCACATTTAGTGTCATGACCTCTGTCTTCTTCAGATTGATGTTCAGGCCAACCTGCTGGCCATACTTATTCTTCTTCTTCTTCTTCTTCGTTCGTCCTGAAAAGGACGTTGGTTGCGTTGTGTCCGTTTACAGCGAAGCTGCGATATTTGCGCCTTTCGGCCGACACATCCGACTTCAGCACGGCATTTTTGGGACCGGGTTAGCCTTCCCTCTTCGATCCCTACTCGCTCAGCCAGACTGCAGTGATGCAGCCTGTTTCCAGAACCACCACTTGGAGGTGGAGTAGGGTCTTGGTCAGCTCTGGCTCGCTGACCCTGACGCAAGCAGTCTAGCTATGGGTCGCTAACTGCATTTCTCACTGTTGACGCGTCTTAGGTCCCAAATACTTATTCAGTCTATCGGTTTTGTCTTGAATGTTTTGATGTGACTGCGCGAGTAGTGCAATGTCATCTGCATATTCCAGGTCTTCCAGTGTAGAAAATGTTGTTCATTTAATTCCTCTTGGACTGCCCTCTGTTGTCTGGCGCATCACCCAATCTATGGCTGTCAAAAATAATGTTGTTGATAAGGGACATCCCTGTCGTAGTCCTGTTTTCACTTCGAAAGTTACATTACTCAATCCAACACTTCACGTAAAGTTATAATAGAGGCTTTTTATGATGGAAACAATGCGGCTGGGAATTCCATAAGCCCTCAATATTTTCCATAGGCTGTCCCTGTGTATGCTGTCGAAAGCCTTTTCAAAATCAGCAAAGTTAATGTACAGCTGTCTCTACCATTCTGAGCACTGCGCTATAATGTTCCTGAGGGTGAATATATGATCTGCACATCTTCTGTTCTTTCTAAAGCCCGCTTGTTCTTTCCTCAGTTTATGGTCAAGTGCTTTTGAAATCCTCTGGATGATTATCCTGCCTAGTATTTTGCTGGGAACTGAGAGGAGAGTAATTCCTCTCCAGTTGTTGCAGTCTGCGAGGTCGCCCTTCTTGGGCAATTTGACAATTATTCCATTACTCCACTCTGTTGGTCCCCGGTGTTCTTTTCTCTTCTGCTTGTTATGAGAGCTTTTCGCCAAATCTGAGGTGGCGCCGCAGAGAGCATCGCCACTCAGTACGATTGGCAGCTTCATCCTCCCAGGTTGCTGGATTTATGTGCAATGTCCTCATGTCTCTCTTGCACACATTTTTAAACCTCAGCTGCGGGCGCCCAACTGTGCTTTTGCCATCTGCCAGTTGTCCGTAGATACCTTTCAGGATGCGACCATCTTCAACGCGGCGGACATGGCCTAGCCAGCGTAGTCTGCGCTGTTTAAGCTATATTAAAAAAAAGGGTAAAGTGATGAAGATTAAGAACTGAACACCTGCGAGTGTTTGTTTGTGCGTTTTGAACCCAATGATATACAAATATCCAATATAACTAAATGCACTGATGACTGGAAAAAAAAAATAACTAAGATGAAAACACTTAAAGATTACAGCACAAAAACATGCAGTGCAATACAACTTTTGGTGGATACGCCGTCATCTCTACTCTGTCAATGATAGCAATTCACGATTACGGTTCACATGTTTCGTACTAATAAAGAAAGTACTATTATAATAGCTAGCAAGCCTAATTATTTTGAAGGGCAGACAGGTGATCTAGGGGTTATATTCGTGGAGGAGCTGGCCTGGCATGAGCTTAAACATGTTTTGAAGGAAGCAGTAACACCACAAAGCAGCTGTACTTAGATACTCTGTGTCTCCCCGACACCCACTTCCCACTCGAGTTCCTGTGATGAATAAACAACGATGTAGCAGCCGATCTGACCAGAAGTTAGACATGGAAAGAAATAATTGGATATAACAAATGAATAAATTAAAAAAAAATATACAAGACTCCAGACAGAGAGAGTAAAGAAAAAACAAAAAATACTACATTAAGCATAATTTAAAAAATAAAAAAAAGCTACTGTGGCCTTCCAATGTGCTCTCTGATTTTTGTCAATGTGAAGACAGTTTTACACTCCATATTCAGGTCACATGTTCTGAATTTTACTCCATCTTCAGTCACACATTCTGAGGTTTACTCCATCTTCAGTCAGGTGTTCTGAGTATTATTTAAACATCAGTCAAGTGTTTTGAGTTTTACTCAATCTGCAGTTAGGTGGTTTGAGTTTTACTCAATCTTCAGCCAGGTGTTTTGAGTTTTACTCAATCTTCAGTCAGCTGTTCTGAGTTTTACTCAATCTTCAGTCAGGTGTTCTGACTTTTAATCCATCTTTAAGTCAGGCGTTTTAAGCTTTACTCCATTTTCAGCCAGATGTTCTTGGGTTGTACTCTATCTTCTCTCAGATGATCTCTAGCACTGGAAACATTTACAACTGATTCACACTTGGAGATACTAACCACGCACCGAGTGAGAATAAAAAACGAGTGTTATCTAAATGTCAACCATATTTAGAACACATCGAAACTTTAGAACATGCTGGTAAATACACCTGAGCTCTCCAGGGGTTTCTCTTTGGTGAAACATGTTGAGAACCCAGCATTGCACACTAAGCTTGGAGGAGTAACTTGAGCCCCAGACGTAACTCTAGCTTTTACCTTGTTGCCTGCATGTAGGAGGATCTCACTGTCGGCCGATGATAGGCAGGGGGAGCTGAAAAGTGGCTCTGTGTAGAACGTGGTAATTCCTTTGGAAAGCCCAGAATCAGAGCACAGTATTTTAGCTCTGCCTATGTAGAGAGCCCCCTTGGATGGTGAGGAATGCACAGTATGACACGCACTTCTTCCTCCTAGCTTGGGACCAGATGTGATGATCCTTTAAATACAAGCCAAGCTGGAGAAACTGGAGCTCATGACTTCAACTCTTCACGTTTCGGAACGGTCGAAAAGCCACAGGGAAAAGCCAAGATCCACAGTGTAGATAATACCAACTTGGTATTGGCTGCAAAAAAAGCGAGAAGCTCAACATCCCTAGTTACATAACAACAATTCCTGTTGAGCTCTAGAATATGTGAGGTGATGTTCATAGTATCTTAAAATATAAAGATGTTAGAAACAGTTTAAAAAAAAACATCGGGTGCATGGGTGTTAGCAAGGGTCATAAAGCCCTAATACGAAAAAACAGGCAGGTGTTAATATCCGCTTACAACCCACGAAAGGTTTTAGGTCACACTGATTCAGTTAAAGCCTAACACGAATTGCGGGTGGGGCGTCAATGACACATTCAGGTGTCAACAAAAATGCACAGCACCTTAGGAAAAAAGGAAGGATCCCGTTACACACCCATTGAGGCATATTGAGATTATGGTGTAATGGCCATATTTTCTAGACCATCGGCACACTAGGGGTGGTGTGGTCAGCATCACGCCGGCCGCCTTAACCTTCCCAGAGTTACTGTGGTACCCAATTCATGAGGATGGGTCGACCCCAGAGCCGTTTCCGGTTTAACAATCCCACATCAACTATGGATCGAACCATGGACCACCGAGCTAGGAAGCCAGTGCACTAACCACTGTGCCACCGCGGCTACTAACAGCAACTAAGGCATTCTAACAAATGCCTGTTGGAAGAAATGGAGGTTTATGACGCAATGATGTTACCAATAGCTGTTTAAAACATAACGGGCCATTGTCACACACCCGCATGGATCATATATTTTAGTGTCAAACGTTTTAATGTCACAATGATACGGAATATTCCATTGGCCTAGGAGCGCCGTTCAGGTACTGCCTCAGAAAGTAGCCGTAACTGTATTATAAAATGTAATAGGTAGCCCAATTGCTGTTTCTCAATTTAGGGGAATGAAGTTTTAGAGCCTTTACTGTATTAGGTCCAACTTTAAGAGGTTGGATGACCTGTTTTCCCTTGCACGCTGTATTTGCGCTTCCTAATCAGGTGCCAATATACAGCTGGGTAGACTGCAGCGTGACGCTACCATGTTTCGAACCCGATAACCTTGGCTGGAGAACCAAGTGCTGTAACACCTTTGCCATGGCACGCTCTATATAAATGTAAAGATTATTTTTCAGTAAAGAAAATGTAGTTTTCGCAAGCTGCTATATGCTAGGCAGTATAATAATTTATTAATGTACGAAGAAATGCGAAATTTATAGTTGCAAACAGAAAATAAAAGACAAGGGAAGACCCAATTTAAAAAAAAAAAATGGAAATAAATATATTGTCGCTCATTCATTCCATTTTCAGCTCCCCGAGGAGCACAGATCTTAAACAAAAACATGCCAAGCCTTCTTTTTCCAGTTGGGCTATCCCTTTTAAGTCTTTTCATCTCTTCTCTGTCTCTTCATGTCCACATCTAATTCCCCTCCTCGTGTACTTGTTTGGTCTATTTCTCTCACCCTGGGGATTCTAGAGGAATAACTGCCTTTTAATACTATCAAATGTCTGCCTGAATGTCTGTCCTATCCGATGTCTATGTCTTGTTCTCGTTTCTTGTTCCACTGGTATTAATCTGGTTCTTTTCATCAGTTCCATGATGGATGCCATGTCAGTCCATTAATTCTCGAGACCTAAAGGTCTTTTATATTTGGACGTGCGCCCTAATATAACCGGCTAGGATGAACGGGACGCGCCTCGCCAAAACGAGGCAAAAATTTATTTAAAAAACAAAAAAATGTCAGTCCATCTATTCTACGTGCGCATCCATTTATGACAGTCTATATCTTTCAGTGTGTCAATTTTGTTATTATCAAATACAAGTCGTCTGTTTTAATGGGCTATTTTCCTTAACAAGAGATTAGAGTGATCTCTCCTGGGAAATTCATGGAGTTGACTGGAACATTCCATATATTCCGTGTATTATTTGTCTCATTTAATTCCAGTTCTATACTATATTATCGTACCAATATGTATATCGTTTAATCGATCATCTACCATTTCTGGTTCCTTTTCCAAAAGCGTTCCACGATCAAAATATAAATATAAGCAAAAGTATTAACCTCAGACATGTTGAACAATAAGCCTACTATGAGGGTTGTGCAAGGTGCTGGCGAACTCATCATGTAAAACATATTGCATTAGAAACAACTGCGGCAGGAGCATGTGAATGCTTGGTACATGCTTCTTGTAAGGGGACAAGCTGCAGTGGTGTCTCCATGCTTCGTAAGGAACGCAAAGGAAAATGAAAATTCACTCAGTTTAATGACTTTCTGGACAACAGCAAACAACGGAAAACTGTGTGGGAGTTACGTTCCTGTATACATGATTTGTGACATTCCAGTCCTCTATAACACAGATTACAACACAATCACAACGGATCATCCCTCCGCACAACGTTTCCGTAGATTGATTACAATTATGAAATGAGGGATGGAGGCGATCTGAGGAAACTACGAACGAATCGATGTAATGTTCCGTACAATACGAAGGGAGCGAGTTTTATGTGCATATGCATGGGGCTGGCAACTTCATCATGTAAAACAAACTGCTACAGAAACCATCGCTAGAACAGCACGTGAATACTTTGTTACACGCTTCCTGTGAGAGGGCCAGTTGTAGCTGTGATTCCATGCTCCGCTGGGAGCTTCTTCTTCGTTTGCCATTGGAAGCGAAAAGGGAAATGATTACGATTTTAAAAAAGTAGAGGTAGTCCCGTATTATGTACTGCCGTAGGGGAATAAAATGTTAGAGAAGTCGCCGATACTACGTTTCAACTTTATGAGTTGGGGTTGCCAGTCCCCTTCCTCGCTGCTTTTGCTGTCCGTATCTCAAGAGCAAAATTTGGTACTCAATTTTAAAGCTGGGTAGACTGGAGCGTGACAGGAGCTGCCTTTCAACCCGGTCCGTTTGCTTCGAGATGCAAGCGCTCTACCCACTCTGCAAACAGGACGCAACTCCCACGTTTAATATACGAATGTTTTTTTTTCTTTCTCAAACACATGCGTAATTACATCGCTAGTAGTAGAAGACTCTGGAACGGCTATTATGGAAAAACGTGTCTAATGTCATGGAGAAAGAATGTCTTTGTCCGTGATGTCATTCAAAAAAAACCTTCATTGTTCGCTGGTGTTTAAAACGCACGTTATGTTGGAAGAGGTAAGATAACAGAATTAATAAAGCAAAAGAACGCTGAGGAGCCAATAACTTTATAAATATAGTGCAGGTCTGCGGGTATTGGTATGCTGAGAGGGTGGGGGGCGTGTCTCTTTTCTCCCGTTTGAAGTAGACGCATAAATGCTTCTTTACTTTGTTGTCTGGTGGCGTGACCTCCAGGTAATGTATTTCAAAGTTTATGGTATAAGTTCACCAGAATTAATCCCTGCTACGTGATTTGTATAAGCAATTTGTTTTTTTAATTGTCCAACACCGAGTATAAAATATGATACGAAGGCAGCTCTTCAAAACTTCTCTCCTTTACTTTCATTTGGTTCGCCTATTCCCATATTTACTGCTTCAAATATATAATAAATGAAGATGCTGACGATGGACAGCAAACATGCTAAGGAAACCTGCTGATAGCATTACAAGGTAGTCTATTTTCTGTAATCCCAAGGGTAAGAGAGTTATATGGAGATCGAAAAGAATATAAAGAAGAGAACTGGATACATAAATTAAAGGGATAAAGAAGACACAGAACTATCGGTCGGCACAGGATAGGATAACCCTGGCACATATTTGATGCAGGACCTAGGTTCCTTGCGGAGCTGATAATGATGATATGTGATAAGATTCAGATACTACTGTTGTAGGTTAAATCTGTGCTGTTGATTATGGTTTCCTATATCAGCTAAACCAGGAGTTCTCAGCCCTTGTTTGCTCATGGCCCCCTTCTGAGCCTCATTTATCTCTGTGGCGCCATTATTGTCGCTGTCATTTGGAAAAAAGGTACTTTACCATCTTACTGTAGTCCCCTGGAAATATGGCATGGAGCCATATGACACACGTTGAGAACTACTGAGCTAAACCACAGTAACCCCCACAACAATATCATGTGGCTGCTTGTTGTAGGTTTCCTCCAAGAGGAATAGCTGCAGTAGTAGCTCCATGCTCCGTTAGATGCATAATTGAAAATGATGATGAAGACTTCAACAGTTAATGTTAATCAGAATCGACGTCACTTCACTCCGGGCAAACCCATAGGTGCTCAGTCTCCCTCAGCAAATGTCGAAGGGTATGAATGCTAATTGTTCCTGTTGCGCACTGGTTGTATACACGGCGGAAGCGTCCTCTCATACGTCCATCCCTGTTGGTCTTACGTTTGATGCCAAATTCCAGCAGTCTTAGCCTTGATGATTCATCAATTGCAGTGAAAAGACACAATGAAAGCACCGCTGAATAACTGGGCAGTGATGCATCAACTGGGCTGCTACTGATCACATCACCAGTGAGAAAGCTAGCAAAGCAAAGTTGGCTAACGTAAACACCGACTAGCCTATTTGTGATGAAAGTATTCTGTGTGTGTAACTTTTCTCCGCTGTGTCAATATGTATCTTTCAAAGTCAAGTTATTTCAAATATGAATCCAAACATCGCGCATTCTTGCACTAATAAAAGTCAAATGATCATTCTGAAACTCAGATTATTCGACCGTGTATTCCCAATAAGGTATACGCTTCAGCGACCCTGATCTCAAACGGGACGATCGTTTATGTTGCAAATAATCCATTCACTGGGGCCAAACTGCCATTAAATTTGTATGATAAAGTGATTGCTGTTTTTATGGGATTAGACAAATGACCAGAAAGTTAAAAATACAACAGTTATGGTGCAGAAATATGACGAGGTAAGTTAAATATACAACATATGTGACGCAGAAATATGAGCAGCTATCAGTATCAATCAATACCCTTTAGCTCCTCAAAGAGCACAGGACATCTACAAATACTTGTGAAGTCCTCCTGTCACGTGCCATTAGCTCGTTCTTTCCACGTCTTCCTCGTCATTTTCACTTCTGACTTCAGTTCTCTTCTCTATGTGTTTTTGATCTACCTCTGTCTCTCTTTCTCTGGGGATTCCAGAATAAGGACTCCGCTGTAATGCTATCAACAGGTTTCTTCAGAGTGTGTCATATCCATCCTCAATTTGTTCTTCTCATTTTTTTTGTTTTACTAGCACTTGTCTGGTTCTTGTCCTCAGTTACACATTGGTGACCTTGTTATTCCATTTCAATCATCTATTCTACGCAAGCACCAATATATGAATGGCTATAGCTTTTTTTTTTCCATGTTTCAGAGCCATACAATAGGATTAACTTGACTTTTGAGTTGAATATTCTTATTTGTATTGGACTTGATTTTCCTTGATTTCCATTTTTCCCAATGCAATAAAAACTCCTCTTGCTTTGTGTTTTCTTATTTTGATAGCAGTGTCTGTCCCTCGAACTTTGCCTATATTGCTGCCAAGATATGTGTTATGATTCTATATCTTGTAGTGGTATCTCTTCAAGTTCGACTTTTTTTTTACAATTTCTTGTATTTATTCTCATTATCTGTGTCGTTTTACTGTATATTTTCAAACCCACGCCATGACCTGTTATATTAAAGATATAGCAGTGGGGCAGAAATGTGGCAAGCTGAGTTACAGAAAAAAAAATTTATGGCACTCTTCACTTTGTCATATCATTGTCTGCATTGGCCTAGTACTGTTGGCGGCCATATGCATTCTCTTTTCCTCGAAATCCGACACTCCTGCAGGAGATGCTTGTCTGTTTGAAATTTTTTCCTAAACATTTAAATACTGGTCAACTGGTGATGTCCTGTATTTTGCTTCTTGATTCTTTCATCGATCTGTTTGGCAGTGGTGCTTGGACATCTGACACGACCCTGTTTAACGTCGGTGTTGGCCCAGGGTTATCAGATCTGGGTCAAATATTTGATGGTGTCTTAAAGAAACCAGACTCCGTGTTGCTGGGGAATGTTATTTTTAGTGAGGAACAGAAAAGCACAGGTCAGAGAGGTAGAAAGAGAACAGCAGAGATGAGAAGGGAACAGAGAAAGTGACAGTTTGAGAAAGAGCTGAGATGAGAAGGGAAATCTCAGCTTAAGAAAATCTAGATGAGAATGGGGATCACAGTTAAGAAAGTGCAGAGGTGGGTAGGGGATAAGGGAAGTGACACATTGAGAAATATAAGAGATAATAAGGGAAGTGACAGTGTGAGATAATCGAACAAAGAACTTAGCAACGAAAGTGAGTAGGCTAAGAGATTGAATGGTTAAGAATATAATAGGAATACCTAGAGAGGAGGTACGAAGGACGAATGTGACAAGGGAGTTAACATAAATAAATGCGCAAGGAAAACAAAGTAACAGCGACCAGGGTACAATACAAAGTTACACAATAAAACAGGTAAAAGGAGGGAGGAAGAGACGGGAGGGAAAAAGAGAGCATAACAGAATGATCATGTTAACATGAAAAGATAAAGGATCCCGTCACATGCCCATTGCGGAATACTGGGAATACACTGTTGTTAACAAAGAAAGTTACAGAATAAAGGAGACAAGATGCTGGAGGAAGAGACTGGAGAGGAAAAAAGAGACATGGTCAAAACAGTGGAAGAATAGGGCGGTAAACGTAAAGGAAATGAGACTCTATGATGATAAGAACACGATATATAGTGAATTGAAGGGCAAAACTGTAGGTCTGAACAATGCCAACTCACAGATCATTGTAATATTCTTGAACGAAATAAAGACGTATGTCCCTGTCAAAATTCCCCACCCACGTAAAGAATTTCTAGCCCGATATAAATATACGTGTGTCGCGCAACATACCTCCAACAAAAGACAACCCAAACAAAATGCTGAAAAGGTTTACTAAAACTTAGTAGGCGTCCGCATTTTAAAATTTCCCTGGATTACCAGCCGAACAGGCCTTCAGCATTACATGCGTATTAGCTTTCTGTACCTAGCATTACCCCCTCCGAGAAAACAAATAACCCACATAACACAAACAAATCGCAGTACCATAATACAATCTGCATACAAATATAAAGGGCCTCTTACCAATCCTTAACATTTTAACTCCAAGTACACCCCCCACACACACACTTTTCCTCGCCCACTTCGTGTCAATGAAAAATATTAATAAAACCTGACTAGACAGTGATGACAGTTTCAGGCAAGTAATCTGTTTGCTTGTCATAAACTATGATGAAGTTGACTGGTAGATATCGCTTTGTATATATCTTGAAAATGCGTAAGACGGAACTGCATAAAACGATCAACTATTCATTACATTCATTAGATGAACAAGAACTGTCTTCATCATGTTTTGTAAAGCTTTACCAACATTATAGATATTAATGCAAGAGTCTCACAACTGCTTCATTCATAAATCCTGTCTTGTTTGTGTAGCTCCCGAGGGTCTCTGAAGAAGCCAAGAAAGAACAGGACTACTGCAACCTCAGGGGAGCCGCGGTAGCACAGTGGTTAGTGAACTAGCTTCCTAGCTTGATGGTTGTCACGGTATTGCCTCCCCTGCTTTGCAGTAGTGGTCCAACAATGGCCAAAACTCAAGAGTATCTAATATGGGCTTCAAAGGTATCTACCTTCGCACAAGATTACTCTTGGCAGAGATGTAAATAGAAGACACAAAACGTTTTTATCTCCAGGGAATCTTCACAAGATATTCAGAATAAGCGAGAACAATACTGCGTTGGCTGAGTATGTTAACTCTGTAATTCACCGACGCTTTTGTGAAGGATTTAAGCACTTCTTAAGTTCAGCTCGTTTAAGCCCCCATCCCTGATTTACTCAAAGGAATTCTATTATTTTAGTATAGCTCTGTTTAGAGTGTGTGTAGTAATTTGACTGAGACAAACATGCAGTAACTTTAAAATGATTAAATCGAAGTTAAATTTGTAACATTACAAATAACAAAGTTTAATAATCACTTTAGGTTTTAACAGTTGGAAAATAATTTGAATAGTTATGGATCAAGAAAAGTTATCATCACAGTCTTTATGGAATGTGAGATGTTACAAGAAGTTCAAGTGGCAGCATAGATTTGAATTTAGCTGCCAATGGCGGTTCTGCTCCTTCTTATGGGTTGGTTCTTTTCACTCTGCTCACGCTCGTCTCTTAAGGTTGTCGGGAGTAGCTCGTTTCCCAGAAATGTCAATGAGAGTCTACCACGTGGGTCCTTCGTCTTAAAGCTTAGGCCACTGTTCCCTTCTTGTTCAAGAGATAGTACGTTCTGCTGGTACCACCAATAACTATGGTAAAAGAATAGAACGAAACGCTCTTCTGAGTACGGCGTTCTCCACCCCATAGTTATGGGTTCCTATCTTCTCATACCACCATCCCAATTACTCAGACTTAACCCTCGATGAGAATTAAATTTAATCCCTCGGGATAAAACTTTCTTTACATTTAAATAGAATAGCTTTCGTAGTTACTTTATATTTAAATGAAAAGGTAAACAATACAGATAGAGTCTGTTTACTTATACGTCTCCACTGATTGAAAAGTGCTCACAATATAAATTGAATATGTTTTCATTTATGTTTTACACTGATTGAAAAGTCTGAAACTTCCATTACTTTAAAATGAATATTTTCAAATAGACATTTACACCGATTTAAGCTTGAAAAACTTACATTAATTTTAAAGTGACTATGTTTATAGGGACATTTACACTGCTTTGAAAATGTAAGTATTATACTTAGAATGTACATTTTCTTTCATCTTTCCCTCCCTGCTCCATAGAGAACCTGCAACTACTTTATGCGGTTAGATCTCTTTACGAAACTAGCAATAAAGCAATCACCAGCCCGTGCAGTGGTGGTTCATGAATAATCATTCTATACGCTGAGGTTGCCAGCCTCAAATGACTTTGACTTTCACAAGCGAGTTTCACATATTAAAATTCACATGGTAATATATATATATATATATATATATATATTTATATATATATATATATATATATATATATATGTTAGTTCACATGTTAGTAATAAATTTGAAATGTAAATCACAACTTAGCCAATCCTGACTCATAGACTTTTATGCTCAGATGAATAAGAGACTTGAATGGGCCTCTTACATGCGTCTGGGGTGTCGTTAATTTAATAAGTTCCCTCTCTGACTTCATGTGTGGTCCTTCAGTTTCCTCAGTCCCGGTTTCCTTATTTAAAATGTTAGAGATTTCCTGGGCTATATTGTAAGTCCTGATGAATACTCCAATAAAAGGTGTCCGGTATATTATGACGGAATTCTGAATTCTAATTTTTCACTGATGTCTTGGCGAGCGATTTCTCAGGTAAAATAGCTTGAGAAAATGATCAGATTATATTCCCTGCCTTCCCACGCCTTCGTTTGTTATGAGCTATCAAAAACTCCAATCATATTCAAACAGGAGTGTTATGGGGTGATTTCAAAATATTCCGACATCGGATAATTTTGAACGTAAGGCAGAGGTAAACTCTCCCATATATGGTAATAAGGTGTCCGATGCCCTTGTGTACAAACTTACAGACAGATCGGTAAACTTATACAACAGCGTGTTCAAAATGTAAACATCATTACTTTATCAGAAAGTACTCTTGTCATAACAAGAAGAACAGGAAACACTTATGTCATAAGTCTTCGCCGTGTACACGAGATCTTGTGCTAATCTTAGCCAAGCTGTGCCGCTCCCTCGCGACTGTAATTATCTCAGCAAATCTGGATAGCGTCAAGCAAATGTAATTATTATCATTTACAGGGAGTGTCAAGCGATTCGACAATACTGAAATATCTGCTACTTAGCAGAAAAATAACAAAGAAAGAAAGAAAGTAAGAAAAGTGCGATAATTGACAGCACACAATAAAAATCAGTATCACAAATATACCGATACTGCCGGAGAGAAACAAAGATCGATAGGGCCTCCCTGTTTTGTCAGTGGTCCATGATTCAACCCCCAGTTAAGGCGGGATTTTTTTGACCGCAAACGGCTCCGGGGTCGACCCAGCCTCATGAATTGGGTACCAGAGCAACTCTGGGAAGGTTAAGGCGGCCGGCGTGATGCTGACTACATCACCCCTAGTGTGCCGATGGTCAAGAAAATATGGGTCTAACACCATATTCCCAATAAGCCTCAATGTGCGTGTAACGGGATCCTTTCTTACCATTTTACTGCAACCTCAGGCATATCGTAGGAGGCGACTAAAATGAGGTTATGCATGAGGCTGACAACCTTATCATGAAAAACAAAGTGCTAAAGACAACGTTAGAATTAGAGTTTCTTTTCTGTTCAGCTGTGTGTGTGCAATTTGCCTGCCTCATGTAAGTCTGATACGTGGGTTCGACACAATAAAGATTCTAATGTCTCTGTTGCATAAAGAAGTATCGTTTAACGATTTTCAGAAGAGAGAGAACTAGAGTGGAACAACCACCTTTTCAATAGACAGTTGCTGTATGGGGAGAGAAAGGGAAGACTAAAAAATCCCGGAAGAATAGGTAGCAGAAAAAAGTGTGTATATAAATATATAATTTGTGTTTGTTAACAAAAATATTACGGTTGCGTAATTTTTACAAACACCTGTCTATTTCCAGGGGTGGTAGGTCTATGTGTGGACAAAGAAAGAATAAAGAAGATAATGTTTCCTCAAGCATGTCGTAAGAGTTTACTAATATGAGACTGTGCGTGAGGCTGACAACATCATCTCGTGAAACAAATAGCTACATAAATCATCACTGCACGAGCGCATGAATGCTTCTGTACTGGCTTCCTGCAAGGTGGTCGTTCAGCTGCCGCGGTGGGACCATGCTCCATATGGAGCGAAATGGGAAATGACTGAATGAATATTCACACATACATCCACACATATATCCACACAGACATGAAATCAGGATAAACAATACTGTATTGTTCATTGCGACTCTGGTTCCGGGAGCTGAGAAGTCACCAATAAACTTCTACAGATGCATATAGTTTCGGTTAGAGTCAATATTTTCATTTTCACACTTCAATGCAGCTTCGCTTTAATGACAGTTACGAGCTCTTTGCATTTAGGTGATAGTGCGGATGTCTCTCATGCGCATAGCGCGGGGAAATGGCTAGTATTCTTACACTGTTGTTGTTTTATATTGTTCGTTTTTTGTGTGTCCCCAAATTGTTTAATGGTGACGCCACTACAAAACACGTAAGATATTAACTCTGCTGTGCCATAAGGACTGAGAATACTATATCATTCTAACAGACAGGATTCTGATTACTCAACTTTTTCACGTAGTCATTTATTCATTCTCACTCCGCGCTCTGTTGCATATTTCCAGAGAAGTTTTTTTCACTGTCTTCCTCTTATTTCTCTTGGTTGTAAAATTCGTTAAAAAATATTTCTACATATACTCCAAGTGTGTAAATTCCATTATATATATATATATATATATATATATATATAGATAGATATATATATAGATATATATATATATATATATATATATATATATATATATATATATATATATATATATATACGAGGCGTGTTCAAATGAAACCCGCCCGTGATGCGCGTAGTGGACATTTGTAGGAGGAGCATGATGATGTCACATCTGCCGTAATAAGCACATACGAATGTACAAGTGTGTAAGTGTTCATTCTCCTAGTATTCATTGTTTGTGCTGCAGACCGTTAAAATAATGGCCGGTGTGATACGGAATCCGTCCAAGGTAGGTCGATCAGCGAGCAGTGATCCAGTTCCTAACAGCCGAAGGATGTCGACCAGCCGACATTCATCGCCGAATGAAAGCAGTGTATGGTGACAAAAGTGTGTCTAAGACTACAGTGAAAGACTGGGCACGAATGTTTCGAGAAGGACGTCAGTTAACGAAAGATCTTCCGCGGCCAGGTCAGGTGCATATTGTTGCAATAGAAGAAGCCATTGCCATAAGCAAGAACGCATTGGGTGGAGTTTGAACCACCTGCTGCGTTACGAAGAGGAGGGTGATGCATTTCTGTTGCGCATAGTGGCAGGCGATGAGTCGTGGTGCCACCACTTTGAGCCGTACAGCAAAACAGCGAGCATGCAATGGAAACATCCCGGATCACCAAAACCCAAAACATTCAAGTCAAAGATTTCCGCCGGTAAGGTTATGCTGACCGCGTTTTTTGACCATGAAGGGCTTCTATTGGTTGACTTTAAAGAGCCTGGCTTGAACATCAATGCCATCCGCTACAAAGACACACTAGACAACCTGCATACAGCCATCAAGAATAAACGACCCGGCATGCTTTCGCGTGGTGTGATTCTGTTGCATTTGACAATGCTCGTCCACATGTTGCGAACATTGTGCAGGAAGCGTTAGCAAGGAAAAGGTGGGAAATTCTGCCACACCCAGCCTACAGCCCCGATCTGTCACCATGTGACTTTCATTTGTTCGGATTCTTTAAAAAATCTCTTAAGGGACAATGATTCGATTCCGATGCAGACGTCAGGGCCTCGGTGACCAAATGGTTCAATAAGCAACCAAAGTCATTTTTCTCGGACGGCATCCGCCGTCTACCCATGCGGTGGGATGCGTGTCTGAATGCCTATGGTGACTATTTCTAAAGAACCCCAGTGAGTACTTGCTTCATAACAATTGCTGTATTTAATTTTACTACTCCTGCTGATGTACCTTACATATATTTGTTATAAAGCCACTGGGACGGGTTTCATTTGAACACGCCTCGTATATATATATATATATATATATATATATATATATATATATATATATATATATATATATATATATATATATATATATATATATATATATATATATATATATATATATACTAGTGTAAAAGCCCGTCATAAGACGGGAATTAAATTCAAAAGCACCATTACCTAACGGCAATTTTACTTATTCAAAAGTATTTTTTATAAACCACTGTGCATCACCACAGTACACGAACTACGTAGCAGCAGCGAGGATCCCAATGTGTGTATACGGGATCATACATTCTATAAATATTTTTGTGCACATAGTCATTTGGGCATTTTTCTATGTCGAGTGTTACTATTTTCGGGAGAGTACATATAAGGGAAACAATACAATTAATGTCTAACTTTAACCCAAAGTTGCATAATTAGCGTTAGTGACAGTGTCGTGGGGTAGTTTTGAGGAGAAGGTCGACAGGTTTGAGGGAAGGGTAGAATAAAAGATAATACCTAGAGGAAAATCTTCCAGACTGCAGGTTGAATGCACTGTCTCTCCTCGGGAATTAGTCCACTAGAAAACCTTTCTTAAAAAGAGAATTCTGGCGACACTAAACAGGATATTTTTAGGCGATAAATTCTTTATCCGAAATCCTACAAGGGACTATGTATAGTACATATAGCTGGATAAGCGATTTGGTGCCCAGCCACATTAAAAATATCCTGACCCTATAGTGTTTATTAATTATGGCTCTGCCCCCAGGGTGTAGATTTTAATTACTAAAAACTAGGAACCCAATTAAAAACTACAAGAAAATTAACAACAGACTCTGTTATGTAAAGTTTACAAAATTGAAGATAGATTCTCACATACTTGAAATGAAATTACAAAATGATGATATGTTCAAAAATGTACAACTATAAGCTTTGTTCACTAGTCTTTTAAAGGTTCTGAAAAATGTCAGAATAAATTTAACATCATGTGGACTGATCAGCTATTCTGTACTGGTTCTGCTGGCATTTTAAACTACTCCATAATTAATGTCGGCGTCTGTGGCTTAATGGATATGAACGCAGTTTCATAATCCAGATATACCAGGTTCGAAACCTGCTGCAGGCGGTTTGGTAGCAGATCGCTTTGTGTGGATTTTAAAAAATGGTATAAGCGCCGTACCGTTCAGAAAGCAATGGCAAACTACTGAATGAAAAAAAAATTGCCTAGAAAAATCACAAACAGCCAATAAAAGCTGGGGTTGATTGCCACGTCCTGTAAAAGGATAAGCAACTAACTTTTAACCATAATTAATAAACACTATTGGGTCAGGATATTTTTAATGTGGCTGGGCACCAAATCTCTTATCCAACTATATGTACTATACATAGTCCCTTGTAGGATTTCGGAAATAATTTATCGCCTAGAGAATATCCTGTTTACTGTCTCCAGAATTCTCTTTTTAAGAAAGGTTTTCTAGTGGACTAATTCCCGAGGAGAGACAGTGCATTCAACCTGCAGTCTAGAAGATTTTCCACTAGGTATTATCTTTTATTCTTCCATTCCATCCAAGCTGTCCTTCTCTTCAAAACTACCCCACGACAGACAGAAAACGCTGGGATTTTATGTATATATATATATATATATATATATATATATATATATATATATATATATATATATATATATATATATATATATATATATATATATATATATATATATAGATACTGAAGCACATTAAGGAGGTCCACTACTATGAAAACTGGATTTTACGTACAAAATATAGATTTTTTACTTTTGAGCTTATTTTATTAAATAATCATCGAGGAATCGATTGAGCAAGGTTTTATAACATAAAAAATGCATTTGATGTATCAAAAAGCATATTGTCGGCACCACCCCCATGCTATGATTTTCAAATTTGTGCCGAAAATGCACGATTTCTCACTAAAACTATCAAACAGAGGAGTCTCAAATTTGGCATGCATGTAGTACACATCTATATCTTTAAAAAAAACACATCTGCATTTTTGATATTTTGGTAATTTTCTTTTATAAATTTTTTAAAAATATTTAAAAAAATATTTTTTCACACAAATATAGTTTTTTTTTTTTTAAATCATTAAAAATATAATTTAAAACTTATAAAAATAATCATGAGTAGTACACATCTATATCTTTAAAGTAACACATCTGCATTTTTGATATTTTGGTAATTTTCTTTTATAAATTAAAAAAAAATATTTAAAAAAATATTTTTTCATACAAATATAGTTTTTTTTTTAAATCATTAAAAATAGAATTTTAAACTTATTAAAATAATCATGAGTAAAATTGTTTTAATTTTCAGTCACAACATGTGGGTGCAATGTGATAAAGTTTGGTCAATGGGAAACAAGATTTTTGTTCTTGAAAATTGGTGAAAAACCCAATATAGCGGTTGTTGTTTTTTTTTGGTTACCAGGGTAGAAGGAAAGAAGAAAAATTAGGCAAGACAAAGGCGAGAGGAGCAGCTGCAGGAAGCTGAAGGAGGTGCAGCATATAGTGCTGGACAATTTTAAACACATTCAGCCCCCCAGAATGGAGTATATTGGACAAGACAAGTCATTCGGTGACTAAAATGCATTTTTCTCAAAACTAACATTTTATTAACAAAAAATGTTATTTTTTACAAACTATCTAATAGATCAGTCTGAAATTTGGCATGCATGTAGGACACATATATACCTTTAAAATGACTGGGGCTATTTTTGATATTTTGGTAATTTGCTTTGATATATTTTTTAAATATTTTTTTTTCATTGTTTTTCATACAAATATAGTGTATTTTTTTTTTAAAAATCATTAAAAATAGAAATTTTAACTTATCAAAAAAAAGCTGTGAAATGTAAATATAAGTGTGTACAAGTTTACATATTTGGAATCTTTATTCATTTTCCTATGAATCCATACTGGTCATTAATTTGTACATTTGATTGTTATGAAATTCATTGCATTCTGTGCAGGCAAGGGAGGAAACCAAAAATACAAAAAAATGCACGTGCGTTATCCTGCTGGAGAAGCTGCAAGTCTGGATAAATTGTGAACGCAGGAGCAACCAGTGCATCCAGAACCTCATCTCGATATGTCACAGCATTAACATTTCCACGGAAGACGTGAAGAGGCAAGCGATGGTGAAAACTGAATCCTCCCCAAATGTGAATACTCCCACCTCGAAATCGGTTGACACAGCAATCTGCAAAGCGCTCTTCACACCGTCGCTAAATCCGCATACGTCCATCTGCAAAGGATATGTTGAATCTGTTCTCGTCTGTGAATAGGACAGCATTCCACTGCAGTCTAGTCCATCTGATATGTTGCTCTGCCCATTGCAGGCGCTGCTGACGATGTCTGTGAGTCAAGTTTGGCCCAACATAAGGTCGTCTTGCAGTAAGGCCTGTATCTCTGAGTCGTCGTATGACTGTCATTCGAGAGACTTGCCCATGTCTACCCAATATTGCTCTTGCTGTTTGACTTGCCGGGAGAGTACGATTCCTTAGGTGACTTAGCACAATATGACGATCTTGCGCAGGGGTAGTAACTCGTGGTTGGCCACTCCGAAGTCTATCCCGGGCACTGCCAGTGGTTCCGTAACGTTCATTGAGACGTACAATAGTGCTGTGGTGGCAATTCATCCTTCTGGCAATGGCCCGCGAGCTCATTCCGGTCTCCAACATACCAGTGGCTCGTTGGCGGTCGTTTTAAGATAGTCGTGGCATTTTAAGCACATGTACTGGGTGTTTTGTCTCAACGGCCTTTTTATACCGAGTATACTGCCACAACGCGTACACATTTTCAGGGTCATAGCTGTTGGGAATCGTGTTGCACGTGTAACTTTCATCGTTTTCATGTAGTCTCTACACACACCCGTGGGTTGAATCTTGCACTTTCCATTCCAGCAGCCATTCGCTCTCTACCTCATGGCAAACACGGGGAAAATCCATTCCCACACTTTTTTTTGCCAGCTTCTCGGCATCAGTATATATAATAGTGGTGCGTTTTTAATGTGCTTCAGTATATATATATATATATATATATATATATATATATATATATATATATATATATATATATATATATATATATATATATATATATATATATATATATATATATATATATATATATATACGAAGATAATATTATAAAAAGCTTTCATTGATAATTATTCACATGTTTTACAGGTTTTTTATTTTATTTTTATAAACACATTAAGTCTCTATTTAAGAAACTAAAATGTAAAATAAGATCAAATAATAAAAAGAGTACACAGAAATTAAAATAAAAATATTCCTAGTTATGTAGATGCAATATTAACCGGATTTATTTATTTATTTTTGTTTTATTATTAGTTTTTTTATTTTTGGTGTTCATTTTAGGATGGCAGCAAGCAATTCCCTTCGTAGCATTTTATACGTTAAAAAAGAAAACAACTTAATATTGCAGATTTTTGTAATGTAATGTCAAAGTTTTTCGTTAATTTAATTTTTAATTCACGAGGTGTCCTCAGTATCTAACCACCACATACGACGCGATCGAACAGTACATGGTCGATGGTTCACAGCCATACCATAGAACTGCCTTGACATTTAAGTTGACGATTTTGATTTTTGTGTAGAACTTGATTTCGTGATAACAGCCTCAGGTTATTTTCTTTTTAAACATTCATGAAGGGGTAATGGCAAGTTTACAAATTTACGACAAAACAAAAGATGACTCATTTTGAAAGTTGTTAGACCCCGTTGTACATATCATTATGTTCAGTACCAAAATAATGCTGTCTGAAGCGTTACTCTCGGGGGTCATTCTTCACTGTTAGTCCACTTTTAATTCCGCGGTCTTTGTATACTGCCCCAGCTAGTAATTGTTGAATTGTGTCGACAGATCTTCAGTTTCTACTTTCTATAGTATCACAGTTTTCTATAATTGTTAGGTGAAAGGTTGTAAACGCCTCTGTGAAATCTTTCTTTTTCTCTAATGTCCTCCTTTGAAAAAAAACCAAAAAAAAAACCCCTTAAATTTCCTCGTTAGAACATAAAAAGACCATAATACTTGTGTTTGCCCTTCTAAATTTAATGAATACAGTACCAAGTCTCGAACCTTCAAAGATTCATCGGTGGCAAAACCCTGTTTCAAACCCGTCCTATTGACGCTGTAAGATCGGCATCTGTGCTAACCATGTGAGCTGTTCAACAATCAGAATAATGATTTTCCTTTCAGTGCTTATACATTTCTAGTTGTTTGATCAAACGAATTCTTGTGATTCCTCTCCAGACTTAAAAGAAGCAAAATTACAATACAAGCATCGCTGTCGGCTCTATTCAGAGAAGAGTAGTTTATACATCAATTTACCCGCAACATTTTTACTATTTTCATGGCAATTTGTGTATGTCCGTATACCGTATATTATCATCATCATCATGCGCCACGTTGTAAAGGACATATTGGACCATGTTACTCAATATTTTAACACTTCATTATCATCATCATTTTCCATTTGGCACCTTATGGATGATGGAGCCACCCCTGGCAGCTGGTCCCGTTACTAGAAGAGTGCCCCTAGCATTTACATGCTCCTGCAGCTGTGCTTTCTGTAGCAATGTAATTGACATGATGAGGTTGCCACGCCATGCACAACCTTCTATATGTCGCCTCGTACAACAGGTCTTAATACCTAAATTAACTTAAAAGGTCTAAACCGTATACTTAGCCAGTGGACGTTCTGTCAAATACAAACCGAAGACACGGTGGGAGCAATGATAGCAAGCACACAGCTGGGGGTTCTGAATAACAGAATTCTAGAGGGTGAATTAAATGTCACTCTCTATTTTTAAATATTTATTTCTTCACTTTAATCTAAGTGATTTATATGAAACACACGTTTAGACAGACAGACAGACACGGGCTCCATGGGGGAACTGAAAGATAATGAAATGAATGATTTAACATTTCCAAACTGGCGATATGGTATTTACCCCCTACCCTATATTATGCCCTGGTACCTAGCGACACACTCCATTGTACCCAGCTGTAAATGGGTAACTGACTCTGGTCTTGAGTTAGGGAAGGAAAAGACAGCGAGGAATGGAACTGGTAACCCAACCTCTCGATGCTGGATCTAGTATAGTGAAGCCTCTAACACTTCACTCCCCTACCGCAGTATCTGCTAAATAACTCTTGGGGAACAGGGTAAAAAGTCGTAACTCACAATTCGAGTAAACTTGATTCTCACCGAGTCTCCTTTATTAATTCATTCATCACCCTTTAACTCCCCAAGGAGGATAGGCCTTTAAAAAACGTATCGAAGTCTTCCTGTCCCATGCCATCAGCGCAAGGTCCTTCCATGACTTTCTCATTCCTTTCACTTCTGTCTCCAATTCTCTTCTCCATGTGTTCTTTGATCTCCCTCTACCTCTCCCTCTCTCTGTCTAATATATATATATATATATATATATATATATATATATATATATATATATATATATATATATATATATATATATATATATATATATATATATATACACACACTGTACTTTCAAAGCTGGTAACAATTCTTTATCCTAAGTAGCAACAACGCATGGCAACGTATACCACAGTACAATCAGTTAACGTGCTCTGTTGCAGATAATCCGCAGAACTCCAGAACCTATTTAAAATAATTCACATTTTCAGTCTTATCTCCTATTCAACCTTAGGGCGACTTAATCTACCATATGTAATATTATCAACAGTAAAGAACTTTTCAGCCCGGTTGTCAGATTTGAAATGAAGTGCACTGGTTTTTTTTTTTTCTGTTGAAACTAAGAATGTATTCGTTCTTGTACGAAGCGTTGTCTTGGATAGCGTCATACCATGTTTATCCACGGTTTGACTAATACCGTCCATCCATCTTCCTCTCTTGAGTTTTCCAATTGTACTGAAATTGATGTTTATGATTTCTGGATATGTTACGGCAACTTGTCTTGATCAATCTAACAAGTTGACAAAACTATCTATCTTATTTTCAGCCTCTTATACATGGTTGATATCTGCTGCTCCTGTAGCGAGCATTCCTTTTTTTTTAAAAATCTCATTAAATAACGTCTCTTGTAGTAACATTCCCTCATCGTGTCAAACAAACTGTCACAGAACTAATGTTGCAAGAACGTGTTAATGCTTGGTCCAGCAGGGTTCATCCGCTGTGGTGGTTCCGTAGGGATGGGGTGGGGGGGGGGGGGGGGGGGGGAGAAAGAGGGGGGGAGGGGGGGGGGGGGGGGGGGAAGGAAAATAGACAACAAATAAAAAACCGGGCTGACGGACATGCGCCACTTTTAGAAAGCCCATGCAAACAGCAGAACATGTTCTACAATAATGTCGACTCCACGAGAGCAGCAGACTGACCAGCATCGCCGTCAATAACCTTGTTGACGTAAGAACTATATGACGATGAAAGAAGTCGCAGACAGACCACCAACTTGAAGAAAAATAGATGCAGTTAGAAGAGAACGAACGAATGAACGAGGAAGAATTATGTTCGTATAAAATGTAGACTGGAACCAAACCTAACAGAATGTTAATCAACAGATTCACATCAAACTTCTCAAATCTTGTGCCATCCATCCGGTCTTTCCATATCTTCTTTATGCTATAACAACTTAACAGCTAACAAAACAAAACAACACACTTCTAAATCAGCCAATACCAAAATATAATATAAACAAAAACACCAACCCAAAAAGAACAAATACTAATACAAATTAAAACCAAGTGCAAAGGACAATAGTTATCTATATACAATACAAAACTGAAAATAAAATGACTAATACTAATATAAATTAAAACCAGCAACTACAAAAGACAAAAGTTATTTAAATTTAATACAAAATTAGTAAATAAAATGACACTAAATACCCCAATTATAACCAATTTTCAGGTTGAACAGGGTAGACCAAGATGGAACGAGAAGAGGCAATAATGGTCAGCTGTTACGTGGCTGTTCTCCACCCATCACCTTTTCAAAACAAAAACAACAACCTAACAGAAATGAATCAAATATTGTCATCACTATTCTCCTCTAAGTAGTTTCTGTTAGCTGTCATTCTGAAATGACGTAAAGGATGCCACATCTGTCATTGACCCAGGTATTGAAACAAACCCTGAAACCCGGTTATGACGACCACAACACTAACAACCCCACTAAACAACGTTTTAAACAAAGTTTAGAATAAACAAACAACTAAAGATTAGTCGATGAACGTGAAGTCAAATAAACTTTTAACTAAAATTAGCCACCCATTCATCGTTATCCTTCAGAATTCTTTGGAGTATAGGCTTTCAACAGATTCACATCAAACTTCTCAAATCTTCTGCCATCCATCCGGTATTTCCATATCTTCTTTATCCTATAACAACTTAAAAGCTAACACACAAAAATACAACAAACTTCTAAATTAGCCAATACCAAAATATAATATCAAATCGGGTGGTAATTCACAGGGCTGGAGTGTGTAAGGGATAGTACCTCACGGTGAGAGGCAGTCACTTCCTCTTTTTGAGGATGGCCTGGATCCTATTTGGTTCCCCCACTCCAGTACAGCTCATGTATGGCTCCTCGAGTCTGCTTGTGTACGGCAGCGCCACCCCCCGGGCAACGGCTTTGACTGGCCGGCAAAACTACATGAGTAAATTGAAAAAGGGAGGTCCCCCTTAAACAGTACACACATGGGAGCCGCGCTGGTGTAATGGCTTCGGCGTTGTACTGGCGACCAGGTGTTCATGGTTCAAACCCGGGCGTCGGCGTTTGAAGAAATGTTTACGGCCGGAAATTTGACTGAATAGCCTGAACGGCTCCTGTGATAAACCCTCTGTGGATGGGAAGGAGCGAAGCTCCTGACCGGGTTGGAAGGAAAGTCCTCAGGTTCCCCAGCCTCGCAATGACATGTCATTGGGCCGAAGGGCTGAAAGCCTAAGTGCCGCTGGTTAAGAAAAAAAAAAAAAAAAAAAAAAAACAGTACACACAACTGCTGGCCGAACGGGCGGATGATCAATAATATTTTGACAACGGCTTCTAGGGCAGGAGTTGGAAAGGCCTGGTATCGGGCTGAGGGCGCACCATGGACTGTAATGGTAAGCGGCCAGAACCATCCAGAAAGCAATGGCAAACTACTGGATGTACAATGCCAAGAAATCCATAATGGCTAATCTGAATACTAAGCTGAAATTTTTCGGTCATATAAAAAGACATAATAGTCTGGAAAAAACAGTGATGGAAGGCATGGTCCCTGGAAAAAGGGGAAGGGGTCGACCTAGACGACGGTGGACCCAGGACATCACAGAGAGTCTGAACTTGTCTTTGGCTGATGCAGGTCGACTTGCCCAGAATCGTGATGCGTTCAGAGCAGCTGTAATGGAGACAACGTTCTGGAAAGAATACGTCACATGATGAATATCAAATCAGCCAAACATGAAAGATATCAGGCAAGAATTAAAGTAAAAACGGAAAACGCATATGGTGTATTAGGCCGCTTACACACGAGCGTTTCTTGACGCGCGTTTCTCTCGCGTGACGAATGAAAGAGTACGGATTTACAGACAGTCTCGCTCGGCTGAGCAGCCTGTAAATCCCTTACTCCTTCATTCGTCACGCGTGAGAAACGCGCGTCAAGAAACGCTCGTGTGTAAGCGGCCTTAGTCACCAGTCAGTGAGTGTCTGTGAACGGATGGGAATATCATGGGCAAGAAACGGTGAGTTTTACTGAGGAAGAAAGAGTCAGATAAGACGACGAGAATGGGTCCCACGGTGAACAACAAAATTAAATGTAAGAGCTCAAAAAGGGAGGGATTAAAATCATAGTCATCGAAGATAATAAACATAATACAACAACACAAAAGAAGACGATTGTGAATGTGATCATACAACGAACGAACGAACGAAATCCTTTATTTCATCAGGGTAAGAAAAAGGCATTATTTCCACTTTACGTTTCTGCCCATTATTTCCTCTTTACATTTCATGTTTGGTTAAAAGCATGCATGAGACACTTCAGGCAGTTTAATGGTGCGACGAAACCAGTTCCAATGTCAATCCAAACAAAGCCTATGTGCTTTGGTGCTCCTTGAACAACTCCATATTGAAAGCAGATCTTCCAGACATTACTCTCAGTGGACAGAAAATTGAAAGGCAGAACAAGTTGAAATACCCTGGAGTAACATTCGATTGTGGGCTATCATATAAACACCATGTTGATCACATAATACAGAAGTGCAAGAGAGGTCTGGCAGCCCTAAAAACAATGGCTGCAGCACACCTGGAGCAGAGACTACTGTCTCTCCTGTATCACCAGCTGGTTTTGTCTGTAATCGAGTAAGGCCTAGATATACGCACGCTGTCAATATCACAATGTGAATGACTGGAACGCATTCAAAACGAAGGGATGCGTATAATCTTGGGCTGTACGCGAGATACCCCCATTGTGATGATGCGGAACATGCTTGGATTGCTGTCAATTACATCCAGATATACGATTGCTCAAGTAAAAGCTTATATGCGAGTAACCACAGCCAAAAGGCATCCCCTGCATGGGAACATAGCTGACATCAAAGGAGCAAGAATAAAGAGGGGGATGTTATAGATGGCGCAGACAGAGGAGACCATTAGACAGGTGACCACAGTTGAAAATATATTCAAGGGAGACGAGTGGACTAAGTCAGATGACAGCTGGATGAACTACCAACAAGTCATCATCAGCCTTGGTAGAGAGTGCAGAACTTGGGCCAATGGGAGAGCACAGCTGGAAATTGATCAGCTTATAAATGTTATTGCTGGGGATGATGATGCCACTGATGGGTCTGTAATCCGTGGTAATAAATCAGGGTGGGGCTTCTCTGCTACAGTAAAGGGCAGAACCGTCGAAGACAATAGCGGGGCTTACGTTGATAACAACCTCCAGCATGGGAATGGAGGTAGAGGGAGTTACTGCTGCCTTAAGATGGCTGTCTGAGACTTTATTAACAAAGGCAGTTACTGTATCCATGCTTCGAAAAGTCCAAAATGGATGGCTCCGACATGAATGGAAAACCTCAATAGAAGCACGAATTTTCAAGAACTGATATGGATCTACTGTCCTGGTCATGCAAGGGTACGCGGCAATGAAAGAGCTAATAGACTAGCTTCAAGAGCACCAATGGAAAGGGCATTGGACGTAGATAAGAGAGAAATACTGAAGGCAATTCATGATCGCCTATTAGAGAATGAATCAAGGCTAAGACTGCTGGAATTTAACATCAACCGTAAGACCAGCAGGGATGGACGTATGTGTATACGCATCCAGTGCGCAACAGGAACAATTAGCATTCATACCCCTTCGACATTTGCTGATGTAGACTGAGCACCTATGGGTTTGCCCGGAGTGCAATGACGCCGATTCTGATTAACATTAACATTTCTGCCCTGCAATAATATAATTCTAAAAGTGTTTTTAACTGCAGATAACATTAGAATACAGAAAAAAGAACAATGAGAGGAAGCAGAATTATGTGGGGGAAAAAAGAACCTTTATCAGAAGAATAACCTGTATAGGTTATACAGATATAGATTTCATACAAATTTATCAAGAGACGTTCAACCACGTTATCGTCCGGCTCGTTTGTTCTGTGACCATAAAATAGCATGCATGGACTTGATAATGCACGTACAGCAGACGAAACAATCCCGACTACTTCTGAATGCTGACGACTGATAGCATGCTTTAGTTCTTATATTTTAAAAAAAAAGAGCATATTTGTACAATTGTGCGACATAGATTGAGCAATACGATAAGCTAAAGTACACCCATATTTGGTATGAAGTGCTCTTGGGGTTTTCTTAAGTGTGGCATCATTATTGAGTCAGTGTAGGCCACAAATTGTCAGTAGGTCAAGCTGACGCTTATGTAAGCACTGAAATTCTGCATCTTGGAGTATTACTAAATAGGCCACGCTCTCTGGAGAACTTAAAATATAGCCATGCAGGCGTCAGAGTGGAATTCCCAAGGCAAGTCAAGAACGGGGAGACCTAGGAATGCATAGAGAAAATCAAAAGAAGAGTATATTATACAAACTAATGCATCTTTAAACGAAGTAATTAACACAGCACAGAACATGCTATGCCGGAAGCAGTGGCGAAGATAAGGTTTCCGAAGACCCTATGGTGCGCGGGGAAAGGGGGGGGGGGGGGAAGAGGGGGGCCTTGTGCTGCCAAATTATCGAATCGCGGCGGCGGGAGAAGAGGTCTGGAACGATTATCTACGGGGAGGTCTGGAATAATTATATACGCTACTTGCAGGAAGAATGTTGAACAGTTCGAAGGCGCTGTCAGAACCAAAATTGTTGAGGTCAAAGTAAATCAAACATTCTTTAGCGAGATGAGAACAGTATTAATGCAAAGCGATATATACAAATAATATAATAAAATAAATCTACTTAAGACAACTCAATATATCGCATGAAATTAAGAAAGCTCATTTTCTTTTCTTAGTGTGTTAGTTTTGAGGCATTAATGAAATACAAAGCAGACATAAAATACTACAACGGATACACTCGATTTACTATCAAATTTCCTGACTACCAGAACATGTATCATCATCATCTCCTTTTTCATTCCTTGTGGAGCACTGTGCCACCGCTACAGATGACACTCATGAGGGAGCTTACGCCAAAGCACATATTATGCTAGCCCAAACAAAACCTCACATTAGTCGCCTCGATCGCATGACAGAGCAGTATTAATTCTATCTCCTAAGAAACTCCTGCCAACTATATATATATATATCTGAGAACGGCGTATGAAAAGAATGCCTAGGAGTCACAAAGGCTCAAAGTAAAACAGGTAAAAAAGGTAAAGGATGCCGTTACACGCCCATTGAGGCATATTGGGAATATGGTGTTAGGCCCATATTTTCTTGACCGTCGGCACACTAGGGGTGATGTGGTCAGCATCACGCCGGCCGCCTTAACCTTCCCAGAAGTTGCTCTGGTACCTATTTGGGGCTGGGTCGACCCAGGAGCCGTTTGTGGCCTAAAAAATCCCACCTCATCTGGGGATCGAACCATAGACCACTGAGCTAGGAAGCTAGTGCACTAACCACTATGCTTCCGCGGCTACAGGTAAGGTCTGTCTAAAAAGGTACGGCTAAAATTATCCAATGTTATCTACAATTGAACCCTGATAGCTCTTTCTGCAGATGTTATACAAATACTTAGTATCTTTAAGTCTTTCCCCTTAGGGCGGGTTTGTTTTTCTTCTCTGTTTTTATATGTTAATGTAACTGACTTACCTTCAGGATCCTTTATCAAAGACTCGCCTTAGCACCCTTGTTCAAATACCTTATGGTGTCTGTCTATTTATATCTATAATCTGTTTACTTTACTGAATTTCATTTACATTTGACTGATGCTAACAAACAGTAAAAAAAAAAAAAAAATTCGCTACTGCCTACCATGACACAGTTTTAGTAGTACGAGAATCCTGTCACTGGGTGCATACAAATCTAGATAAAATCATGATTGCGATAAATTTACATGTTTGCTTTTGATGAAATAACAGGTTTTTTTAAAGGCCATTTCAAAATAAAATGCAACCCCTTACGTTAACCGTATGCCACAGTATTTTGTTTGTTTTTTTGTTTTCTGTGCCACATGTATGCATATACGATTTTCTCTATCAAGTTAGTTTAATTTACTGTAAAAGCCGTAGTGAAATATAGTGGTAGTACTGAGTTATGTCCGCGAACTTCCGGTAAGATATGTGACAGGTGATTAAGTTTTATTTACCTTAGGCATCATTATGGTTGTTATTGACCTTGAATATTAAAAAGAAGAAGATCATTCGATGGGGAATCGTCTTCCTTACTTTAGTGAAATCATTTCAGAAGGATAAAAACACTGTCACAAAAAGTAGAGGATATTGAATTTAAAAGTTATCCAAAGACAATATATTTCAAATTAGTTCATTTATTCCTTCGTACAAGTAAACTTGAGCATCATAACAAGACATTTGCGGTATAAGAAGTGTTATGGCTTTACTCACATGATTTTAGTCGCACTGGCATCCAAGGCGGGGTAGGTACTCCATTTTCACAAAAATATTCCAATATTTCTAAAAACGTGTAGGGCCCCCGTTTGCCGCTAAACATGCATTGCAACGACGTCTCATACTGCAAATAAGCCTTCTGATGTTGTCTTGAGGAATTCTCTGCCACTCCTGCTGAAGGGCCTGGGCTAACTGCTGAAGAGTCTGTGGAGCGGCTGGACGTTGTTGGACGCGTCTATTCAGGAGGTCCCACAAATGCTCAATGGGAGACAGGTCGGGGGATATCGGCGGCCACGGTAACGTTCGGATATGCTGCATCTGAAGGTGATCTTGGACGACGCGAGCACGGTGAGGACGTGCATTGTCATCCTGGAAGATGAAATCTGGTCCGTGCCGTTGAGCAAATGGCACAACGATAGGCTCGATGATGTTGTCACGGTAGTAGAGCCCTGTGATATTGACCTGGCATATGTGAAGGTCGGTCCTGTCATTCATACAGATGCCTGCCCACACCATTACACTGCCACCTCCATAACGGTTGTGTGCAACAGTTGCAGGAGGCTGGTAACGCTTACCTCGCCGTCGCCAGACACGTATTCGACGATCATGAAAATCCAAAACGAAACGGGACTCATCAGAAAACATCACTGATGCCCACTGTTGATTGGTCCACCGATGATGAATTTGGCATCAATCCATTCTTGCTCGCATGTGTTGTGGTGACATGGGCAAAGCTACAAACGGTCTACGTGAGGCCAGTTGCACTTGGTGCAAACGGTTTCGTACTGTCCGAGTTGAGACCCGGATCCCAGTAGTCTGTTGAAGGTGTTGCTGAAGTTGGGTAGCATTTAGAGTCCGAGTTCTGAGGGCGTGAGTAACAAGAAGTTGATCTTGGCGGCGTGTAGTGACTCTTGGGCGGCTAGTCCGAGGCAGATCAGCCACTGTGTGGAAATTTTGATACCTGTTCCACAGTCTGTTGACAACTGACTGTGAAACCTTGAGGTTCCGAGCAACATCCACTTGCCGACTTCCGGTTTGCAACGTGCCTATGCCTATCCATCTCTGCTGTTCTGTCAAACGTTCCATGACGAAGAAAAGAAATTGTATCTGTTGCAGAGTCTTTTTATACCTGTCCATGGTGAGTAGTATTCATCAAACCCGAGATACACGCATTTTTGTAAAAAAAAGAATAATGTGTGAACTTTACGGATGGGCCCCACCTCTGTTCTTGGGATTGGCTTACTCATCACGAGTCACCAGGTCAACATGATATTGCACGTGAGAGTGGACAAGAGCGTGCTCGATATGTCCATACAACCATTAAAATACGAAATTCACTCTTTTGTAAAATAATACATACCATCTTAAAATATCCCCTACTTTTTGTGACTAGTATATATATATGGGAGCCGCGCTGGTGTAATGGTTACCACATTGCGCTGGCGATCAGGTGTTCAAGGTTCAAGCCCGGGCATGGGCATTTGAAGTAGTGTCACCGACCGGGATTTTGACTGAATAACCTGAACGGCTCCGGAGATAAACCCTCTGTGGATGGGAAGGAGCGAAGCTCCTGACCGGGTTGGGAGGAAAGTCCACAGGCTCCCCAACCTCGCAATGACATGTCAATATGGCCATAGGGCTGAAAGCCCAAGTGCCGCTGGTTAAGGAAAAAAAAATACATACAGTTTTTCACGGAAATTCTCCCGGGTCAACGGTCATTTTCTTTCTTAGCTCAAGTCTATAGTCAGAAAAGAAAATACTCACTTTATATCTTCATTTCTTCTACCTCTGCGAATTTAACTGATGTAATTACTGGTAGTCATTTAGGTACTCGAGCCCATTTCTCATCTCTGACAACTTCTTCTCTTCTTACTCGCACACGCCTGTATTGCGTACCACACATTATATAACCATTCTGCTGAACAACACTAAATAATCGTTCAAAAATGATTTTGTATAATTTTATCTCAGAACTGCTACAAAAAACTTCACTAGGAAGCTGAGATACCAGTGGCATTCATTTTTAAGAGAATCCCCCCCCCCCCCCCCCATGTTTACATAAATTGGGTTGGCCATAATCACAGAGGAAGCACACACGCCATTCACAAAATTGTTATGCTATGGACCGCAGAAAAATGACGAAAGACAGACCGACCAAAATCAACCTAGCGAAGAACTGTGGAGGCCGAAATGAAAAGCATGAACTAGAGCTGGGGCACAGCAAGAAGGATGGCCACCGACCGTGGCAAAGTGGAGGCGTGATGGCCAATGACTGCTTTGTCAGTTAGCGACTAAACATATAAGAAGTAGCCTATTTATAATCAACTGTCGCCACATAGCATATTCTACTTTTATATAACTCTTCCTGTTATATCATAATTATGGTGTCCACATCCTAATTTCGCTCCCAAACGTTACGCCGCCTGCCTTGCCCATTCAATGCTAATGTGCGTCTGTTAGATTCTTAAGTAGTGTTGTAACACTGTTTTTGTTTTTAGCAGTCGATCACTTCACTGCAATCAAAGATTCTGCAAACCACCCAAAGGTCTAAACGCAATCTTTACAGCCTGCAAAAATATTTATCTAACGATTAACTCATCTTTGTTATGCTAAAATCCTCAATAATATTCAAACAGAACAGAATATCTTTCAATGTTCAAAGCCTTAATTAAAGAGTTCATATGAATTGGACAGAAAAAAAAATCTTATGACAGTCGTTCTAACTTTAACTTAAGACGACTAGCCAAGCCAGCCGGCCGCCTCCTCGCGGTCGAGGACCAAATAGGGCCCGCTGACCGCGTTTTGTTCAACAATTTACATGGCACAGCATTACGGTCTTTGTCTTGAGTTATCTGACCCATACATGTGAACGGGGGGGGGGGGGGGGGGGGGGCGGGGGGGGGATGAGTTGGCCGTATGTCCAATAACGATTCACTTCCGCAGACCGAGACGATGGCGTAGTTCGGACGGTTCCTGGTTCGATTCTCCAGTGTGCCTATCACTGCTGTTACTTTTCTGTTATCTAGTATCCTCGTGTCTTTCTGACGACTGCCTGCCATACACATATGTTTGTTACCTACTTTGTTAGTGTACAGCTCTATAACTGCGTTCGATTCACCTCGACTTGAGTCTGACCTTGTGCTGCGTTATATTGTGAAATGATGACATTCAAACTAGAAAGAATACTTAGATATTTAGAGGCGCAGTAAAATGTAGGTGATTAATTTATTCTTAAGATTTTCACGCTTGGTGAGCCAAGAATTCATTCACCATATCTGTGTGCAAGCGTGCGTGTGTGAAATGACGTCATATCCCTTCCTACTTTCAAATATAGTTGTTACGCGTGAAAAATTATGCAGGCGCCAAGTGCTTCATAACTTCCTGGGAGACCGTCTTTAAAATTTAAATGTTGCACGCAAACATAGTACCGCTTTCAAACAAAAGGGACAAAATATATAATAAACACTTAAAGAAATAATCCTCCCACGCTATATCAGTACGAGAAGAAAATAAAAATTACCAATTAAAAAAACACAACTAACATCCAGTAAGGTAATGGTAGTCCCATAGCAGATACTGCCCTAGGGGAGTGAAGTGTTGGAGACTTCACTATACTAGGTCCAGCATCGAGAGGTGGGATGACCAGTGCTCTTCCTCGCTGTCTTTTCTTTCCCTAACTCAAATGCAAAGTCAGGAACCCATTTACAGCTGGGTAGACTGAAGCGTGAATCGAATGCTGCACCTTTGCTGCGACAGACCAGCGCTCTAACCACTCAACGTCCAGTAGATACATTTAAAAGAATGCCAAATGCAATAAAAAAGATTGGGATTGGGGGGGGGAGAATTACAATAAAACATAAGCTTCTAAACTTCCAAAACGCAACAGGGTAGCGAGAGAGAGATCAATCTAGGATCATGGAAGGGGATACATTATAAACACTACAGACATTGCACAACGCCACAACAAATGTCAGATAAGTTACAGCCTGGAAGAACCAACACACAAGAAATGTAATATGCTATATAGAATGATGAACACTATATACCCTAATTATTATAGCCTACATGTGGTTGAACCGGGTATCTCGTCCATATGATAAACACTAGTTATTCTGTGCATGGTCCAAAAACCAAACCAAACAAAATGTACGTTCAGCGCAGCTTTAAAGAAAAGAGTAAATATTGGTAGAAAGAAGTAAAAAACAAAATACTATTACCAAAAGCTACTTAATGTGAGCTTTACATCACACGCATGCAGAAATGTGGTAAGCTACACTAATTTATCGATGTCCTCAAAATAAATAGCATGTCCACGATACAGAAACAATTTTCTTTAAATTATGCTGAGGATTATTTTAATATTAATTGGTGCACAAAATTGTTGTGTACAAATCAGAAAATCATACAACAGCTTGTTCACTAAATCTCATAAATATTATCAGAACAAATAACTTCAGCCAACAAGTACTAAATAAACAATGCTAATTATAAGTGCCACCTAGAAGAAATAATCTTACTCAATCTATACAGCAGTTACAATTATTCAGCAAACATGTGTGCTACCAGGATCAATAGCTTTACTCTTGGTGATATTTGAAAATGCAATACATATTGTGAGTGTGTGCGCGCATGCGCTAACTAGAACTAACAACCTACAGAGTAATTTCACAATACAGTAGTAATCCGCGCAGCGCTACCCCGAATACCGATGCTTCTGAAGGTTTTTTTAAAATGAAAGTATGTCCATAACGTTGGCGAAAATAGCAAGTTCGAAATAGTAAGTTTACGTAGCTGGTCAGAGTGCATCAAACGTACGCTTGCATCTAGTCAGTGGTCTCATCTATTCAAGATCTGCCATGTGCGATGACAAGTCAACTGATAGAGAACTCTCTTAAACATTATTATGCCGTGAACCAAACTTTTATAATCACCCCTTCCTTTAGAATTTTTATTAGACATGTCTAGTTCGGGAAAAAAATTATTTTTTTTTACTACATGATGAAAAATATCCCGTTCTTCTTCTTCTTGCTCGTTCGCCCTGAAAAGGACATTGGTTGCCCTGTGTCCGTTTACAGCGAAGATGCGATATTTGCGCCTTTCGGCGGACACATCCGACTTCAGCACGGCATTTTTTGTGACCGAGTTTGCCTTCCCACTTCGATCCCTACTCTCTCACTCAGACTGCAGTGATGCTGCAGCCTGTTTCCAGGACCACCACTTGGAGGTGGAGTAGGATCTTGGTCAGCTCTGACGCAAGCAGTCAAGATGGGTTATAAGTAGAATATATATTTTTTTCAATTCCAAATAATCTGAACAACTGCCGATATGGGAAAGTGGCATCACACCTGGTCAAATCATTGTAAATAGGGAAAATCACAATTACTAATTATGCTTGTATGTTTAAACAGAAAAAACCCCAAACAAACAAAAACGAGATAAAACCGAACAAAATCAAGCAGAAACTCCAAACAAGAATAATATTAAGGGGAAGGGTTGTAAAGGCCTGGTGGTTCCAGTTTTATAACAGACTTTAACAGATATTTACTTGACTTTTCACCTGTTAAAAGTTATATGTATAGTAAGAACAGCATCAGACCTTCACATTCCCAATTACTATATATTAACTTTTGTTCTCGTTAAATACTGTTTGACTATATTATGCAGTTCCCTAGATCTGTCTATTCTTAACACCTGTTCTTTATTTATAGGTGAATTTGATTAATTTCTTCTTGGGAAGATAGATCTCTTGCCGACAGCTAAGGCTACCTCTCTTAATGAGTTGTTTTGCTGCAGTCTTCAATTTTCACATATCTGTCATCTACTACTGTGTTCAATATTCTACACTGTACATTAAATATTACTGGTATATTATACTTTTTATTATTAACCATACTCTTCGTATGCCAAACAGCACACACAACTCCATATATATCAAGTTAAGAATAACTTATTGGGATGGCATATTTTCCTTTCTTTTTTCTCTTATTTTTTGAAGAAAAAATATGGCTTTCAACCTCTGATGTGTTATAATGAGGATATATAGTGTAGCTAATTAAAGATAATAATGTTCGTCTCCATTTACGCTACGGCATGACCCCGTGGAGCAGTGTTTCGTTTAGTGGTCCATTTCCCAGGAACTTATCCTGAGCACTAAGATTACTGTAAACAGACTGTGTGAACAATTTAGACCGATTTCTTCAACACTAAAATACTGAAAATGAAACTTGATCCGACCACACTGGTTACCAAGTAATTTACTGTTTCACTGGAAAATATATTGCCGCTGCTGTTGCAAGACACAAAACTGCACTTACAAATCAGTATAATTAACACAGCTGTCAGAAGCAAGACAAGTAAATGTAGCTAATCTTTATATCCACCACAATGACTGTCATTTCAACCTTAATTTTCTTTCTTTCTTCATTTTGCTTGGGGAAGTGGAAAGTTGTTAAAGAACGATCTGTAGGCTTAATATAATTAAATAGATAAAAATAGTGAAAACAAATGCAAAAAGTAGTCTTATTTTAAAACACAAAGCTAGACTTTTGTATGACATCAGTTATATGAAAGACTACAAGACCAGACATAAAGGAAGCTGTTATATCACAAGCCTAGATATAAAGAGAATAATTACCTTATATTACAGATCACGGGAAGGACATTAAATGACTGGTTATATTACAGGTTACAAAAGATTTCAAGTCAGCATTTGTACCACAAATGGAACTAGGTGCAAAGGCAGAAGATGTATTTCAATAGACATCAACAGTATATAGACGTCACATTTCACAAGACTTAACATCAAAAGAATATAGGTGTCACATTTCACAAGACTAAGAGTAAACAGGTGTCACATTTCACAAGACAAACATCAAGAGTAAACAGGTGTCATATTTCACAAGACAATCATCAAGAGTAAATAGGTGTCACATTTCTCAAGGTAAACATCAACAGTACATTGGTGTCACATTTTACAATACTAGTAACAAGAGTATATCAAAAATGCACAGGTGTCACATTTCACAAAACAAACATCAAGAGTAAATAGGCATCACATTTCGCAAGATTACCATCAAGAGTAAACTGGTGTCACATTTTATAAGACTAATAACAAGAGTACATATGTGTTAACATTTCACATGACTAGCATCAAAAGTGCACAGGTGTTACATTTCACAAGACAAACATCAAGAGTAAATAGGTGTCACATTTCACAAGACTAACATCAAAAGAACAACTGCATCAAAGGTCAGCTGATTAAACACAGCTGTTCTACAAACTATGCATTAAGAGCCCAGTCACATCAGAAACCATAAGATTAGACATTCAGCTAGCAGCTGTGCCGAAAGCATCAAGACCAGGTGCAAAAGGTTCAGCCAACCACATGAATATGCACCAAAAGTGTAGTGATATTACAGTACATGAAGAGAGCAGCAGATATATCAAAAATCACAAAAATAGTCTGCGCTAGATGTATCCCTCACAACAAAACTTGACAATCCATAATTACATATTAATGACTTCTTCTTCTTCTTCTTTCGTTCGCTTGAAATATATTGTCTATATCTGCAATGTTGTTTCTTGTCTAAACTTCACTGTATTTTGTAGTTCATATAGAGGTCCATATAGTTTTGCTTCCAGTGTTGTTTCTCTGGGCCAGTGGGTTTGCCTCAATATATTATATTCAAGGCAATCTTGAAGTACGTGCTCCGTAGTCTGGGGTACCTGTCCACATGTACACATGGCTGAATTGCCAATCTTGAATTTTGTATACATGTGGCTGCAGAGTCGGTTGTGTCCTGTTCTAAGGCGCAGAATGACAATTTGTTCTAATCTGTTCATAGCTTGGTAGTCATCCTGTGTTGGTGTTGGTGGCTTTCTGATTGATTTGATCATCTTTTTCTTCTGATGGTACATAACTGGTACATCCGGTTGCTCATCTGCAGCACCTTCTTTAGCCAGTTGGTCCGCTCTCTCATTTTCTGGTATTCCACAATGAGATGGTATCCACTGCATGGCGACCCTGCGCTGGTTGCACAGTTCAGAAAGTAGGGCTTGTATACCTGGCAATTTTCTGGACTGAAGTGCTTGGAGTGCTGATCTTGCATCTGTCAGGAATACTACAGGCTGTGGACCGAGATTGGTGTTCAACAGTTTCTCAGTTGCCACCTTGATTGCCTGGATTTCTGCATCATAGTTGTTACAGAATTTCCCCGTTGGTACTCTGACCGTATCCCTAGTGTTGTTTGGGTATTCTATGTACATTCCTGCTCCTCCATTCTTTACTGCATTCTGTGCTGACCCATCCGTGTATACTCGGACCCAGAGGTCCTGTGGGTATTCATCATCCAGGAAACTGAGAGTGACTGTCCAACGTTGCACGCTGTTCTGTTCATCCCTGTCGAATATTCCTTTCACTTTTGTCTGGATGTGTACTGGTAGTCCAGGCTCCTCTCTCCAAGGGGTTTGTTCTGGCACAGACTTTAGGGGGCTGTCAACTTCAGGCAGGTCCGAGGTTTGTCTACGAAATCGTTTGGCCTGATGGATAAAGCTGCTTCTTTTCAATCGCTCCATTGCTAGGTTTTGGAATCTGTCCTTCATTGGATGGCTCGGCATACAGAGGAACTTTTCTGCCTGTGTTAGCACTTTCGTGTCTCTGCGTTCTCTCAGTGCTTGTATCCTCCCCATTTTCTCCATCTCCACTATAAGCGTTGATTTCATTGCCCCCATGATGACCCTAAGCGCCTGGTTTTGCACCTTATCTAGCTCTTGTAATGTGGTGTTTGATACTGGACACCACACAGCTGACCCATATTCCAGGTGTGGTCCTATGCCCTGCTGGTAAACTTTACTAAGTATTTTCCCCGCTGGCTCCCCATGTGGTTCCACTTAGTTTACTCAGGATGGCTAACTCCCTCCTGGCCTTTGTTGCTGCCTTGTTGATGTGCTGCTTCCATGTCAGCCTATCATTGAATGTAACTCCGAGATAGGTGGGTTGTTTATCTTCTCTCAGGAGCTTTTCATTTATCTTGATGACACCAGCTTTTTGTTTGGGAGAGAGGGTGAAGAGCATAGTGCTGCACTTGTCTGTGTTGATGCTGACACACCATCTATTTGCCCATGAGGTTAAGGCATCTATAGCTCTTTGTAGCAGTTTGGTGGCCACCGTTGCATGCTCATCTGTGCACCATATTACCAGGTCATCAGCGTACATTGCCACTTTCATTCCATGTGGTAGTTCAGCAACCAGGTCGTTGATGTAGACTAGGAAAAGTGTGGAGGACAGAACCCCTCCCTGAGGGACGCCATGACGCAGTAGAATTTTCTTACTCTTGAGGCCATCTAGTTGTACTCGGGCTCTTCTAATGACTCAAAAGCCTCTATCATAATCCCAAAATTATGACTACATTCATTATAAATTACAATGTTACTGTAACTATCATTGCAAACAATACAGATAAGTCGCATACAAAATGAACACTTTGTTGCAGCTTGTGCTATCATAAAACAAACAAAACCAAAGGGTTAATGAATAAGCACGTTAACAGTGAGATAGCAATGTTCTGGTTTATAAATGAAACAAATATCACTGCACATAAATGATATACCCCAAATCATGTGTAAATATACCTATTAGTTTAGAAATTATAACAGACAGATATTAAAAAGAGAACAATTTTTCATGACAGGATAAATGTGACAACATTTGCCAAAGACGTATGTTCCACAGAAATCTAAAATGGAAAGAAGAATAATCTATTGATATTCATTCCTCACTGAATTAATGTTCATACATTTTTAGAGTATAAGCTTCTAGAAGAAAAGCACAGCCTTGAAGAAAGCTCAAAATATTTGACAGAGCTTGAAAAGTGTTGATAAAATAATAATCAAGCTTTGATCAAATAATGTGAAGTCTTGAATAAAGCGATTATATCATTAGAAATCTTAATGGAACAGTGATGCCATGAAGTACAATATTGTAGGAATAATGATTAAACTGCGTGGTAAAAAAAAAGTTTGAATTGAAGCCTGCTGAAGAAGTCCTTGATGTCATTCCCATTTCTGAACACTAATATATGAATATACAGAGTGGTCAGAATGCTTGCCTCTCACAGTAAAGCTATCGGGTTCTGGGTTTGAAACTTAATAGCATCACGCTCCAGTCTACTTACTTACTTACTTAGTCGTTCCTCTTCTACCGTGAGGTGTAGAGGTTTGGAAGAGAGAGCGCCAGACCATCCTATCGGCTGTCTTCCTCCTGGCCTGGTTCCATTCTAGTCCTTGGTCCTTCAAAGATTGTCTAATGTTGTCCTCCCAGCGGACTCTGGGTCGTCCTGGGGGTCTGGATCCCTGGCTCTTTGTTTCCCATGCTTGTCGTGGTAGCCGATCTTCTCCCATTCTGTAGACATGGCCAAACCATCTTAGTTGGGATTGTTCTACTTGGGTCTGCAGGGGGTGGGATTTAAGGCCTTGACGTATCGTCTGGTTGCGTACCATGTCTCTTCTTGTTACTTCAACCACCTTCCTCAGATACCTCATTTCTGAGGTTTGGATCTGGCTTTTGTGGGTTGTAGTCATTGCCCATGACTCGCATCCATATGTCAAGACTGGGACATAGGTGGAGCGGTATACAGCCATCTTCGTTTTCTTACCAACCTCTCTCTTGCTGAGGAATCCTCGATTTATGGCCTAAAAAAGTCTCCCAGCTGCTGCTTTTCGAGTGGCCAACTCTTCTTTGATGCCTCCCTTTCGGTCAATAATAGCTCCGAGGTATTTAAAGTGGTCTACCTCGCTCCAGTCTACACAGCTTTAAATGGGTACTTGACTGCATTTGAGTTAGGGAACTTTTATATATGATTACAAAAGTCTGTGTACACAATAAACTGTTGTCAAATCAAAAATGGACGCACAGCTTAGACCAAGCACAGACATTTTTAGTTCTTTTAATGGTATGTGTGGCTGGTCAGATAACATATAACATACAGAACCTCAGTGTAATGTTGACAGTCAACCAAGATGAAAATACATAAACATACAGAGGATGAAATGGTTCAGTCATCAGGTTGGAATGCAAGCAATCAGTCAGCAGCATTTACCCTCCACAGTAAGACAAGAAGAAGAAAGGAAACAACAGTATGAAATAGCTTGATGCAGTTGTCTAACCATGGTAGAAAAACTTACGACAATCAAGGCCACTTTACTCATCTCAGAAAATCAGTCACCTTAAGTATGACATTTAATGACAACTGTGGTCCACAAAGTGAAAGAAGAAAAACAAGAAACAAGACAAATTTCATGAACTGTTTATGGAAAAAAGCATAATATCAATATATACATGCTCACATAAACACAGCAAGAAACATTACGCTTTATATTTACACTTCATTGTTATGCTTCATTGTTAATCATATTGGATAGAAAAGTTTATGACAAACATGAAAGAGCTAGTTCCTTAGTGCAACATCAAGGCATAGGCATGTGATAGAAAATATAGGAGAAACATTACAGCCAGTTATTAATCTGGTCAAGATTAAAACTGATCTTGATCTGACCTGATAGGTATGAGAGGAAGAGAAGATGTGCATAGATTAAGAAACTGTCCAATTATTCAAAACACTGAACAATGCTGAACTACAAACTATAAATAGCCAATCAAAGAAAGGAAAAATTATGAACTACAATAAGCTATTCAAAGAAATGAAAGACATTCAATGCTAAACTACTAAAAAAAAAAAAAATACAACTACAGGCAAAGTTCTAAAACAAAAGGCAACTGTAATTATCTGTCGCAAATATAAATAAAAGCTATAAGTTTAATGTTCCACCAATAAGCACAAATAACATAAATAATACAGATATCATGAGATGTTAAGAATAAAGAAATAAAGATGAAATATTTAGAAAATCAGCATTACTCATTCTGTAAAAAATGTAAAAGGAAGACATTACATGTAATTAAGTAAAAAAAAAAATTGAAATGATATATGCAATAACTATAGCTGACACTATAAACCCTAATAATAACTCCTTATGGTTGAACAAGGTATTTTTCATCCACAATTTAAAAAGCAACAAGGTAAAACAACAACAGGGACCCAAAGATGCAGCAATAGAGAATGCAGTCAGCGACCCATAGCTTGACTGCTTGTGTCAGGGTCAGCGAACCAGAGCTGACCAAGACCCTACTCCACCTCCACGTGGTGGTCCTGGAAACAGGCTGCATCACTGCAGTCTGGCTGTGAGAGTAGGGATCGAAGAGGGCCGGCAAACCCGGTCCCAAAAAATGCAGTGCTGAAGTCGGATGTGTCGGCAGATATCACAGCTCCGGTGTAAACAGACACAACGCAACCAACGTCCTTTTCAGGATGAACGAGGAAGAAGAAGAAGAAGAAACAACAACAAAAAAGGCAACATAAAGCCAAGAGAAATGACATGTTGAAAACCCATGACAATCAATTTGTTATTTGGAGATGGCACCTTAAGTGATCCGATAGGAAAAATAAGAGAAGAGATAAAAGATGTACTGATTAAGAAAAGTTATAACCATTCAAAGAAATGAAAGAACAGAGTTAAATTACAATCAACCATTGAAAGAAATTGATAATGCTTTACTTTAAAAAAAAATGTGTAAAGTTTAAAAGAGGGAAGGTCAGAGTTGTGTGTTAGTCAATATCTGAACAATAAAGAACATTCACATAACATGTAAAGAAAGCAAAAATGTGATCTCACTGGAATGGAAGTGTTTTTATTCTGGCAACATATTCAGAATAAGTAAGGCAGATGAAATGTGAGTGTGTGTGTGTGTGTGAGTGTGTGTGTGTGTGTGTGTGTGGGGGGGGGGGGGGGGAAACACGACAGCATACGTAAAAAAAAATGCTGTAGAAGAAGCTGAATATTGATTGGACTAAAAATTAAACATTACAATTTTGCTAGACCATTTGCTATCACTAGTTATATAGGCTACCTAATGCAAAGATACAGATACAATTTAATAATATCATAAAGAAAAGGCCTACACATTTATTAAGACGCTGTTGAACTAATTTGTAGTTATGGGTTTACATATGACATAAATATGCACAAATAATAAAGAGGAGGCCTAAACTAGAAACATGGGATGTTTCGGGTTATGTCCTTCATCTGCCAGACGAGAGAAAAAAAATGCGACAAAGATAAGAAAAATTAGAAACGAAAAAGAAAAGTAAGTTTCTGTGCACGCAACATCAAAATACAAAATCAGACAAGATGAAGAAAATTAGTGAAATAAAAGAAAATAAAGTTAAAAGAAATGTTGCCTGAACTAAACGAAAACCAAGGCAATATGCAATAGATTCTTGCTTCAAAAATGCCTATTCCAAACCGGTAAACTATTGTACGCAGGTGCGTTTTGAACTCGACTATTTCGATAGATGTAGCAGCTCAGATTCTGGGTTGGCCTACAGTGCTATCCAAGATAACTGGCCAGTCATAGTGATAAACCCGAAGGGGACCGGTATGTGGGAAAACTGTATAATTTGCTAATTTCTGCTGGGTGGAAAATTATTTTAGAACCGTTGCTTCCGCGTTCCGTGAATAAACGAACAAGGAAATGATAGACCTATTTGTATAACGAAAAACGTAAACGAAATTAATTTAAAAGGTAGGCTAAAATAAAATTATGTTAAATAAATTGAAAGTTCTTCCCAATGCTGTAAAAAGTAACATCGAACAATATTGTTAATATAGCCTGTTGAGACCTCATTAAACTCTGTAATATCGGTTTCTAACCTGTTGCCAGTGATCCTCTAAAGAAGGCTGTGCCGAAAAGTACCCTGTGTCGTGCACGACCTGCAACTCCCTGAAAATATTGCTGCTGGGTAGAATATCCATTTTGAACGAATCATCCAAGTGGTAAAGAGCACCCAACAGAAGCCTGTTGCAATTAGTCCCACAACTAAAGTACTGAACACTACCGTCAACTATTGGCGACCGCCATTCAATCACTACACATTTTGTTCGAAGTGTTAACACAGTTGTCGTCCGTGCCCGTTTTGCCTGCTCGCTCGTCTGCTGATTCCATCACGCGGGAACGCAGCAGACAGATAGCGCGCATATGCCCCTTCGTCAGTAAACTTCGTACATTTTCGGTTCCGGCGTGTTCTTGTAAGCCAGCTAATTCATTATACAATCACACAGACACCCGTTGATCACTTTCACCCACCCCACGATCCAAATTTATCTATCCATTGTGTAGAGGCATTGATTGTAAGTAGGGCGTTTTACTATTTGCAGACTGAAGTGACATAAACTCTCATCATGTTAACTTCACGGTTATAGCGCTGTCTTCCCATTGCAGGGCGTTTGCTTCACCTCTATGTTCATTTGAAAAGAATTAATGAAGATGATAATCTGCATTATTTGAAAGTATCAAATATATTCAGTGAGGTTTTTTTTTTTTTTTGGGGGGGGTATGGGGGGGGGGGGGGGGGGGGGGGGGGGGGGGAAGGGGGTCGTGGGAAGGTCTAGAAATTATTGCTAATCAAAAAACGGGACACTGAATGTAGAGTTAAACGAAGGTTCAAAGAATTACATGTAGATTATGGAGAGTCATGATGAGGAAGGATTTGGAACGCACAGACGATGAAGGAGGATCAGAGGACTAGTTTACACACGTGGGACAGACTTTACCCTAGACAGAAAAGAAAGGAACATACAGTATCCAAACATAACAGACAGACAGAAAGACCTATGAGACAGAGACCAGAAGAAAGTGAGAGGCAAGAGAAAGGTAGATAGACAGAGGAAGACAGTGTAAATAAAAACTTTCACGGGGACCAGCTAGTTGACATCATTGGAGTTACCCAAATGCCATATATATCGCTATGGGTTTCATGCGCTAAATCGATGCAACCAATACTATGAAGCATACTATGAAAAAGTATTCCCTCTCGAAATATAGCGCGAGTATTATTAAGTGTATGTCATAGTGAAGTTTAAAAGTCTCAAATTGGCACGTTAGTCTAGCGTCTTGGAGAATAATCTATTGGCTAAAACAAAGAACCATGCAGAGTTAACTGAGTGTCTGAATACGAGAGACGATCTGAGAGAGCCTCTTAGACAGGACAGCGACCGTACAGACAGTTTCAGACAGTCAGTCAGATCACAGAGACACGAAGTAAGTTGCAGGAGAGGCACTGTATGATTAAGTATCTGTTTCCGCCTCAGTGAAAGAAAGATAACAAAAAGCCATGACGTCGGATGCTAAGAACATTGTCGTTTAGATTAATACTTACTTACCATATATAGTCGTTAGGGATTCTACCGCGTTTTGGAAAGAGAGATCGCGCAAACCAGAACTATTGTAATACTATGAAAAATTTCAGTATCTCGAACATATAGCGCTGGTTCCATTACTAGTCCCTCGGTCCTTCATAGACAACGATACACGTTGTCGTTCATTACAGCGAGGACTCTGGGTCGTCTTGGAGGTCAGGATTCCCTGGCACGCAAAGAAAATGGAAATTATCTGCTTGTCGTTGTGGTAGACGATCTGCTGGCCATTCTGCAGGACATAATCGCGGTTTCGACAGTTCGTATTTGGGGTCTGCAGCAAGATACGAAGTATGTTAGGCCTTGACGGATCGTCACCTTATGATCTACGTAATCTTGTTACTTCAACCAGGTGAAAAGAAAGAGATACAAAAAACAAATACTGTGGTGTCGGATTAGGAAGGAATGGTCGTTTAAAGATATCTCGCGGTTTAATTTTCATAGAGTGTCAATCCTATGTCTGCCCTGATTATGACTATATTGGGGAATCAGGGCAGGTCATAAAACACCATTTTGCCCTGCGAGGTTAATAATTAGTTACACTTCCAATATATGGCAAAGAATGGCTTCCCAATTTTAACAGATGTGTAGGTGTATGATACGGGTCGGGTTTGTTGAATGTGTTCTTGACACGTATGGCTTTCTTGCTGATACATTCGTTGAATATATTATATATTAATTAGGACACTGTTTGATAGTAAGTGTCGATAGGAGTATGACCTTTTCAGTCCCCGCCCGAACACCGTAACTTTAAAAAGACGAATCGCTTCTCAAGGCCAGGTTGGACAATTCACAGAATAATTTATTTAACATCTCGACAGCTCCAATCTACTTCAGAGAGAATATGTTCTTGCATATAAGGCATCAATATGACGGTCTATAACATCGTAGTACAGTCCCGTACTAAAAAACATGTCGAAGACATTTTCACACAGTTTATTTAGTAGAAATTAACTCACGTACTTCACAGCATGTTCTTCAGATCGTTCATAAAATAACTAGACATACCACACGGAGGTTTATGGGTAAGCTAGTGATGGTACAATGTAATGAAGATCGAGGAAAATCATATATCTCTCAGGAGCAAATACAGACGTGTCCAACCCGTTGAGATGCCACACATAGAATCCTTGCAGGCACGCTTTGGTTAGCCGACTTAAAAAGTTCACGTTTGCAAAGGTGGCCAGCAGACGTAATGACGTCACTTCCTGAAACCAAGACAACGATCTCCAAACAAATCAACAAGGAAGTCGAACAGCGACATCCAATGTTATGAAATTTACACATAACATTTACCCATTATTTACGTGGCGTGAGTTTAAAACATCACTGGAGTGAAAAGATGGTAACATCAAATTTCACAGTTGGTATGAATCGTACAGCACCTAGGTTTGTGCTTCATAGTAGGCAAATAAATGCCCAAGGTGTGGAAGTAAGTAATCGAATTACCAACACCATTGCCTATATAGAATACAAATCATTTGACACTAGTGTGAGGTCACTATAGTAAAATCAATCAACATGTAAAAATGAAATTAATATATCAGTCCAGGCACTAACACACCGCACACTGTCCAAACGCCTAATGTCAAGTTAGGTAACATTAGTAACTTAGTCTTAAAATGCAAAGCATCAAAATTAAGTAATAGAAGCAATAGATGATATGAGGCAGACAAACCAATCAATAATGGGTGACTGCGACAATTTGTCAAATGAATAATTATTGTGTGTATTTCATTAGTATATGTCATGAATGCAACATATAACTGTAAGCAATAAAGATATTATTCTCATGTATTGTGACAATAAATCACAGTATGGCGTATTAGCTCATTAATGTAATAAAGTTGAATGTGAGTGTAACACAATTGTGCTAAAAAAAGAACAACTCAACACTTTCTAAATATTTCATGTTAATCAATAATTAATGTCATATAATTGAAGTCCATTTCCTTGATCCAAAGTCATTTTGAATGATGAACTGTTAATAGCAATTTCACCGATGTATGTAGTAATACATTATTGAGAATGTCCATGATTGTCCACCATGTGATATGTTATTGTGATGAATTGAAATGTTTATTATTACAGTGATTTTTAATCGAGTCAAATCCGAGAAGCAATTTATTTGTTGTTTCCCCTTGCTGTTTTTTCCACAGTCATTTTATGGTTACTTCCCTTTATCTGGCCCTGTGAGTCGATTTATTGGGAAAAATATCATATAGTCGTACAAAAATCTCTGGAAAGAATCTCAGTTGAAATCTTTTCTCAATGCCACGTTTTTCAGTATGCATGTGGCATTTATGTACTGTCTTTTAACCACCATACTAGAATCAATACGCTGAGTTCAATGAGGTATTAGTCTAATTTGAACATCCAGAAAACCAGCATCATCGTGTTGCTGAGCGAACCGTTTTTCCTTATCAGCAATGTTTCTGTGATAGATGATGTAATTCTGTTGCTTAATTCACAGAATAATAATCGTACTCAATGTCAGACAACCGTTTTGATTATACTTATTGTTGTGGCAACGTATAGATGTATATGACCAATTGGTTATATATGGAATCTGTTGTTGATTAGGTCATCACGTATTATGTCTGTAGATTACATGTGAACTTGTGAAACATCTGTCTCTGTAGTGTTCACATGCATCGTAGGATGCTTCATCCATCTTGACAAGACGTCGGCGACCACATTTTGGCTGCCCTTGATTGCCTTGATTTCGTAGTCGTAGGGCTGTAGAGCCAAAGATGCTCGAGCGGCTCTTTCGTTCTTGAATCGAGCTGTCTTGAGGTAAGACAAGGCACGTTGATCCGACTCCAGGGTAAATCGAGCCCCCAAAAGATACCGCTGTAATTTGTAGAAGCAGAACACAACAGCAAGGAGCTCCCTTTCAATGATAGGATAACGTTGCTCCGTGGGTATTAATTTTCTGCTGACATAGAGCGTTGGGTGCATGCGGCCTTCAAATTCTTGCATCAATGTCTCCCCGATAGCTGTATTTGACGCATCGACTCTGAGGGTGAAAGGTACAGTAGCATCAGGCAATCTCAAAATAGGCATTTTTGAAAATGAACATTTAAGAGCATTTCAGGCCACATCACAAACATGAGTCCAGATGACTCTGTTTGGGGAATCTTACTTCACCAACGAAGACAAAACCGAAGTCATATCTGCAAAATTAGGCAGAAACTTACGATAGAAATTGACTAAACCAAGGAGACTGCGAACTTGCTTCTTAGTTCAAGGAATTTCAAGGTTTAAGATCTTAGAAATAGTAGAGTCCTCAGGTTTTAGAAAACCACCTCCTACTTTATGGCATAGAAAGGAAATTTCAGTGAATCTCACTCTCGTCTTAGAGGGTCTAGCAGTAAGGTTATGTAGGCGCAAAGTATTTAACAAAGATTGAATACCTACAATATGTTCATCCCAAGAGCGATGAAATAAACAAATATCATCTATATAGGTGATTAAATCTTCTCGGTCGGAAAAGAGTCTTCGCATCATGCGAACGAAGGTAGCAGGAGCGTTAATCAGACCGAAAGACATAAAATTGAATTAAAATAGACCAAGAGGTGTGGCGAAAGCAGTATATGCTTAGCTCTATCCGATAATGGCACTTGCCAATAGCCTTTTGATAGGTCACATTTCGTAAAGAACGTAGCAGAAGTCAACTTATCGAGAAGAGACTCTAATAACGGTAATGGTTCGGCGTCCTGAATGGTCAGGGAATTTAACCACCTAAAATCTATGCAAATAGGAATAGATTTATCTTTTTTCCTAATCAACACTATAGGAAAACTGTAAGGTGACTGTGATGGGGTAATGATGTTCAATTTCATCATTTGTTCTATTTCATCCTGAACCTGAGATTGTAAGTGGGTAGGTATAGGATACGGTTTCAACTTGACAGGTTGAAAATCAGTAAGAACGATATCATGTTCAATGATATCTGTATGTCCAGGGACTTATGTAAGCACATCGGAGAAAGATAACAGTAAATGGGAAATTTGTTCCCTCTGATGAGAAGATAGAGTTGGCGAAATGGAAACATCTTTCAACTCTCAGTAGCTAACAGATGAACACTTGGCAACACTAAAAGTGATTCACCACCATCACACAAGTCAGACCCTTCCTCCTGTATAACAGCCAAAGAAGAATGACAATTTATAGACCCGTCAGTAGCTTCAAAGACTAATTTAAGATGTGGAGGACGTGAATGAAACTGTTGCAACATATTAATATGAAAAGTTTTTTCTTTTCCATTAATTGATACAATATAGTCCACATCTGACAGTTTATCAACAATCTTATAAGGTCGTCTCCAAGACACAAGTTTACAAGCTGAAATGAATTCAGTAAAATCTTTACCTGAATCTGGCAATAATGACTTAAATTTTAACCTGTAGCCATCTTCATCCAATTGATACTTCTTATGAAGCAAGATTTTTACAGCCTCATAGTCCTTTCTAGTTTGATCATCTATGGTACATACTGCAGTGAAAGCTTCAAACACTAATAGGTTCATAAGCCTACTAGACCAGGTAGTTTTATCAATATTAAATTCTTGACAATAGGTCTCGTATCTTGGGACCCAAAGATGCAGCAATAGAGAATGCAGTCAGCGACCCATAGCTTAACTGCTTGCATCAGGGTCAGCGAACCAGAGCTGACCAAGACCGTACTCCACCTCCACGTGGTGGTCCTGGAAACAGTCTGCAGCAGTGCAGCCTGGCTGAGCGAGTACGGATCGCAGAAAGACGGCAAACCCGGTCCCAAAAAATGCAGTGCTGAAGTCGGATGTGTGTTACATTCGGTGTTGGTGTAATTGCTGCAGGCTGGCTCTTCTGTTTACACTTGCTAAGATCTGGCCATTTTTATATTACTTCAATTTATCCCTTGAATTCTTAGTCAATTATGGTATCGTGCTGTTGTTGGTAAGTTACGCGAAGGTGGGATAGAATATTTGTCAACATCATAATATTTCAATTCCCAACGTTCATAGACTTGATAAGTCGTTCCTTGAGTCCACACCATTTAATACATCGATTCCATACATAAACAATTCACACATGGTCATCATGAAGAAAATACATATCAAGTTCAGTTCATACTTCGTATATGATTCATCTACAAATCAGTCCTTGTCAAATAGCATGAATTACTGTAGACAGAACGTCATAACTATATGTACGCGCTGTTGGTGATCCCAACGGCCGACAGTGAGATTACGCGTCTGGCAATATCAATTAATATGGACTGCTAATTCTTCCTTCCTTGAATTTAGTTAATTACTAACCTTAATCAATTCATCTCTTCACAATAATAATGGACTGACCCATGTCCGTATTTGAATAAAATACATCTGTGCGGCAATACCCTGCCCGACACTGGAATGAATAAGGACACGTCTTTATAGCTCGACGGTCAACAAAATAAGGGTCCGGTAACCTAGTCACCCAGCGTGACCTTACCGACGCTACCACGTCATAATCGATCGTGTGTATCGCGTTCAATAAACTAACACTTATTTACATTATATTAAATGTGGTCACCCCTAAGACTGCACGCTGCTAACCTCTAGCAGACGATGCTAATAAAACTACCGTAACAATGTGTCGACCGAAAGGTGCAGATATCACAGCTACGGCGTAAACAGACACAATGCAACCACCGTCTTTTTCAAGGGGAACGAGGAAGAAGAAGGTCTCGTATCTATTGAGGAAGCACGAAATATCGTCTATAGATAAGTTAAATTTTGGCAAATTGATTTTAAAATTAGCAGAATGATCTTTATTTCTAACCTCACCACTCATAGGATTAAAATGTGGTTGTTGTAGTTTTAATTTTTCAATTTCCAATTCTGCCATTCTGTATTCTTGTTGAGATCTTATCTCATCCTGAGCTCTAGCATTGGCCAATTTTTCTCTTTCAAGAGCGATCGCTTCTTGTCTTCTTTTTCAGACAATTCTTCTTGTCTTCTTTTTTCAGACAATTCTTCTTGTCTTCTTTTTTCAGAGAATTCTATTTCTTCTTTTTCGGTTCTTCCTGTCTTTTTATTTCTTTGTCTACATAGGTTTGCAATGCTTCACCCTCCAAACCAAAATCGTTTTCAATCTTTTCCAAATCTTTTAAGGAAGTCATGATTTACAATTATTGTGATTACCAATATGAACACAATAATGTAACTTTTATATATATAATATGTCAGCAATATATTCAATACCTATTCCCCCACTCCCAATCACTCTCTGTATGCAATGACATATATTATAGTAGATGTAATATATGGAGCAAAGAAAAATAACAGAGATACAGACAAGATGACTGGATACAGTGACAAGAGCTAAATTAAGATAATTCAAATAGTCAACCAAGGGAGAAATACATGAATTGTAGAGCAAAGAAATAAAATGTTGCTCTATCACAATTATGACTAGACAAATACGAATTCACAACATTTATGACATTTATTAAATAAATGACAGTAAGGCCAGGCGAACAGTATCACAAACAATAATGGAATAAACTGAATAAAAAATTACACTGAACTTCACTACAAAAACATACTTTACACTGAACAATACTGCACAACTAGACAAAAAATGGATCTGTATACTTCAATTGAGGCAGTATCCCTCACAGCAATGTACGCCGGCCCCTCAATTTGGACTACACAGATGCACAAACTAAAGAACGCCTGTTAATCCTTTTCGACCAGACATATGTCGGTATAGAAATCGAATTACAGGTCCCAAGCAACCACCCGCTAATAAACAATATATGGGCATAAAATACACATATGGTGAATAAAAAAATTCTAGCAAACAGTTCTCATCAGCACACAAGCTGTATGTAACCAAAAATACACTTATCTGTTATGCCAGTACAATTTCCTCCTGGATTTCACTTCACTCCAAGCAAGGAACGTTGAAAACTTTCAGCACAGACCAAGTTAGGCCTAGCACTCGAAACAGCTGACTTCAAAGAACACCGCTCTTGTCCAGCATTCACGTAAAAAATTCGCCATCTTCGGCATCCAACTGGTAACAGGAACTGTAGACAGTACAGGAAAGTCCTTTTCCTGACAAAATAATTCAACTTTGACTGGAAGTTGATAATGACTTGTAAAAATGTTCCGTTACTTTTCAATTGACTTGGCAGACGATACAGGTCGCCATCTTGAACATGTTTTTCATCCTTGAAAAATGTAGCTTCGAAAAACTTCTTTCTTTCACCTTGGATAATTAAGATCATTCGGCCTTGGCCCCCATTGATACGGGTCGGGCTTGTTGAATGTGTTCTTCACACGTGTGGCTTTCTTGCAGATACATTCGTTGAATATATTATATATTAATTAGAACACTGTTTGATAGCTAGTGTCGATAGGAGTATGACCTTTTCAGTTCCCGCCCGAACACCGTAACTTTAAAAATACGAATCACTTCTCAAGGTCAGGTTGGACAATTCACAGAATAATTTATTTAACATCTCGACAGCTCCAATATACTTCAGAGAGAATATGTTCATGCATATAAGGCATCAATATGACGGTCTATAACGTCGTAGTACAGTCCCGTACTAAGAAACATGTCGAAGACATTTTCACACAGTTTATTTAGTAGAAAGTAACTCACGTACTTCACAGCATCCTCTTCAGATCGTTCATAAAATAACTAGACATACCACACGGAGGTTTATGGGTAAGCTAGTGATGGTACAATATAATGAAGATCGAGGAAAATCATATATCTCTCAGGAGCAAATACACACGCGTCCAACCCGTTGAGATGCCACACACAGAATCCTTGCAGGGCACGCTTTGGTTAGCCGACTTAAAAAATTCACGTCTGCAAAGGTGGCCAGCAGACGTAATGACGTCACTTCCTGAAACCAAGACAACGGTCTCCAAACAAATCAACAAGGAAGTCGAACAGCGACAACAAATGTTATGAGATTTACACATAACACATAATATACTAAATAACACACCGTACACGGTGACTGGTTTAAATTAAAAATTAACAAGCCGAAATAGTGATTGGTTTTTACAAAATAAACTAAGCGAAATTAAATATTCCCGTGGGGTGTAACACTCGTGTCTGTTGAAATTTCCCACATATTCCTGTTCTAATCACTGAGAGAAGATAATAGATGTCAGATACGCGATAAAAGAGTTTGCTAGGACGTGAAATAGACTAAGAAATAATTTGTGAAATTAACAGCGAAAAACTACTTATTTTTTTTTCCTCGCATGAGGTCGCATATTTTTTCCTAGCATGAGGTCGCATTGGCACCCGCCCCAAACCCGGCTCTGGTCAAGACCACATGTCCCAACACAAGAAAACCCAATGACAAAATGTGTCACTGTAGTGATCTTCTGTGTTCTCACACAAAGGACCTAATGACACATGAATGTCACTGTACTGGTCCCTTTTTTTCCCTCGCATGAGGTCGCTGTTAAGGCCAGGAATGTAACGGCCACCAGAAATGTTAGTTGTTTTTTTATCTGTGCAAATGTTGATGTGTAGTTGGCCAGGTACGCGTGTCGATGTCACCTGAACAGTGTACTGGTGCGGTGAAGATCTGGGTCACTCACGCTGACAGCATACATGGTCCTTGTACGATGATGATGATGATGATGTGAGACATGGGTGTGTGTAGACGCGAATGCGTTTAGGATCATATATAGTATACACAATACACCCAGTCACACTCGTACTGAAGCCAATGATGGTTGAAACTACTGGTGACAGTTCATACATTTATTGACAGGACTAACAGTAGAATCACACAGGAACAGTCAATGTAAACAGGTTCACGTACATCATGTTAATTGAAATCGCTTGGTACATATCAGGCATTCTAAGGCTGGTGAACATTCAAATATGTGGGCATGGTCAATAGTGGTATGTTCTTTAATGTACAGTTCACAATGCCGCTTTGGTATCCCTGACTGAACGCGTCAGATACCTTAATAACTCCGTCATACAATGGACGAGCCCTTAACTCATGTAATCCTATTACCAGGGCCGTCGTTCAACTTGGCATTACACGCCAGTTACCTCTTTTCATGCGGTAGAATAGTGGCCATTACACAGACCTCGATATGACGTCAGCTGTGTACTCTTCATAAGCAGGTTGCATCAACCCTGCTATAATGTTTGTATAAATATCCCGCCAATCTGCGGTTTCCACCTTATATAACTTCGTCACTGGACTTCTGATCATATAAAGACGAATAGTCTTACATAGCTACCTTGAGCACAAAATATAAGTTCTGCATTACAGGAACTGTGAGCTGTTCTCACAGGCTAGGTAAGCCTTTAACAAATTCTGCAACCGAATGCATAGTAATGATAAAGTCGGTGTTACCTTGAAACGAATCCTCAGAACACAAGAAATAACACTGTCGTCATTCCTGACGTACAGTAAATCACTGGGGAAAACTGACAACGCAGTCACTTCGAAGATTTTCCTTCCCCAGGATACAACGGACATTCACGTCCTACAGAAGCCAGTTCGCACTCTACCTGACGGAAGTCTAATTTGGCGCTCAACAACTGCGCATCGCAAATAGCCCAGAACTGTGTACCTTTGACCCTAAAGGTCAAACACAATGAATGAACCAAAAAGGGAGATAACCCCTAATCAACCTGACACAGCAAAGTTAAGACATAGTTCCCCAACTTTGACCAGGGTGAAAAACATACAACCAATAAATCGACGTTTGAAACTCCGTCAATAATGACAGCAACAGTCGCATATTTTTTCCTCGCATGAGGTCGCATTGGTACCCACCCCAAACCCGGCTCTGGTCAAGACCACATGTCCCAATACAAGAAGACCCAATGACAAACTGTGTCACTGTAGTGATCCCCTGTGTTCTCACACAAGGGACCTAATGACACATGAATGTCGCTGTACCGGTCCCTGTGTCTAGACACATGATCCTAGCCAAAGGCCGGATATTAGGGCGTTGGGTTTGCTAGGAGCATTATCTGTGTTTCAGGCAAGGTTTAGATGAGCAGTGATTCGGTTTTAGTAAAGTAAAAGGGTGTGGAAAAATGGTTTAGGAAAAATGAATAGATTGGGATACAGACTATTTGTCTTAGTTGAAGGGAGATAAAATAATGCATAGAGATACTTTTGTAAAAAGGGAGAAAACTCTGTAAATCACGGTTTGTGAAAACAAGGCTGAATTAGACTTAAGCAGGTTTGGTGAGTCCACAGCTATGGTTAAGAAAATTAGCATTAGAAGATTTTTGTAGTAAGCCTTAAAGAAGAGAGTATAAGATTAAGGTAAATTATCAAAGGGAGACAACGGAGAATTAAGTCCCTTGCAGGTTTTAGTGAGCTGAGAAGGAAAAAACGCACGGGAAAGACTGATGAGAGTTTAAAATAACAGACGACAGTTCACTGAAGTTCGCCTACGTGGTAAATAAGCGAGAGCATGTTTTTCAGTGAGTGGAAATAAGGCGGACCAATCGTTTTAACTGGAAAACAAGGGAGAGATCAGCTGAGAATGATTAGAAGAGAGAACAAGTTACGGCGCGCTGTTGAGCGGTCGTGTTTTAGCGGTCCAGGTTTGAGGAACCGACGTGACAAAATTGTGTTTCTGCCGGGTTCTCAAGTATAAACTCTGTGGATGACAGAAGTTTTTCCTAAATAGGTTTATAGATCTAGATTGAATAGCGGTAGCAATTCAGGAGATTAGAAAGAACTGTAATTAAAGTATAAGTCTAGCATTTAGGAGTGATAGTAGGGATTGTGATTATTGTGAGGATTCTGTGTGATCACAGTAAGTATGCTCTTCCCTTATTTTTTGTAGAAGAAATATTTCAGAAATCCAGATGAAATACTACAGGGGTAATGAAGCTTACAATTAAGCAAGCTCATGATGAGAAGAAATGCTGATGAAAGTACAAGATTAACTACAAAGTGGATAACTTTTTGACTAAGTAAGAGTCTAAGAGGAGACATAGAAGAACATTAATCTGATAGCCACATTGGACTTTTGCACAAATGAATTATGAGACATCGTCAATGATAAGTATGACGAGTAAGAAACTGAAGAGTAATGACATTTTCGAGATAACTCATGCGCTCTCTCTCAGGTGTAAGTATATGGAGGCTGTTATAGATGCATCTAATTATTGATATGCTTGTGTGAATTATGAACTGATTGTACTAAGATTAATTGAGATAAACGTGACAGAGTTAGTCAGGAGGGAATAAGCACACAATAAGTTAAAGAGGCGCTTGGAAGAGGCCTGAGAGGATATGAAGCACTGGAGGAATAATTTGCGTGGACTATACATGAAATTGTTTGTAAGAAGAGAGTCATATGTACATCCATGAGATAGCAGTATACCGGGGACAATATGAAATGATAGTAATGGAGAATTGTACCATATGCCTCCAATTGTAAATGGAATTTATGATATGTAAATAAATCAGTTTTTGATGGACACCATATTAGTCGGGCTTAGTCTGTAAAGATTGTTGAGTGGAATTGTAAACAAGGTGTTAGCATTGAGAAAGAAAACCACTATACGAAGTTAGTCACTGAGTAACAACTATGAAGGGATAGAACAAGCCAAGGGTTGGAAATAAGACGGACCATATCTCATCCAGGAATTGTCATCTCCGGCGGTGATGGCCAGTACATAAGATATTAACCTACTTGGAAGTTATACCAGCAAAGAGAATAACATCTTGATGATGATATAGCTAGGCCTGCCATCAGTCACCTAGTTAAATAAATCGCCACCTAGTAAAATTGAGAAGAGGTAGCGCTGGTACACTAAAAGCTAGAAATTATAGAATAACAATAATCAGTAGCTCACATGTGAAGACTGTACTTTTACCGCTGCAGTGAAATACTATCAACCATACTGTGCAAAGCGTCTAGATAACTACCCTTCACGAAAGGGGTAAGTCGTAACATGTACGTTTTCCTATTCTTATTTGTGCACTCACCACAAATGAGATGCGTATTTATGTAAAGCTGTGTGTTAGGCTGGCAACTTCAACATGTAAAATAAATTGCCAAATATACCACCACTGCAGGACCTAATGACTTCTTCGTGCAGGCATCCTCGCAAGGAACCAATAGCAGAGGTAGCACCATGCTCCAGAGGGAGCAGACAAAGGATGATGATGGCATCATGGGATACATAATTTTATGTCAACATTTCTACTTCCGATTGATATGTAATTATAACTATGATTATTTTGCACTTTTTTGCTCATCCATCTGCCTTGATGGACTGAGATTTTATGCTCATGGTCATCGGGAAAATTCAGAGGAAGATGGTAGAGGAAAGCGGAAGTTTCGTGATGCTTATGACAGGAGACAAAAGACGTACGGGTTTTACGCTTTTGTATATTCTATCAGTTTCTGGTACACGTTACTATATAATACGCAGCTCTGAACACTACATATAAGAGGACTTTCGAAACCGTAACATTTGTGAGATTTACTCGTGCAACGAACATGATCACAAAAGCCATTCGGCTTCTGACGTGAGCAGGAAAAAGTCAAGTCTTCACTGAGAACCAGCACCACTTACATGTCCTCATGTCGCGTGCCATCAAGCTCTGTTTTCCATGTCTCTATCATTATTTGCAATTCTGTCTCGCTCTCTTCTCAATGTATTTGTCGGGCTACCTCTACAGGAACTTCCTGGTATAATGCTATCAACACGTTTCTCATGTTGACTGACTAAAAAATGTGAAACTTAGAAGAACATTAGTAACATAAGACAAGGTTCTGAGAAAATCTAGATTTTCTTCATAGGAAAAGCACATTTTCTAAAGAGATACCTTTGACGACATCAAAATATACAATCTTAGAATATTTTGTGAAATATACTTTTCACTGATTAAGATTCAGGGGAATATAAATTATCAGAATATAGACTAATCCTAAATTTCATTTTTGTGCGTTGTGATAAGAGGTTTTGATGCTATTAATTAGAGGATATCCTGGACAAATAGATGTATCAAAAGATACCAGGATAGTGCCAGATAAGAGACTGGTCTTATGAGAAATACCCCTTTCTCTGAAAAGAGCAAGGGTGTATAAACAATCAAGGTGTGATCCAGCTATGTAAGTTCCCAGAGTAAGGAATGATGATGATGAAGTTCTCTGGGTCCCTATCTGCTACCTCTTGAGATCTCACCAAGAGTATGTTAACTGTGTGTTTTTATTTGGCAAAGTGTCTAGTGTAAAGTATTATCACAGTTATGAATTTCAAAACAGAACTTTAATAGAATTAAGCAAGACTGTCTGAAAATAGATATATGTATAATTTAATATTCCTGTACCTCAATCTTGTTGGGATAGGAATTCTCAAACTCAAGAAAAGGTTATTTACATGCTAAAATAAATATTTTTGGAAACTCTGTCCATTTTTGTACACCAAAAAGTCACTGGAATGAATATTCACACAGTTCTTGATATTATCATTAATTCTATACTGTAAGGTCTGTTATTTTCATCACTCCCAGGTGGTATACTTTTATAGGTGATATTATGTTTTAGGATGAGGTTTCAGTGCCTGTATAAAGGACTTATCTGTAAAAGGATTATTGCAGCTGTTTTGTTGATCTTAGGCCTGTACACCAACGTTGTGACTCCTGACTGAAGAAAAGGAGCTAGCTTCAAATTGTAGCATGAGCACTCACTCCAACATGTTCTTCCTTTCAGGCTACTGCAGCAACGAGGTACTTTGTAATACAACCTGAAATAAGAAGGACAATTCCTTCTATGTAACATCTGCCTCTATCAATTTCACCTCTAAACTGTAATAATACCTACCTAGGTCAGCCACTTGTGCTAACAAGTCGCACCAGACCTTAAATTCTGTTGTCTACACTCAGCTTGGTGTAATCAGTCTTCTTCAGTATTTATTCTATGTTAATGTCCCTCTTTCCTGTTTGTCTTCCATACAATAGTCATGGTTGATACAATATTGCTTGTGACCCGTTGATTACTTCATTCGAACATTCCCTATATGTTTTCACATGTTATTTGAACAGTGTGTCATTCCAAAAGACAATATCAATTTATTAATACTGCACTTACAGTCGCAAATTTGTAAAGCCAATTGGCAAACATTTTACACAATATCACTCCGAATAAGCCTGCTATAGGCACATTCCTGCTTAGGTCGTCGTGACATCACATCCCTTTCGGCAGTATCGAAAAAATATGGCACACAATTGCCTGTCACTTACAGGACAAATAAATATGCAAATAAAATTATCTGTCTTACCCTCAAGTAAAGAATCTTCACACACAAGCTGCCCGACAGTAAAGGGCTATAGCACTAAGCTTTTTAGTACAGACAGCAAAGGCTTGTCCCTCTGTCTCTTTCAATAATGTCAGCTTGGTATGGAAGCTTTGTCGTCAATGGCGGACTTTACAAGAATTTGTTAATTTTTATCCCACTACACCCAACCAATCAGATGACGAGTCAAAAAAAAATTAACTATTTCCAAGGCTATGGAATTTGAGCAGTTTTAAGCGTGTTTGTCTAATCTGACCGAATTTGTTTATTTTATATCATAGTTATTTGTGAACCGATTTTAATTATCAAAAGTGATAATTAAACGGCCATTTATTATCTATCGTTCTATATAGCTTTCCTTTAATTATTCCTTTGCATTCAAATGGGGTTAATTTGTTTGGAATTAAATTTGATCTTAACCTGATGTGAAAATATTACTAAATTAAATTTTCTAAGTTAAGATATTTTTTCTATGAGGGAATCTCTATGTGTATATGTTAAGCAATATCAGCGCTATAATTTGAGATATACCTTTTATTTTAATTATCTTTAATTATCGAGAAATAAATTATTTAAGTTCGGTCAAAAAACCCAAAATAGGCATTATTTCCACTTCAACCAAAAATTTTCTTGTCCTTACAAAAAAGAGGTAACGATTTGATTGGTTGTTAAATTTTACTACGTCCTTCGATAAATATTGGGATGGGTGTGTGAGGGGGGGTGGTAACTTTTAACTTGTTTTCTTAGAAAAATTCAAATACTCTAGTTTAATTGTTGGCGGTAAATTTGACTGGACCCTCAGACAAATTTCAAATACTGTAGTTATTTATAGATTTAAAATACGTTAGTTAGTTCGTTTTTGAGCGGGGAATTTGAGCGTGTTGTCATACGGATTCACTTCATGACATGCGTTTTGACTTAAAATGCCCTGTAGCTTCTCCCCCTTAATGTTTGAACTATACATCGACAGCGTCTTCTGTTCATCTCTTGTTCTACTGGCACTTGTCTGGTTCTTTTCATTAGTTTGTCGTCAGTGTGTAATTTTAGAGAATGCGTCGATTAAGACAATTTGAGTGAACTGCAAGAGTTATAGAGAAAACACAGATAAGGTGTGAAATTAGGGAGAACTTACTTAAGACGACCTGGTAGGAGATCTATTAACGCTATCACTCTTTCCAAGCCAACTTACTTAAGACGACCTGGTAGGAGATCTATTAACGCTATCACTCTTTCCAAGCCAACAACTCACTTCTTCCTATTCCACCATCCCACCTACCTCAGCATTTACCCTCGATGAGGATTAAGGTTAATCCCTCGAGAGAAAACTTTCTTTACATTTAAATTGAATAGCTTTATATTAACTTTACATTCAAATTAAAAGGATAATAGTATAGATAGAATATTCGGCGCGGCGAATTATAACAGGCGTGCCTCGTACATGGCACTCGATGCGTAATCCGGTTTGGTCTGGTTTCAGACCGTTTGTTGGAACTGCGTACTCCGTTTAAGAACACAGTAAGATAATTTCAAATAAGCTGGCGATGATGTGTTGATGGACATGCTGGATGCCACTAAGCTCTGACTTGTACTAAATAGGCGAGTAGGAAACCACTACTGCACAATACTTGACGTCAGGCTGAGTCGTTCGTTCTACACTGCCGTGAAGAGTATACCCGTAATTTTCCCCCCTGCTTAGTGAGGAGGTTAAGCGAAATATCGTTGACAGGTACTTGTTGACACTCGTCTTGTTATCTGCTTACTAGAAAACCGTTTCGCAGAAGGAAGAATGATGCACTCCCTGAGTTGCGTACGTGTAGTTCTTTGCTTTAACAGTGGGGGTTTATCTGGAACTAAGACCAAATAAACACCCGTTACCTCAAGCAAAATAAAATTGTAACTTTTATGTTATACTACAGTATTTGTTTTATTACTGCTAGGCAAGTCTCTGTGTTGTCTCTTTCCACGTGAGTTGTTATCCTGTTAATTCCACAATATCAATTCTCAACATACATCCTGCATAGGCTATTACATTTGTGTTAGCGTTTGCTCTGACAGATAAAAATGGACTCAATGTCCTCTTCCAACTCAACATAAGGGTTGTCCAACCATGTAGTCCCCGTTGAGAGGATGTACTATTTAGTTTACTTCATTACGTGAATTTACAGAAACAATATAAGCACTAGATACATTACACAATTAAACTGTATGCGCCCCGTTGGGTCGATACACAAAAAGGGAAAAATAATAACCTCCCAAAATAGAATATATACAAGTGCCATGTTTGTGCTATTATGATACATTGTGAGTTTACATGGTATAGGATTCTTTCGCTGGCCAGTGGTTAACTTTCTAGACTGCCTGGTAAGTTATATCTAAGCTACACAATAACAATTCCATGGTTTAACACCCTGCCATGAGAGGTTGCTCCCAAAAAATAAATGACTACTCCCATAATTCAGTCGTTATAGCAAACACACGTCACTAATCAGATTTATATGACTAATATACTGAACTCTAGTTCTCCAAAAGTAATATCAGCTTAAGCTTACCATTTAACCCATTGTAAACACTAACAAAACTTTGAGGCTCTAAACAGATTAAGCATCTGTTACCTTAAGTTGTTGACTGCGCTACATTGGCATTGAATAAATTACTGAAGAGTTGTCACAGAAAGAAAAACCTCACAAGTCACTGCTATCAGTTATATGTACACTAATAGTAACTAAGCATATATGATATGACAAATGTCAACTAACCCCGAGATATTAAGAATTTTTGCCACACGGTCGAATCTTATTCTCACAACTACCTGTGTTTCATTCGGTTTTAACCTCGGGTCCAGTTTGTTAACGAGTGTAAAGACAGTTAACATCTATCAGGCTATATAGCCCAGAAAGTGACGCTGACCTGACCATCTGCATTTGCGGGCTTTGTGCAGGTGTTCGGGTCGCTCCGCTTTCTAGCGTAACCCTGAGTAACATAAACATTGGTCTAGAATCTACATCAGACGCCAAAATTTCCTGTAATTCCTAACGTTACCCAGCTTTCAAAAGGTTGACTCTCTGCGCCGCTCAACTACAAGAGCCCCTTTATTAAGGCTGCCATCCGTGCATCGGCTAGAGTGCTCAAAACACTTTTACGTGTGAGTTATGTCCCCTGGGCTAGAGTACTACAAAACATGCCTGTAGGTGTGTCTTATGCAATGTTATCGTACGCTGGATAAGAGCCGACCACTGATGACTGAGCAATGAATTTATAATGAGGGCCAGAAACAGAATCAAAAGCGAGACACGCCTTGGGGTCGGGAGGGGGGGAGGGGGTGGGTCTGAGCGGAAAATAACAAGACTTCGGCCGCGATAGTAGAATTTAAAAAAAAAAACTGAAGTTCATATAACCGGTAAGAATAGAAAAATTTAAAGATTAAGTCCAGGATAGGGGCTGGGACGGATGGACAATTCAAATTTACCGTCAATTCGTGACACTGTTCCATATTGTCTTGTAGGACATTTCAATCCTTCTATTCTAAGCAAGAGCCCCACGTAATTCTCCAAGGTCTCTGAAGAGACAAGGAAAGAATATGCCTGCTGCTCCCTCAGGCACGTGGTACAAAGCGATTAATATGAGGTTGTGCATCTTGTTGGCAACCTCATCATATAAAACCAATTGATATAAAAACCATGGCTGCAAGAGCATGTGAATGCTTGGTGTAGGCTTCCTGCAAGGGGGCCAACTGTAGTTGTGGCTCCATGCTACGTGAGAAAAGCAAAAAATAATGATGAAAATAATTGTACCCAAGTACCGATTTATGAAAGCCCGTGAGTTTGTTGTTATTTTTAAAATATGCAGTTTCTTTATGTTGTGTAGCTCTCTGGGTGGCTCAATTTTAACATAGTTTCTAGCCATGGTGATAGTGAATTTTGTTCTTTTCTGAATTGTATCAGTGGTTTACTTTGATGTTCATACTACTTACATGTTAGCAGTAAGTTTGGGGCGGTATTTTGCTCAAGATGTAACGCAGTAGAGTTCGGATATAATAAAATACCCTGTTCTTAGTTGCAATCTAAGCAGTTTCTTATTGCAAGGTGTGACGAGGCAATCTCGATCGTTACATTTTACTGTGCCACCCTTTAATTGCTTCTGTGCTCTTCCCTTTCTTTTTTCTCACCTCTTACATTATTTGTTATTTCGCTTCAAAGTTTCAAGGTTTCTTGTCATATTTGGGCCTAATTGACTATCCCTTACTAATTACTTTGATCGATGACAAGTAAAGTTGGAGTGGAATTTCCACCTGGATCTATCGTTTATCGCTAACTCGGCCTACTGTTACCTCAGACTTTCTGTCTTGGGAGATTGAAAAAAACCCAGGTTACTGCTTGATAAGTGGTTAATATTTGCACATGCCGTGCCAAAAAACACACGGTAAATGTCAATCTGGTGGCAGATTAAGACACGGACATTAAGATTGCGAATGGGATTTTTTGGAGAACGGAAAAAGCCGAAATCGTTTCCGCTAAAATTTACTGCATGGGATAATTACGATACTGCCATCAATGGTACCTATACCTTGTAGCGGTATGGCAGCTTGCGTACCCTGACAATCCCCAGAGCTATGCCAGTGGGAGTTTTACTCCTGGTAGGTTCAGCCAAGCTGGACTGGTCTGTGTGGGTAGGGATCAGACAAAAGCTGGTACCCTGGTCCTCCAGGTTGTGGGTTTTAGCATAGGGCTGACACCTGTCTATGTAAAAAAAATCGCACGTTACGGAAACAACAATAAATGGAAAAACTTTGCTGCGGGATGGACATTCGGAGTCTGTGGCTCGTATGACTGTCAGTGGTGAAAGCCGAAAGGAAGCCACTGACATGAAAACGGATGTCCTGACCGCAAAACAGGATACAAGAATAGGTTTTTGGAATGTCAGGACAATGTACGAGACAGGTAAACTAAGACAGGTCACGGCAGAAATGAGAAACTATAGGTTACACATTCTAGGGATAAGCGAGAGCAGATGGACAGGGGCAGGAAAAGTTAAAACAGCAACAGGAGAAACAGTACTCTACTCTGGAAGAGAGGATGGACAGCACAATGAAGGCGTAGCCATTATTCTACAGAAAGGAATAGAAAGGACATTACTGGAATGGAAACCCATCAACAACAGACTGATAAGATTAAGATTGAGAGGGAGATTCACCAACTCTACAATAATACAATGCTACGCACCAACGAATGATAGCGATGAGGAGGTCAAGGATGAATTCTATCAACAACTGCAGAAAGAAATGGAAGACACACCTAGATATGATCTTGTTATAGTAATGGGAGACCTCAATGCGAAAGTTGGTACACACAACACATATAATGAAAGAACAATGGGGAAATGTGGCAGCGGAACAGCAAATGAAAATGGGGATAAACTAATAAGTTTCTGTAGCATTAACAACCTGGTCATTGGAGGAACACTCTTCCCACATAAAGAAATTCACAAATTAACATGGGAATCACCAAATGGTCGGGACAGAAACCAGATAGACCACATCATGTTTAACGGCAGATGGAGACATGCATTACAAGATGTGAAGGTAAGAAGAGGTGCAGATGTGGGAAGTGATCACCATTTAGTAGTAGCAAAACTGAAAGTGAAACTAAGAAGGGCTGCACCAACTGTAACTACACAGAAAAGGTTTGACATCAGCAAATTGAAGGACTCCCTTACCAGAAAAGCTTTTGCGGCTGACATAAAGAAACGATATCAATTTGCCAAAAGTCAGGAAAAGACATTGACTGATGATATAGACCAGAATTTCAACACCATTTCAACAATATGCAAAGAAAGCAGCAAATCATGCTTGGGATTCCAGGAAAGGAAGAAGCAAGACTGGATAACACCAGAAACATTAAACACCATAACGATGAGAAAGGAAATGAAAAGAAAGAAAACAGAAGCGAAGTCCCCCAGGTTAAAGCAACTATATAGCGAACAGTACAGTCAGCTGGACAAGGAAGTTAAACGCCAAACCCGAGCCAACAAAAGGAATTTCCTAGACGATCTTGCAAGACAGGCAGAGGAGGCAGCACTGAGAAATGAACAAAGCACAGTATACAAAATAACTAAATTCATCAGCGGAAAACGAGGTGCAAACAATATTACATTAGTAAGAGATAAGCAAGGTAATCTCATCACGACAGCAGAGGGACAGGAAACAAGATGGGCAGAGCACTTCAGAGAAACTCTGAACAAGGAACAACCAGAGACACAACTGAATGTTCCTGAAGCTGAAAACGATCTAGATGTGAATACAGACATTCCACGAAAAGAAGAAATCATCACAGCAATCAAAGGGTTAAAGAACGGCAAAGCTCCGGGCCATGATAACTTAAATGCAGAGCTATTTAAGACAGACCCTGAGCTAGCAGCAGAACTATTAGAACCACTATTTGCACAAGTCTGGAAAACGGGGACAACACCATCAGAGTGGAACAAAGGAATAATTGTCAAGTTGCCCAAGAAGGGAGATCTTGCAGACTGCAATAATTGGAGAGGAATCACTCTTCTCTCAGTTCCCAGCAAAATACTAGGCAGGATAATTACACAGAGAATTTCAAAGGCAGTAGACCACAAACTGAGGAAGGAACAAGCAGGATTTAGAAAGAATAGAAGATGTGTAGATCATATATTCACTCTCAGGAACATTATAGAGCAGTGCTCAGAATGGCAAAGACAGCTTTACATTGATTTCGTTGATTTTGAAAAGGCTTTTGACAGTATACATAGGGACTGTTTATGGAAAATACTGAGAGCTTATGGAATTCCAAGCTGCATAGTGTCAATTATAAAAAGCCTCAATGCCAACTTTACGTGTAGTGTTGGGCAGAGCAACCTAACCTTTGAGGTGAAGACAGGAGTACGACAGGGATGCCCCTTGTCAACCACTCTATTTTTAACAGTCATAGACTGGGTGATGCGCCAGACAACAGAGGGCAGTCCAAGAGGAATAAGATGGACAACATTTTCTACATTGGAAGATCTGGAATATGCAGATGACATTGCACTACTAGTACATTCACATCAACACATCCAGGAAAAAACGGATAGACTTAACAAGTTTAGCCAGCAGGTGGGCTTGAACATCAATTTAAAGAAGTCTGAGGTCATGACGCTCAATGTGAGCAACCCTGAGCCCATATCAGTAAGGAATCAGCAATTGGTACAGACAGATACCTTCACATACCTAGGAAGCATAGTAACACCAGACGGCGGGGCAGGCAAAGACATCAACATCAGAATGAATAAGGCAAGAACAGCCTTCTTTAGCCTAAACAACATCTGGAAGTCCTCTCTTTCACACAACATGCCTAAGAAAAATTCACCGAATCTTTTGGCCGAATACCATCACTAACCAAGATCTGCTTACTCGTAGCAAGCAAGAGGACATGCACACCATCATAGCTGGCAGACGCTGGAGCTGGTTGGTCATGTCCTCAGAAGAGACCCCGATGCCATCACAAGAACAGCTATGCTTTGGACCCCTGAAGGAAAACGAAAGAGAGGCCGACCAAAAACAACCTGGCGGAGGACTGTGGAGGCTGAGATGCAGGGAATGAACCAGAGTTGGGGCACTGTACGAAGGATGGCCACTGACCGAGCAAAGTGGAATCAATTTGTTGTTGCCCTACAAGACGCCACTAGGCGTGATGGCCAGTGACTGCTTTGACGGTCGGCGGCTAAGGATCAAAGAAGAAGAGAAGAATAATTACGATAAGTTGCCAATCTGGGAAGACATTGTGAGCGATGATATCGATAAGAAGTAGTGAGTTTGTAAACATGATAAAAACCAACGGAAGTGGCAACACCTTATAAGGGAGTTAATTTTGAAAAATCAGATTTTGTGAGTCACGCAGGAATTTGCAGATGACATTGTGACCAGTGGCTTGGGATTTTAAGAGTGAGAGAGAGTACAGAAAAATGGTTTGGGAAAGTTAAATAGAGTTGTTACTAGACTGTATGTCTTTGTAAAGGGGAAGTGAAATGAGCAGAGGAGTGTTTTGAGGGAAGGGAGGTAACTCCGAAGGTCTCTTTTTGGGAGATGTAGCTTGGTGTTTTGGGTTTAGTATATCATGTGAGTTCAAAAATATGGTGTGACTGATTTGCATGGTAATGTTTTGGAAGTGAGATTAAAGAAGATTGTATGGGTTTTGAGTTTAATCAGCAAAGGGAGATGACTTTATATTACCTCCCTTGAAAGGTTTTGGTGAGCGATAAAAAAGTAAATACGCACGAGAAAGTGTTGCGAGGGTGAACACATTTTAGCAGAGAACTGGAAAATGTTAAATGGGGAGAAGATGAAGTAATTCTGATTTTTTGGAACGCGCTTAGCGTAGGATAGCAAGTTTGCTATGTATTAAAGTTGTGTAGTGGCGAGCGATGTTTGATAGTTCATATTTCTAGCGAACAAGCCACTGAAGGTGGTTGGTTGCTGTGGTCACAGTAGTGTATCAAATTATTTTGCCGAACCAACAAGACGCTCAAACGCCACCTTTAAAATATATATGATAGATAAAGACAAGAAAGACAATGTCGCCAGTTCAAGATTTGTTTTAACATAGCATCAACACCTAGCTGCCTACTGTACGACAAGTACCATCAACACTATCATCATCCGCTGTACGGCCACAACATGCAGAGAACATTAGTTTATGTTGCCTTAAAGAATATTCTACATAAACGAGTGTAGTGGGGGATAGACCCCTACCAAAATTATTTATCACTGTTTTGACATTTGAGATGCAAATCTAGGCTGCTCTTGATTGGACTTCTTGCCAACGAAGCATTATGGGCGAGTAAGCGAAAACTTTCGTTATAATCTAGCGCCTTGCAAGCCTACTTCACTTACTTAAAATTTCGTCAAGGAGAAATAATAGATAGCCAGGAATACAATATCAAGACCCAAATACAGGACAAGAAAGAGAACCGGACGAGAATTCTTTGATTAGAAGAGAGTAGCCCCGGATAACTCACATTGTGCTTAAAGTTCTAGGATCCTAGGTCAAGTGCTAAACGTTAGACATCTAACTCACCTGAAGATACGGCATCGTAACTCAGTTGCTCGACAATATTCGGACATTACATGTGCAAAAAGTCTGTATTATTTCGCCCGACAAAACTCAGGGTAAGTTATAATATGTATTTTATTATTTCATATGTGCATTTATTACAGGTACAATTTGCTTGTGCGTGTACAGTGAGATATGAAAGTGGCAACCTCATCACTGTAAATAACGTTTCACAGAAACCACCATTGCAAGAGCTGGTGACTGTTTCGTGCGGGTGTCCTCATAAGGAATCAACAGCAGATGTTGCTCTAGGCTCCAAAGAGAACGAACGAACGAACGAACTTTATTTTCAAAGGGTTAAGAATTGGGCACGGAGACCCGTCTTACGTGCTGCCGTTCGTCTCTCTGTCATCTTAAAAACCGTATCCTTTCAATCGCACATGTATTTTGAGCATTATTTAAGCATACAACATTATCAAGGTAAAATAATAACATACATTTGTAACATCCAGTCATAATCAAATTTAAGTATGTTAAAAAAATAAAATAAAATAAAAACATAAATAATTAATAAGAAAGAGAGAGAGAGAAAAACAAATTAATAAAAATAAATCAATAAATTAATTTTTTTTAAATTAAAAAAAAAAATACTAACAAAAAAAATCTAAACCATTCATACAGTAAATTAGACATAATTTGAAAAGTAATCAGATTATGGTGGCATATAATAAGAACTCGTGACATATTGGAAATCTGCTGCTGAATGACCAGGGACTTCGTGTGTTGTCAGCGCATGCGGTAAAATGTTCCCACAGGTGAGCAGCTTTGAGTTCCAAGCAGATACTGCCACAGGGAGTGAATTGTTGACGCCTCCACTATACGAGATCCAGCTTTATGACCTATGCTCCTTAGGGAGGTAAAGGGTATTGACTGATAGATGAGAATCGTGCATATAGGCCCGTCTTGCATTTTGCCCTTCCTCTTACTCATCTTTTATTGCTAGTTATCCAGACATTCTCCAACATACTTAAGGTATTAGTTTAATGGCGATGCAACATTATAAGTAGTATAAAAGCATACATTTACAGTATCAGACTACAATTAAGAAGTAAGGTATATTAAAATGAAAAACTAGATCATCAGACCCTCCATACAGTATATTAGATAATAATTCGAAACATAATCACTTAGGGCGGCATATAATCCGCACTCATAATGTATTTGAACAGTCTACGATTATATGAGTTTGGACTGTGCATGTTTTTCAGGTCATGTGGAAGATTGTTCCAAAGATGAGCAGCTGAGTTAGCCAAGCTCTTCTTGTACAAATCTAGCCTGGGCTTGGGTACCTGTAACTGGTTTAAGCGCTGACTACGTTTTCATTGAATTTTAAAAGTGGCCACAGATACGTTGGAGCATTCTGTGACAAGATTTTGTGAGCGAATTTAGCTTTGTTAAAAAGGAAGCACTTTCTAAGGGGTAATATTTGAAGATAGTTATATAGATTTATACAATGTGTTTGGTGTTTATCAGCAACTAGGCGCACTGCACGTTTTTGAAGTGAATGGGGCCTTTTTATGTTAGCTTTGTGAGTGCACTTACATGTGAGTTCCAACTTAGGTGCTGGTCAACAGTTAGACCTAGAGTTTTATGTTCATTTACGTTTTCAATTAGTGATGTTCCAATGTAGAGCTGAAGTGTTGTTTCCTGCGAGTTTTGTAGTTTTTGTCTGGTTGATATTAACATACATTTCGTTTTACTAATATTTATTTGCATTCGATTCTTGTTGCTCCACTTAATAAGATTATGTGTATCAGTTTGTAAAGATAGTTCTATTGAGGTGCAACTTTTGTCACTAGTGTAAACAGTACATTCATCGGCAAACAGGTCACAGGATGAATGTTTGATGTGCAGAGGAAGATCATTAATGTAAACGGCAAAGAGAAGAGGGCCGAGAATAGAGCCCTGAGGAACACCGATATCGACAGCAGTTGGGTTGGACAAAGAATTATTGTAAGACACCACTTGTTGTCTGTCTGTCAGGAATGATTTAATTAACTTCACCAGCTTAAGATTTACTTTCATTGTTTCTAATTTTCTGATTAAAATAGTGTGATCTATCATATCGAATGCTTTTTTAAAAGTCTACAAAGATTGCTCCACATAAATTATCGTTATTGATGTTTAGATGCCAGTTGTCTATCATTTTTGTTAAGGCTGTGTGGCATGAATGTTTTGGTCTAAACCCCGAGTGACTATCAACTAGCTGGTCATTATTGGCTAGGTGCTCTATTGCTGTTTTATGTATGTGTTTTTCCAGTGGTTTGGACAGCGACGATATAAGAGAAATGGGCCTATAGTTACCAAGGTTGCTATTAAATGGTGAACTAGGTTTAATAAGAGGGTATACTTTAGCGATTTTAAAGGCAGATGGAAAGTAACTCCTTGCGAGACATTGATTATATATGTATGTTAGTGTATCAGTAATAGCTGGTGCAGCATAATGCAGTATTCGATTACTGATTCCATCAAGGCCCGATGAGTTATTATCTTTTAGATCAATAAAATAGTTATAAACTTCGTTAACTGTTATAAAAGGAATGTCGCATAGAATGGTGTTAGTACACTTGTTCTCGCAGAACGTAGATAATTCGCTGAAGTCACAAGGGGAAGAAGGTATGGCGGATTTTATATTGTGGATGTCTGCCTGAAAATGATTGCTGTTCAAGTAAATGAAGTATTGGGAGTTTGTGAGTCTGGCGAATTTCTTTTGTTCACTAAGGTATTGATTGCCTTCCATATATTTCTACTGTTGCTTTTGCTTTTAACTAAATTACTAAAGCAGTTTTTCTTTTCTCTGCGAATTAAATATTGTACTTTGTTCCTTGCTGCCCGATATGTAATGATGTCCTTATTTTTGTGTGCTCGATCCCTCTGCCTTATAGCGGCAAGTAATTCTTGTGTGGTAAATGGAGATTTTATTTGTCTTTTTACGCGAATTTCTTTAGTAGGCGCATGCTTATTAAAAATACTATAAAATGTCCGTGTCCAATATGCAATGGCGTCACCAAAATCAGAAAGTTGGTAAACATCGGCGAAAGCCGCATTTCGCAAATCATTTAAAAATAATTCTTGGTTGAAATTTTTTAGACTTCTGTATTCAATACTGATGTGTTTATTTTTTAGAGATGTGTACCCATTTTTTGCCCAAGTGCAACATATGGGATAGTGGTTGTTAAGGACTTCTTTTACCACTTCGGTTGTTGTGGGGCTTCTATTTACGACACCAAGTATTTAGGATGACCAAGTTGTTATATGCGTATTCTGTTCCTACAGTCGAAGTCCTTCGGGTTCTTATATCACTTTTATAGGATTCCGTAATACTGTTCGTTGGTATCGATATTGTCTGCTTTAATCAGTGTGATGCATTCTTAGCTGAACATGTTTCATATTAAATATTTTGAGTCGGCAAAATCACGGTCTTATCAACTGACGTATTCTGAGTTGAGTTAAATGTTGTTTATATTCAACTAATCATGACCAGTGATAATTAATGCCTGAACACGCTGCATCTCACACTGCTAATATAATTAATAAGACAAGAGACTAATTCAGGTCAGTCAATGGTCGAATATTTAATATGAAACATGTTCAGCTAGGAATGCATCACACGGGTTAAAGCAGACAATATCGATACCAACGAACAGTATTACGGAATCCTATAAAAGTGATATAAGAACCCGAAGGACTTCGACTGTAGGAACAGAATACGCATATAACAACTTGGTCATCCTAAATACTTGGTGTCATAAATAGAAGCCCCACAACAACCGAAGTTGTAAAAGAAGTCCTTAACAAACTGGTGTCAGAGGCGTTTGGATTGGATTTCGGGAATACTGCAACACCCCATCAAGTATCGAAGAAAGCGAAATCGACGATGAACGTTTGAAGACAAGATCATTCATTCAAACCAAGCTGGCAACTATTTTGCGCATGTCAGTAAGTGACGTGACTATATCAATGCCGTCAGCGCTAATAGTCAACTTTGCCTGAGAGAATCCTAATTTTCTTCCACCACAAGAGACTGATCCATACGAATAGAAAGAAAGTCTTCCACTCTAGAACCTGAACCAGTGGACATGTATTTCTTCAGCAAATTCACCTAAGGCTGCGACGCAGATCGTTTGAAGAAGCTACTTTTGAAGACCGGCAATACTTTCAAACGGTTCTACTACGAAGTTCAAGGTCGACTATCATTGGACTTCAGCTGTTCAACACTTGTGGGAAGCTAGGATTAGATTTACATACACTCATGTATTTCTCAGAGGGACAGTTAAACAGATAAGTTCTTATTTTTACTTAGGCGCTTGAACATTATCATACTATCCTTGCATTAGCTTTAGTCAACAGTTCATCACCACTTCGCTTACTTTCTACTTATCATCTGTGTTTCCCCCATTCATGTTTATCCGTATATTTGTATATTCGTCGTGTTTAATATTGGCTGGAATTTTCCCAGGAAAACTTCAGTGAATGTTAACTTCTATTAGATTTGCATGCTTATATTGGCTGACTGAGGATCTGACTGATTAAATTTTTTCTTTTGAGTCAGGATATAAAAGTTTCTTCAGTTCGCAATATAACCAAACTTTTGTGTACTTAGCAGTTTCGTCATGTAGATTACGTCATCATTATTTGCATAACCTCATTTCAGTACTGTTGACAATTGTTTTCGTGTGTTTTCTAAAATTTCTTTGTCTACACTTTAGTTTAAGACGACCTGTCTCGTTATATTTTTTGTGATGTCAATTCTTCATTTTCTTTTACTGATTACTCTGTATAGTCTCCCTTATTTACTTTATAAGTGTAAATTGTTGTCGCATAACTGAGAAATCATTTCATTGTAATTCATTTGATTGTTTTCATTGTCTTTGGCAGATGTTAGGAATATTACAAAAATTAAAAAGTACTTTTTTCTTAATATTAATGTTAGGAATATAAAAATTAGCTGGCCGGATGGCCTATTCTGAGCAGTGAACTAATATGTTCTTAATTTTACAGACGGATAGATAATATTGAAGATAATGACAAAAGACAGTGTTGTTCACATCATCGACAGACTGTATTGAATCTAAAAGTGTCGCTAATTGCACAAAAAAAACACGACCTTGGGACGCAGGTGTTCAAATTTACTTAGTATGGAGGAGAGGGTTTTTGGGTGGTAGCTGTGTCTAAATATAACTTTTAACGACAAAATTTTGGAGGGGAGAGAAAGGTTGGTTCAAAAATCAAGTACATTTTGTAGAAACACAAGTAGAGACGGACAGACTAACAGATAACCATCCATACTTGACTGAAGCATGACTGAAATGACTTTATGGTAGGAAATTTGAATTTAAAATAAACCTAGGCAGTGATTGGCCACAGACAATCATATCATTAGCGCTCAGACGCGAAAGTGGGGCCATTCTTCAATAGTTGTTCAGTGATAGACACAGATTTTAAAGTGTGGTGATTTCCATATGAAAGAAAGTGTAATAAATTTAGGGACGCCATACTATAGCCAGCAGCTCAGCTGAGTTTTGCTAGCAATTCTGTGTTATTTATTCATAATCTGGTAAGATTGAAATTATTTCCTTATATATTTTGAATATTGTTTCATGTTCGAGTGATTTGATACTGCCATATCGAAATCTAGCCTTACAAACAAGTAGGGATTTGCTCTAGACCCCCCGCCCTAGTCAGGGTCTAGGGACCAACAATGTACATAAACTCCAGCAAGGGTTAGGCAAGACAGATCAAGTGTTGAGAATAATGAAACATATTACCTATCCTCTTTTAGGGCAGACAACTAATAAATATTTTTCAGAACCTATAGTCTGGGAGGATCTATCTGATGTAAAACCACCATGGTAAATGTGCTGTTTGGTCAGAGAGATCTGACCTGTCTGTATGATGTGGTTGTTGTGTCAGTGTTGTGTCCAGACGTGGGTAGAGAATAGATTTTGACACATGGCCCATACTTTGATTGCAGAGCTGCGAGTTTCTGTTGTCAACAAAGCAGTGACTATTCAGTTGGTGACTTTACTCGAGTGTATCTGTGCAGTACTTGTGACAGAGACCACCATTATTGCCCGCCAGCACGGAGAGGTGGGACCATCAGTTTTCAGCACCAGAGCTACAACGACAAGATGAGTGAGCCTCTGGTCTGCTGGACTTTCACCAAAGCCCTTTAGTTACTAATACCCCCATAAAAATTCCCACCATTTTCTGGACACTGTGTAGTCAATATAGACAGGTGTGATGAGGCCACCCCAACAGCACAAACAGTAACTATCCTCCCAAGTAGATGACTACTAGAACATTTTAATAAAACTAACTAGTATAGTACATATATATGTACACTATTGCATTTATGATATAATATTCCATGCATTTCTTTCATAATCTCTAAATCCTTTTAAGTTCTGGTCAACCTAAAAAATTGATCCAGAACAAAATAAATGTAATATAATTCTATCAAAAAATTTTACACACGTGAGTTAGTTCAGTGTATTTTAACATTTATTAATATTATTAGTCTTGTTAAATATCTGTGGGTATATCTATAACCTATTACACCACACTACATAGCATAACCCTAGACACTTTACGTAGTCACATTCATTAAAAAAAATTAAGTGTGAGGTCGTAGTGGTAGCAAGAAAGGCCTTCTGACAATTCTCAACTACATTTTATCTCAGGAGCCTTCACAGCTGGCCTCATACAATTACATTTAGTAATATCACCATCATACAATACCAGAATCACCACTACAAAAATTGGGGTCTTGTCCGGGGATAATTGGCCCCACAGTAATATTAGGATCTCCTGGTGGGAGAAATAAAAGTGGGGAAATAGATTGTAAAATTTCCTTTAAAATTAAAAGTGTCCCTGCAGATAGGGGTTGGTGAATCTTCACAGCCAGTGATAATTAATTAGTTAACTGGTTAGTTAGAATTGGTTAGACTATAGTCATAAGAAGTACTTAGTGTATTTACTGGTTAGAGATTTATCTTGTATATTATTATATTGTCTAAAAAGTATGGCGGAGCTGGCAAAATTTAGATCAGCTGCTGTGCTCACCGCGAAGGAGATGGGAATGGATGGTCAAATTTTAATTCAATACGTAACGGCTGAATGTGATAAATATATTGAACGGGAAGAAAGGAGGTTAGCTGAAGAGAAGAGGTTAGAGGCTGATAGAGACATTAAGAGGCTGCAGATTGAGGCAGAAGAAAAACGACAGCAAAGGGAGGCAGAAGAAAAAAGGTTGACTGCCGAAAGGGAGGCAGAAGATAGAAGGTTGCAAAGGGAGGCAGAAGATAGAAGGTTGCAAAGGGAGCACGAATTACGACTAAGGGAGCTGGAATTACAAGGCCAGGCTCCTGAAAATGGTGCCAGCCCTTTTGCCTCAGATGCTACGCCTAGTCTGGGAGCCTCAAACTCCGCTAAGGGGTTTCATTTAGACCATTTTGTTGAAAAAGACGATGACATAGAGGGGTACCTAGGACGTTTTGAGTTATTAGCTACTACATATGGGTTAGAGAGAGAGAGGTGGAGCTTAAAGCTATCACAGGGATTGAGAGGTACTTCTTATGAAGTATTTGCTAAAATGAACAGGGAAGACCAAGACAATTATGACATGTTAAAGCAGGCTTTGTTATTAAGATACGAGAAGAATGGTGAATTTTATCGTAAGAAATTTAGAAATGCCAAACTGTTGCCTGGGGAGACATACCACCAATTCTCTGCTAGACTAGAAACCTATTTGGAGAAATGGACGGCTCTGGGGAAGACCCAAGATCTTAAAGAAATGATCATGATTGAGCAATTGAGAGAGTCCATGGCTCCAGACATGAGAAAATTTCTCATGGAACAAGGTGCAGAGAAGTTGGGGGAAATTTTAAATGTTGCTGAGAGGTATCAGGCAGCCCAGGCAGAGGTAAGTGGTGCTAAGAAGAAGCACATAGACAATTTTAAAGCTCCACAGCAATTTAATAAATTTGATAATAGAGAGCAGGGAAATAAAGGTAGGACAAACTTTGAGCGGCCAAGAAATGACTATCGCGACAGAAACTCACAGTTCAATGACCAAAAGTTCAATGAAAGAAAACCGTTGAACCAAGGAAAAAGATGGTGTAAATGGTGCAAGAAGGATAACCATAACACCGAATTTTGTAGAAGGAAACCTTCAAACATTGCTGCAATGAAGTCGGGGACGCAAAGATTAAAGGTTAATCCTAAGGGACAACAGGAACCTTATCACCCCCCAGTTTGTGAGGATGTTATTTGTAATGGGGTCACCATAAGGTGCCTTTATGATACAGGTTTGGATTATGATTCAGTTGTGAAGTCTAGCCTAGTGGACCCAAGTCAGTACACCACAGAAACAGTGGAAATACAAGGGGCGACTAAGGACATACCACTCATGACACTTCCCATCGCAAGGATAACGGTGAAAACTCGCTATGTGGAAGGAGAAATCAGAGCAGCAGTGATAGATGAACCAATCTACCCTCTGATATTGGGGTGTAGATACGTCTTCTTGGGGAATCCCGAGAAACCTGTGATCATGGCGACAGTGCAGACCAGGTCACAGAAGAAGGAGGAAGAAGGTGAACCTATAAATGCTCATCCAGAGGAGATGAGGAAGGCGCAGGCTGAGGATAGGACACTCAAGCCCTGTTTTAAAAAATTGCCCAAATGCCACACACCTCCGAGCAAGGGGGAATATTTCATGAAGAACAAACTCTTATACAGGAAGGCCGGAACTGGAACAAATGGTCACAACCAGCTGGTTCTTCCCACTTCATATAGAGATAAAGTGATGGAACTCGGGCATGCGATTCCCTTCAGTGGTCACATGGGGATCAGCGCCACAGGACAGCGTATAGCTTGTCATTACTTCTGGCCAGGGATAACGGAGGATATAAAAAGATATGTCAAATCCTGCCCAGAATGTCAAAGGGTAGCTCCAAAGCACTGGACTGCTCCTGCAACTCTAGGGGAAATGCCCATAGTGGGAACACCTTTTGAGAGGGTTGCAGTGGATATTGTAGGACCTCTCACTCGGACCAAGAGGAGGAACAGTTACATCCTTACTCTGGTGGACACTTGTTCTATGTGGGGAGAGGCTGTAGCCCTGCCATCAATTGATTCAAAACATGTAGCAGAGGCACTACTTACAATATTTACCCGATTAGGATTCCCGCATCAAATCTTGACGGATAATGGATCTCAGTTCAAGGGGAAACTAACGGAAGAAGTTTTTAAGCTATTTCAAGCCAGGCACTTTCATTGTAGTCCGTACCATCCACAAGGGAACGGCCAGGTAGAGAGGTTCAACGGGACTCTCATTTCTATCCTGAGAAAGCTGGCACACGAAAAAACCGGATCTGTGGGATCAATTCCTGCCCGCCGCATTGTTTGCGTACCGGGAGGTACCACATAGTTCAACCGGGATGGCTCCCGCAACTCTGCTATTTGGGAGGCCAATAAAAGGTCCATTAGAAGCCCTATTAAGGACCTGGACAGATGAGAAGGCGGAAGAGACTGTTACCTCATCGTATCAATATGTGAACGAACTGACCACTCGTTTGAAAGCTGGATGGAAACTGGCAAATGATAATTTGAAACAAGTCAGGAAGAAACATGCAGCATATTTTAATAGGAAGGCAAAGGACAGGGAACTGGCAGTCGGAGAGTTCTTTGTGTAGTTGTTAACTCATACTGGCTACTAGTTGTTGAATCATGCTTTATTTGCTAAATGATGTGAATGTCCACCAGTGGATAAATGTAGATGTTGGGACTGGTGTAGTAAAGTGTAACGATTGTCAACTCATCAAACCCAGCACAGTTTTGGTCATACAGGTCATCTTGTCCTGGAACGTGATGAGGCTCCGACAAGAATGTGAGTGTAAACAATGAGTGTGTATCTGAATGTCAGTACGCGAATGGTAGAATGATTCGATAGAGTTGACAGGTTGGTAGTACATCACTCATACTCACACTGTTCGAATTCAAGAAGTACTGGAACTACGGTGGTCTTTTTATAACATTTAATGGGACGCACACTTGGACAGTACGTGTATGGTTACAGGAACAAATGTCGACATAGACAGTATAATGTTGATCACAGGAATATCATCTTAAGTTAGCATTCATGCTTGGCAAATATCATAATGGAGCATTCGTAAATAAGCATTCAGCGTTCCATCATGTAAATCATCTGGCTTTACTGACTGGGCACGTCAGACCATAACCAATACATAGGAAGGCTCCTAGACCTAACCTCGTCTAGCGAATATTCCTTCACGTAAAGTTCAATATATATATATATATTTCATAATATAGGAATCCCAGACATGGGTTCTCACATGTAGCAGTGATCTCTTGGTTCATCGAGCGATAGTACAGGCATCCCTTTTTCTCACTCGATAAATACAAAGTATATGAATTTCAACATGGCTGTTCTCTCTCTCGTGAGCTTCACTCACTATAGAATATAGACCAAATTAGTCATTCATTAAATGTCCTCATTTCTTCATAGGTTCTCTCATAGAGGTAATTGAATAATATCATACAATCCAGTGCTGATACATAGGAATGTCTTCTTCCTTTGAATGGATATTCTTTTTAAAAGTACCACTGTGCATCTGCTTATCAACAACGATGGCGAAGCCCAAGTTCATAATAAATTGTGGTTTTACCTTTTTATGCGAAATATAACTTTGCCATTCCTTGGCAAAAGAGAATAAACACTGGGGTAAAGTACATACAACATGTCTAAATGATTATCACTTTTCCCCATCCATATATAGATCACTATTTCGGCAAAAAGCCTGCTACAACAAAACTCGGCATCCTCACAGGATGACAGCCATGGATCACACACCTTGCTAGCGATACTTCCGCTGCATAGCCTTTGACCTTTTCTAGCGACAACCAAATTAGTTCGACTTAGAAATGCAAAGATATCCATATATAAGACAGACTCGTCCTACTCATACAAACACTACGTATAAATTCAGGCCATAGATATACTGAAGCAAGAACAATCTATTCCTACCCAGCCACAGAATAAATCGCAGTAGGCCTAGAGTCGTCTGCGGAGTCCGATCGAAGATGACAGAACTATTTTCAAGGGAAGCAACCCAAAAATGACTTCTCCTTAAACACTTAAAAAAGGAAATACTTTGCTTACAAAATATTTGCGAACATAATAAGAATATAAATGTATTATATTGCAAGATAGTAAAAATTGCCCTTTACAGTCTTACCACACCTCCCGGGAAAAAAAAAAATAAAATTTTTTTTTTTTTTTTTAAATACATCTAGGAGCACCGTAGAATAGGCTCACAACGCAAGAATACTGCGCAGATGAAAATATCAGGAATAACTATAATTCCTAATATGACTGGTGAGAATATATATCTCAAAATCTGAGAGAAATTGTTTCCCTACGAATAAATGTTTCCAGGAAGGTGTGATGTACGTATAATACAATTCTGGTAATTATACAATGCATACCAAAAATTCACACTACAATCTTAAATTTATGATTTATGAAGAAACAATCATCAAAGAACAGCGGTGAATTAACATCAATAAACCGCTAAGTAGCGATACCATCATTCTATTATTAAATTACAAATGTGTATCTTAGTAAAGAAACAAAAAATAACTGTTGTAAAGTTATACATATTAAAAAGATCCAATATTTAACAGTTAAGTGGCATCATGTGGGCATCTGGACAGAATGTCCGCCATCACATTTTCTGAACCACGGATAGCTCGTACCGAAAAATGAAAAGGTTGAAGAGCGATTGCGTATCGAGTTGATCTCGAGCTCTTCAAGTTTTTACTTTGGATAGCCGTAAGAGCTTTTTGGTCAGTTTCCACTACGAAATGCGCGCCCAGAAGGAATCTTTGGAGTTTGAGAATTGACCAAACCATTGCCAATAATTCACGGTCTAAAACCGAGTAATTCCTTTCTGCAGCATTAAGTTTTCTGGATATGTACATTACAGGATGCAGAGTTCCAGAGTACTCTTGCATTAGTGCCGCTCCAATCCCAGTGGATGAAGCGTCACTACGAAGAACAAATGTCTTATCTGTTGTAGGTAACACTAAAATAGGTGGTGATGAAAACATAGTTTTGATCTTCTCTAGTGAAGATTGGCATTCATGAGACCAGTGAACCATGTTAGGCGACCCTTTCTTTAATAGTGTAGAGAGAGGTGCCATGATAGAGGACAGATTCGGAATGAAACGTCCATAAAATTGTATGAGACCTAAAAGACTTCGCACTTGCTTTTTAGTCCTAGGGATAGAGATGTTAAGTATCTTAGTGATATTATGGTCTTCTGTCTTCAAGAAACCGTGACCTACTCGATGGCCTAAGAAAGCAATTTCGCTAAAGCCAATACAAGCTTTAGATGGTTTTGCTGTCAGGTTATACTCACGCAGAGTTGATAATAATTCAACTAATCCTGAATAGTGATCTTCCCAAGTATCGCTGAAAAGACAGATGTCGTCTAGATAAGCAATGACATCTGACCGATACGATAGGATTCGACGCATCATGCGTACAAATGTAGCTGGTGCGTTCATAAGGCCGAAAGGCATAAAATTCCATTGGAAAAGGCCTCTGGGAGTAGAGAAAGCGGTAAGAGGTTTGGCGCGTTCGGATAATGGAACTTGCCAATATCCTTTAGACAAATCAAGTTTAGTGAAAAAATGCGATTTAGAAAGACGCGTAAGTAGTTCTTCTAGTAAAGGCATAGGTTCAGCATCGAACTTCGTAACTTGATTCAATTTGCGATAGTCAACGCAAAGACGTATGTTATTGTCTTTTTTTCGAACAATAACCATCGGCGAAGAATATGCAGAAGTGGATGGTTCGATTATTTGTAAATCTATCATTTCATCCAACTCCTTTTCAACCTGTGTTTGGAAATGTATAGGGATAGGATAAGGCCTAACCCTAATTGGAGTATGTTCAGTTAGAACAATGTCATGCTCAATGACATGAGTTTGTCCAGGGATGTCAGTGAGGACATCCTGAAATGTTTGTAACATAGACGAAACTTGTCGCCGTTCTCCTAGAGACAAATCAGGAGAAACAGTAACGTCTTTCCATGATTCACTAGAATGAAGTGGGATCATTGGAAGCGGGAGATTAACATCCGAAAAACTTGTTTCCTCATCCTGTATTACAGACAGTGATGAGTAATGACCATGTTTGACATGAGAATCGTCCGTTGCCTGGAAAATAGGCTGTAGATAGTCAGGACGTTCATGGAACTCCGTAAGCATATTGATGTGGAAGGTTTTATGCTTCCCGTTAATATCGACGATGTAGTCAACATCTGAAATTTTCGATATTATATCGTACGGACCTTTCCAACTAATAAGGAGTCTATTTTCACGACAAGGTAGCAAAACAAATGCTTTGTCACCAGGACAAAGTTGTCGTAAAGTTCTCTTCTTATTAGCAATTGTCTTGCCTTCTGCTTAGCAAACTCAGAAGAGGACGTTGCCAATTTGCATGCTTCGATAATCTTTTGTCTCAGCGCGATGACATACTCGTAAGAAGATTTTGTGTCATCGTCAATATTGTCAGCTGTTATAAGATCATGCAGCAAAGACATTGGGCCGCGCGGTCGCGCGCCAAAGACAAGTTCAAAGGGCGAAAACCCTGTATGTTCATTGGGGACCTCTCTGTACGCGAAGAGGGCCGCGGGTAAAACCCTATCCCAATCCTGAGGATGATCCTCAGTTATCTTCCCTAATAAGTTCTTAAGTGTTCTATTTAGTCGCTCGACCATCCCATTGGACATAGGATGATAGATGCTACTCAAAGATCTCTCTATCTGTAGAGTAGACATTACTTGAGACATGGTATCCGATATCAGTTGGGTGCCATGATCTGATAATATTTCTCCGGGGAATCCCAGCCGAGAAAATATAAGCCAAAGAGCATCTGCAATGTCAGCGGTAGTAATGCTCTTTAGAGGGATAGCCTCTGGCCAACGTGTGCACATGTCTACACACGTTAAGATAAACTGATGTCCTCTAGCAGATTTGATCTTGAATGGACCAATGATGTCTATCGCCATTTTCTGGAATGGACGAATAGGAATATCTGCAGCCTGAATAGGCGCAGCATGACGAGGACCTTTGGATTTGACTTCTTGACATACTTTACAGGATCGACAATAGATCCGTATGTCCTTGTTCACAAAAGGCCAAAAGAAAGCCGCAAGAACTCTTGACTTAGTACGGGAAAAACCCATGTGACCAGCACACTGAGAGTCGTGTGCATGTTGTAAGATCTTAACTCTCAAATTCTTGGGTACAAGAATCTGAGAATGACTTGACTTAGTGGAGTCTTGCACCATACGTACAAGTACGCCATTCTTCATTGTAATCCAAGATTTACAATTTGAATCTTTATTCGGATCACCTTTTGTTACAAGAGTGAAGAATTTCTTAAGAGTCGGATCTTCTTCTTGTTGTTTTATAAACGAGTCACGAGAAATTACCAAGGGATCATCTCGGTTATGCACTTCATTATCTTCAACAGATGAAGTTTCAGGCATATTGAGAGCTTGAGCTCTAGTGACTACTGCATTAGCAGATTGCATATTTTGATTTTCCCAAACGGAAATTTGCTCCGGAGTGCATTCTTTGACTCCGTGAATGCGACCGATGATAAGATCAGCGATCGGATCCGGCAAAAGACATGCGTGTACATCTCCTGTGAAGAAAGGAGTAGCAATCCTAATGATAGCGGTAGAGTATTTCTCTATGGTGCCGCCAAATGTTACGCATTTGACTACTTTGCCTGTAGAATGAGAAGGATCTATGAGTGACTGCCTAACCCCAATAGTTGTGCATCCAGAATCAAAAAGTACTGAGACTGGATTGTCATTTACTAAACCTTTGTGTAAGACAAGAGAACCTCTCCCATCATGCGCGATTGACGCAGGAAGAGCGGGAAGAGGATGGCCACAGCTTAAAGTAGACACTGTGGTTGGCTCAAATAATGTTTTGCATTGGGGGCACTGAGATGCTCTCCCAAAATCAAAAGCGGCACATGCCATATTATTAGAGTCATCATTATCTTTATTTTGTTTATAGGCTTCGTGGGACTCTTGCTGTGCAGAGTTCGCCTGGTAATGAGCTTTATGTTTTTTGAATTGTGCTCTACCTCTGTTATTATTGCCTCTGTACTTATCATTGTTTCCACTATTATAACCTCTACTCGGGTTTGAATCATAGCTCCTTTGGTTACTATCATCATATTCATTATAATGAGTATCTCGGTAATTATGATCCTGTTGTCTCCATGAAGGAAAACTTGGATAGTTTCTAGAATGACTTCCTTTGCGAAAGTTCCTGTAATTATGACCACCCCTGAATCGAGGGCTGTCAGCTCTTCTCCAGGTATTCGAAGAAGAACCCTGAAATGATTGGTTACCTTGGTTCTGATAACTGTAATAGTTACCTTTTTTATTAAACTTATTTTGAGGTCCTTGGAATTTGTGAGAGTGATTAGGGTTGTATGGTGTTGCAGAAGCAACTGGCATACCTTCTTTAACCTTACTGTTGCTAATAGCTACGTCCGGATGTGCAGTGACGTATTGGGTACAATACTGTTCCATTTCTTTTAGAGACTTAGGTTTACGCTCATGTAAGAATTCGAGGAAAGGTTTATTTATACTTGACATAATCTTGTCTCTGAGTATCAAGTCCATAAGGGCTTCATAAGTCTTTTCTGTTTTGGATAGCTCAATCCAACGATCAAATGTAAGTCGTGTCCTTGCAATGAATTCTGAGAATTCTACACCTGCCTCAGGCACCATTGCCTTAAACAACTTCCGATAACCCTCTTCAGACAACTGATACTTCTTTAACAAGGCTGCCCTAATAACATCATAGTTATCTTTGTCAGCCTCTTCAACCAAACTTAAACTAGTCAGAGAATCACCTTTCAGATTTTCTGATAACTGGTTAGCATATTGTGATTTGTCCACATTATGTGCTCGACACGAGCGTTCAAATCTGTTTAGCCAGAATGTTATGTCATCACTGGAAGGGTTGAACGCTGGTACCTTGACCTTGTAAGTAAAGGGTTTACCATTACCACTAGATGCTTGATTAACATTACTTATGTTTGTTAACTTTAACTTTTCTAACTCAAATGCTAAAAGTTCTTTTTGGTGTTCATGTTCTCTTATTGCTTTTTTTTCTTGAGCTTCAGCTTGTAATTTTCTCTCTTCTGCAGCAGCCTGTAATTTTTTCTCTTCAGCAGCAGCCTGTAATTTTTTCTCTTCAGCAGCAGCTTCATCTTTTCTTTTCTCTTTTTCCATTTCCATCTGGAATCTTTTTTCATCAGTCTGTATCTGCAATTTCTTTTGTTCATCCTCTCTTTGTAATTTTCTTTCCTCAGCTTCTAATTTTTTTCTTCAATCAATGCTTTTCTTTCTTCAGCAGCCAATGCTTTGTCATATTGAGCAACTGCCCATTCTTCTAACTGCTGACCAGTCTTATCAAGAGCCCTGCCTTGTGTGATAAAATAATCCAAGGTAGACATCTTGTCTAATAAGATCAGTAATTTGCAAAAGTAAATAAATTTACTTTCTTAGTCTTAATCAAAGACTTTGTATGATAACTTTGTAACCTGTGAAAAATAGTACTTAACTATCCCAATCACTGTGGGAAACAAGCCTTACAAAGGTCTTGTATAAATCCTTATATAATAACAGCTATAAGTTGCTGGTTCACTCTATAATATAAGTGCAGTGCACCAGAAATAGTGTTTTATATCATCAACTGTGTACCTTTAGTAATAGCAATTAACTATCAGTTGATTCTTGTACATCAATTTATATGATCAACTATATTTTAAATAGTGTATGTCGATCAGGCACAAAACAAAACAGTTATACAGAAAAACATGAAAACATTTGCGGAAATGAAATAAATAAAATTGGAAAAACAATAAAAGATAAACCGCAAGAGGATAACAAATACAAATAACGCCACAGTATATAAATATAAATTGAGAATAGAACTGAAAGATAGAATAGGGTAGACCAACAAATTACAAACAAATCAAAACAAACTAAAGAACAGAGGAATATTACAAAAACAACAATGAGTACAGACTTCACAGCTAACACTAATAGCAACAGCTGTCGCAGCAAATTTCCAATGAAGAAAATTGCACCTATAGAAACGCACACATCAGACCCTCTATTACGTGGGATACTCTGCTGTGTGACACCGCCCAACCGAAACAACAACCCGCTGGATACAAACAAATATCACATATAAATAGTTAAACATAAATACATAAATGCATAAATAGTATGGCAATATGATGTAAATAGAGTGTTGCAGAAAGAATGTGTTGGAATGAAGGCTCAGTTACACTGCCTAATAGTACAGTACTGTGGTACTTTATTAAACAAATACTTCTGGTCTAATTATTTTAAATTCAACACAGAAATAGAAGCTCCATCGTTGATTTGAATGATAACAATCAATGTAGGACTTCTCAGTTCAATAACATTTTCTTTCGCAAACACTGTCAAATATTCTCCAGTCCTGATGTGTAATGTTCTATGTTTCAACCAAGCTCGCTGTGTAACACTGTCAGTTGTATGGCAAATGTCCAATGAACCAAATGTCAACAAACCCTGACCTAGTTACTGCATACTCTCGACAGGACAGGTCACGCTGACATCACTGTAGAGTTGTACTGTTGATGTATTTGTGTGTCGTAACAGACCCCAAGGAACGTCTGGTCTCAGTAGTTTACTTCTCAATATGGTCACTGTGCAGGTTGACCCAGGAAGCTGGCACACCAGTTGTTAAACTCTTTCTTTGTGTAGTTGTTAACTCATACTGGCTACTAGTTGTTGAATCATGCTTTATTTGCTAATGATGTGAATGTCCACCAGTGGATAAATGTAGATGTTGGGACTGGTGTAGTAAAGTGTAACGATTGTCAACTCATCAAACCCAGCACAGTTTTGGTCATACAGGTCATCTTGTCCTGGAACGTGATGAGGCTCCGACAAGAATGTGAGTGTAAACAATGAGTGTGTATCTGAATGTCAGTACGCGAATGGTAGAATGATTCGATAGAGTTGACAGGTTGGTAGTACATCACTCATACTCACACTGTTCGAATTCAAGAAGTACTGGAACTACGGTGGTCTTTTTATAACATTTAATGGGACGCACACTTGGACAGTACGTGTATGGTTACAGGAACAAATGTCGACATAGACAGTATAATGTTGATCACAGGAATATCATCTTAAGTTAGCATTCATGCTTGGCAAATATCATAATGGAGCATTCGTAAATAAGCATTCAGCGTTCCATCATGTAAATCATCTGGCTTTACTGACTGGGCACGTCAGACCATAACCAATACATAGGAAGGCTCCTAGACCTAACCTCGTCTAGCGAATATTCCTTCACGTAAAGTTCAATATATATATATATTTCATAATATAGGAATCCCAGACATGGGTTCTCACATGTAGCAGTGATCTCTTGGTTCATCGAGCGATAGTACAGGCATCCCTTTTTCTCACTCGATAAATACAAAGTATATGAATTTCAACATGGCTGTTCTCTCTCTCGTGAGCTTCACTCACTATAGAATATAGACCAAAATTAGTCATTCATTAAATGTCCTCATTTCTTCATAGGTTCTCTCATAGAGGTAATTGAATAATATCATACAATCCAGTGCTGATACATAGGAATGTCTTCTTCCTTTGAATGGATATTCTTTTTAAAAGTACCACTGTGCATCTGCTTATCAACAACGATGGCGAAGCCCAAGTTCATAATAAATTGTGGTTTTACCTTTTTATGCGAAATATAACTTTGCCATTCCTTGGCAAAAGAGAATAAACACTGGGGTAAAGTACATACAACATGTCTAAATGATTATCACTTTTCCCCATCCATATATAGATCACTATTTCGGCAAAAAGCCTGCTACAACAAAACTCGGCATCCTCACAGGATGACAGCCATGGATCACACACCTTGCTAGCGATACTTCCGCTGCATAGCCTTTGACCTTTTCTAGCGACAACCAAATTAGTTCGACTTAGAAATGCAAAGATATCCATATATAAGACAGACTCGTCCTACTCATACAAACACTACGTATAAATTCAGGCCATAGATATACTGAAGCAAGAACAATCTATTCCTACCCAGCCACAGAATAAATCGCAGTAGGCCTAGAGTCGTCTGCGGAGTCCGATCGAAGATGACAGAACTATTTTCAAGGGAAGCAACCCAAAAATGACTTCTCCTTAAACACTTAAAAAAGGAAATACTTTGCTTACAAAATATTTGCGAACATAATAAGAATACCTAGAGAAGGTGTCTAGAACAAACTCTAAAATTGACAAAAAGGGGAAGGAGAAAGTTTATCATGTAAACCTGTTAAAGAAGTATCTGGACAGACCACTCCAGGAAAGCACCCCCTTATTGACCTTGGCTATTGCAACCCAGATACAAAAAGAACCACTCACCTCACATGAATACCCATTACATCCTTGTGAAACAGCAGCACAGGTAAAAGTCAGTAAGCACCTGACTAAAAACCAGAGGGAGAGAGTTCAACAAGTTCTGGAGGAACATACAGATGTATTAACAGATAAACCAGGCCATACAAATTTGCTACAGTATGACATGAAACTGGTAGACTCAAACCCAATCTGTATGAGAGCCTATTCTATTCCGTTCGCGAAGGAGAAGGCATTGAAGGAAGAAATAGAGTATTTGTTGAAGGAGGGGATTATTTCGCACAGTGAATCATCTTTTAGTTCTAGTGTCGTTTTGTTGAGAAAACCGTCTGGGGAACACAGACTGTGCATAGATTACAGGAAACTGAATGCTGTCACAGAAGGACAAGTGGATCCATTACCAGACACAAAACAGCTATTTGCCAGACTGAACAAGGCAAAATACTTTTCAAAGGTGGATCTTAGTAAAGGCTATTACCAGATCCCAGTGAAGCCTGAAGTGAGACCTTATTTGGCTTTTAGCACTTCGGATGGACATTATGAATTCAATATGCTACCATTCGGACTGAAAAATGCTCCGAGTGTGTTTTCAAGGATGATGCGAAAATTGTTGGATCCCCTGAATAACCCATGTATCACGAATTTCATGGATGATATTCTCGTCGCCACAGAGACATTTGAAGAACACATTGAAGCTCTGGAGATGTTGTTTGATAGACTTCGGGAGGCGAACTTAACTGCTAGGCCAACAAAATGTTGTATTGGATGCAAAGAGTTGGAACTCTTGGGACACACTGTATATCAGGGTAATATGACCCCTGATCCTAAGAACTTGGAAAAACTGCAGAGAGCACCTAGGCCACAAACAAAAAAGGACGTGCGATCATTCGTGTCGTTATGCGGATTTTATCAGAAATACATCAAAAATTTTAACGCTATTTGTGCTCCTCTGACTGATCTGACTCGCAAGGGACTTCCAGATAAAATTATTTGGACTGCACAATGTGAACTAGCGTTCCAAGAGTTAAAGGAAAAACTCACTAGCAAGCCTATTCTCAAACTGCCTGATTTGACACAGGACTTTGTCTTAAGAACCGATGCAAGTAATGTAGGACTAGGAGGGGCTTTGTTGCAAAGATCAGCTTCACCTGATGGGGAACTTAAACCAGTCGCTTATGCAAGCCGCAAATTGAATAAGGCGGAACAAGGATACTCCACAAGCGAAAAAGAATGTTTAGCATTAATCTGGGCAATAAAGAAGTTTCAAATCTATCTGTATGGTAGGACATTTGTGGTGGAGACGGACAATCAGCCTCTCGTGTTCTTGTCTCATGCTAAGCATGGAAACGCAAGATTGCTGAGGTGGTCTTTATTGCTTCAACCTTATCAGTTCAGTATCCAATATATCCCAGGCAAACTGAATGTCGGTGCAGATTTCCTCAGTCGGCACCCCTGTGATCAAAATTAGAGTAGTGGCAGACGTGAGGAGTAATTTTACCTATGTGTATCGCTGGTTTTGGAACTTGCCATAGGCATGTTTTCAAGGGGGGAGATGTGTAGTGAAATTGACAGAGATACAACGGTAAAATATCTCCAAAGATAACATTTAGGGATAAAAACATAATGCGTAGGCTGCTGATGTACATGATCGCCTAGACCGCGGGTCATCATCCTCCATAATAATTGACTTGCTAGACAGGAGGGGAACGGCGGATCAAGAAGGAAAAAAATATGACTGGAAAGATTGCGTGAGACTAGAAAGGCTAAGGAGACGCAATTGGGGGGGGGGGGGGGGGGGGGGGGGGAACGGAGATCACGTTTAATAAGCGCCACAGAAGGGACCATTGCGCCACAGTATTGCACGCTTTTGCAATACCAAGCCCTTGATTTGAATTCAGCGGCTAAAACGCAGATGTTTGGAATATTACAAAATTTAAAAAGTACTTTTTTCTTAATATTAATGTTAGGAATATAAAAATTAGCTGGCCGGATGGCCTATTCTGAGCAGTGAACTAATATGGTCTTAATTTTACAGACGGATAGATAATATTGAAGATAATGACAAAAGACAGTGTTGTTCACATCCTCGACAGACTGTATTGAATCTAAAAGTATCGCTAATTGCACAAAAAACACGACCTCGAAACGCAGGTGTTCAAATTTACTTAGTATGGAGGAGAGGGTTTTTGGGTGGTAGCTGTGTCTAAATATAACTTTTAACGACAAAATTTTGGAGGGGAGAGAAAGGTTGGTTCAAAAATCAAGTACATTTTGTAGAAACACAAGTAGAGACGGACAGACTAACAGATAACCATCCATACTTGACTGAAGCATGACTGAAATGACTTTATGGTAGGAAATTTGAATTAAAATAAACCTAGGCAGTGATTGGCCACAGACAATCATATCATTAGCGCTCAGACGCGAAAGTGGGGCCATTCTTCAATAGTTGTTCAGTGATAGACACAGATTTTAAAGTGTGGTGATTTCCATATGAAAGAAAGTGTAATAAATTTAGGGACGCCATACTATAGCCAGCAGCTCAGCTGAGTTTTGCTAGCAATTCTGTGTTATTTATTCATAATCTGGTAAGATTGAAATTATTTCCTTATATATTTTGAATATTGTTTCATGTTCGAGTGATTTGATACTGCCATATCGAAATCTAGCCTTACAAACAAGTAGGGATTTGCTCTAGACCCCCCGCCCTAGTCAGGGTCTAGGGACCAACAATGTACATAAACTCCAGCAAGGGTTAGGCAAGACAGATCAAGTGTTGAGAATAATGAAACATATTACCTATCCTCTTTTAGGGCAGACAACTAATAAATATTTTTCAGAACCTATAGTCTGGGAGGATCTATCTGATGTAAAACCACCATGGTAAATGTGCTGTTTGGTCAGAGAGATCTGACCTGTCTGTATGATGTGGTTGTTGTGTCAGTGTTGTGTCCAGACGTGGGTAGAGAATAGATTTTGACACATGGCCCATACTTTGATTGCAGAGCTGCGAGTTTCTGTTGTCAACAAAGCAGTGACTATTCAGTTGGTGACTTTACTCGAGTGTATCTGTGCAGTACTTGTGACAGAGACCACCATTATTGCCCGCCAGCACGGAGAGGTGGGACCATCAGTTTTCAGCACCAGAGCTACAACGACAAGATGAGTGAGCCTCTGGTCTGCTGGACTTTCACCAAAGCCCTTTAGTTACTAATACCCCCATAAAAATTCCCACCATTTTCTGGACACTGTGTAGTCAATATAGACAGGTGTGATGAGGCCACCCCAACAGCACAAACAGTAACTATCCTCCCAAGTAGATGACTACTAGAACATTTTAATAAAACTAACTAGTATAGTACATATATATACCACACTACATAGCATAACCCTAGACACTTTACGTAGCCACATTCATTAAAAAAAATTAAGTGTGAGGTCGTAGTGGTAGCAAGAAAGGCCTTCTGACAATTCTCAACTACATTTTATCTCAGGAGCCTTCACAGCTGGCCTCATACAATTACATTTAGTAATATCACCATCATACAATACCAGCAACACCACTACATACATATTATAGTGAGTTCTATATCCTGGTGTATATTATAGACTATTGAAGGTACTCAGAAACCTAGTATCATGTCTACACTACAGGAATTCATTGATATTGGAAAAAGTTATGGGAAATCAGGAGCAGAACTACAAAGTTTTGCAGATACGAAATATGATGAATATTTTTCGCGTCTGGAAAGAATTGAACAGCGCGAAGCGACTAAACGAGCTGAGGAGCTTAGGAAGTTTGAATTAACCCAACAGAGGGAAATGAAGGAAAGAGAATTAACCCAAGAGAGGAAACTGAAAGAAAAGGAAATGGCCCAACAAGAAAAAGACAGAGAATTCGACAAGGAAAAAATGGCTCAACGAGATAAAGAATTAGCACAACGAGATAAAGAAATGGAATTAAGAAGAATGGAACTGATGCAACTAGACCAAGCCCATAAAAATGCCATGGAGCTTGAAGCATTAAAACTTCATGCAGAAAAAGAAAAAGCTTTAGAATTAGCTGAAGTGCAGTCTGAACAGACTAAGACTGCGGCTGGTACAAATATTTTCCACCCGAAGCTAAAAATGCCACATTTTGATCAAACTCGCGATTGCATTGACTCTTTTTTATCTAGATTCATCATGAAAGTCACCGCCTTGAACATCCCCAAGGAAAGATGGAGCAGTCTTTTGCTTGATTTTTTGACTGGTGACTCACTTAAATGTTTCATGAGTCTTGATGAAAAGAGTAGAAACGATTTCGAAGTCGTAAAAGAGGTATTACTAAGACGTTTCCAGTTAACTGAGTCTGGATTCAGAGATCGTTTTCATGCGGCTAAGCCAAGTAAGGATGCAGATTTTGGTGAATTCATTGCATCAATTAAGCATTTTTTTTAGCAGATGGATTGATCTCTCTGGTATTAATAAAACTTATGAAGGTATCATAGATCTCATGCTGCGAGATAAAGTTTTATCCGCATGCAGTACCGAATTAGAAGCATTTTTTACAGGAAAGACATCCTAATTCGATCGATGAGTATGAAAAACTCGGAAGACAGTATCAGACCGCACATCAGAATAAAGATGTTCATAGATCGTCTATTCGAGATCCTATACCTGTGTGCGTGGCACACCATGATCACAGACCTCGATCGAAGAGCTTTGATGGACGTTCTCGTTCAGATTATTATCAATCCGACAGAGGTTTTTTATAACTTCCGTCGTCATCGCTCTCCTTCGAATTCATATCGACGAGGTTATAGAGGATATTCACCTCATGATCATAGGTATCACAGAGGCAGGTATTATGATGATTCACATCAGAAAGGATACTATAAACACAGATCATCTTATGGTAGGGATGCCAGGAAGGATGACTCTACTGATTTTTATTATAGCAATAAAAAGTCAGTCAATAATAACAAAGGTAATGCCAGATCTCCGTCGAGAGACAAAAGTAAACATAGACATGCAAATAATTGCAGTGTCAAAAAGGAGAAAGGTAATGATGATAATGATCATGCGAACGCATGTATGGTAATGAATGATACATGTTATGAGTGTCAATCAAAAAACAGATTAAAGTCTACAATTACACTTGATTGTGGTCATTGTATGCCTACAATGTCGGCATGTGTAAATGTCGGTTATCTTACATTTCATCTAGGAATATTGGAGGGCAAAGTAGTGAGAGTTTTGCGTGACACGGGGTCCTCAACGATAGGCATAAAGCACTCGCTTATCGAGCCCTCTGCTTTTACAGGCAAATCAGTTAAGTGTGTCACATTTGGTGGGAATATAGAAACTTTCCCTGTGGCACGAGTATACATTGATACTCCTTTTTACACAGGCACTATTTATGCCTGCGGCTTGAGAGCACCCATTACTGAAATTATAATAGGAAACATACCAGGAGTTAAGGATTGCACTCCTGAGGAGATTGCTATGTGGGTTGAATCTCACCCACAGGTGGCGAATGCTGTTGTAACGAGAGCACAACAGTTAGCTACGGACATGGCTACACCACCTCTTAAACAGAAGAGTGACCCAACATTACAAAGATTGTTTAGCCGAGCAGATCAAAAAACGATTAAATACACAGGAGTGGCTAAACAATGGTTCAAGATAAAAAAAATCAATACTCACTAGATATTTTGATAATGGAAAAACAATCGTACATCAAGTGGTAGTTCCTAAGGAATAAAGACCATTGGTCCTACAAACAGGTCATGACTCCCCTATGGCAGGTCATATGGGGATCAAAAGAACATTGTTTCGTGTTACGTCACAATTTTATTGGCCTGGGGTTAATAAAGATACAAAGTTATACTGCAAATCATGTACGACATGCCAAGGTATAGCACGTAAGGGCAGGTTCCATACGGCACCCTTACAAATTACAGACGTGCCTGAAAGACCTTTCAAAAAGATTGCAGTGGATATAGTGGGTCCTTTATCAATTACTTCAAATAATGGATTTCGTTATATTTTAACTTGCGTAGATCTTTGCACGCGTTGGCCAGAAGCCATACCGTTGAAAACCATCACGACTGCATCTGTGTCTGATGCATTATTTTCGATATTTTGTCGAATCGGTTTTCCGGAGGACATTTTGTCAGATCAAGGATCACAATTTACGTCCAACATTATGAGGAATTTATAATCCATGTTATCTGTTCACCACTCGTTTTGTAGTGCCTATAGGCCCCAATCAAACGGTGTGTGCGAGCGCTATAATAGCACTCTAAAACAGATGTTATCAAAGATAACTGAGGAATGCCCTCGGGAATGGGACCGACTACTCCCGGCTGTTTTATTCGCTTTTCGTGAAGTGCCTCACGAAAGCACGGGATGGTCTCCGTTCGAATTGGTTTATGGTTCGAATCCTCGCGGACAAATGATGATACTCAAAGATTTGTTGGTTGGAGCATCAATTGATACAGCCACTCGAAACAGCTACGAGTTGGTTATTGATCTCCGACAGCGAATCATCGATGCGTGCACTTATGCATCCCAGAGTATAAAATCAGCTACTCAACGATCAAGATTATTACATAACCAAAAGAGAACATTAAGATCCTTCAAACCAGGTGGAAAAGTTTGGTTATTGCTACCTCATAACGATAACAAATTACTAATATCATGGCAAGGTCCATTTGATATTATCAAACAAGTCACAGATGTTGACTATTCTGTGAACGTTAGAGGGAAAATCAAAACCTTCCATGTCAACATGCTAAAATTAGCAGTTGAAAGACCACAGGAGTTAATTCCTGTCATTAACTCTATTAGTGATTCTTCACATCATACTGCTTCTTTTGCAGTTGTCCATGAGGAAGATACCACGTCGTCTATCCCTTTACAATTCCAATTACCTTCTTTGCAATCATCGGAATCTTGGAAGGACGTGACTATTTCTTCTTCACTATCTTCTTCACAACAAGATCAAGTTCGGGATATTCTTATTTCTTTCAATGATGTCCTCACTGACCTTCCAGGTCAGACATCACTTATATCCCATGACATTACTCTTACTGATTATAAACCTATCAAACTTAGACCCTATCCTATATCTTTACACCACAAAGATAGGGTAGAGAAAGAGTTAAAAGAGATGATACGTTTGGGTGTGATATCTCCTTCGGAATCACCATATGCGTTCCCAATGGTGATTGTTAAGAAGAAGGATGATTCTTTACGTATTTATATTGACTTTAGGCAGTTGAACAAAATTACAATCACAGACGGGGAGCCTATGCCTCTTTTAGATGATCTTCTGTCAGAATTATCTAATGCTACTTTCTTTAGCAAACTAGATCTCTCTAAAGGCTACTGGCAAATCCCTCTTGCCGAAAATGCCAAACCTTACACAGCCTTCACAACTCCTTTTGGTCTCTACCAATGGAATTACATGTGTTTTGGTTTAGTGAATGCACCAGCGACGTTTGTGTGCATGATGCGCCGCCTTCTTGGCGATCGTAAAGATGTCATCACGTACATCGATGACATCTGCCTATTTCATGAATCGCGGGAAGACCATATTGATGGTTTAACTTCTCTTATACATACGTTACGTATGCATGGTTTGACTGTGCGACCTTCAAAGGTCCAAATAGGTTGTCAGGAAATTTCTTTTCTTGGTCACCGCATAGGTAACCACAAACTATATCCTGACGACAATACAGTCAAAAGAATTTTAGAGATTTCTACCCCTTCATCTAAGAAGCAGGTTAGAAGCATTTTGGGCTTAATTAATTATTACCATAAATTCATCCCGCATTTCGCACAACTATCTACACCTTTGTCCGCACTGTTGACCAAAGGTAGTCCTAATAAGGTACGTTGGGACCAAGATTGCGAAAGCGCCCTGGTAACAATTAAGAAATTATTTAGTAATGCACCTATATTATTATTACCGAATATACATATTCCATTCATACTTCAATCAGATGCCTCGAGTTACTCAATGGGTGGATGTTTGCTACAATGCTACAAGGAAACACTCCATCCTTGTTTCTACGTATCAAGGAAACTAACTTCGGCTGAACAGAAGTATGCGACAGGTGAACGTGAGCTCCTGTCAATGGTCTGGTGCCTGGAGAAGCTGTCAAGATATCTCATTGGCACGCACTTTTACATTATGACGGACCACAGTCCTCTTACGTACATAACATCTAGAACAATACGTAACTCTCGAATACACCGATGGTACTTGTTGATTCAGGAATTTTCGTTTACGATTCTGCCTATTGCTGGAAAAGACAATAACTTGGCTGATCTTCTGTCGCGCAACTCCTCTGATAAGAAAATGAATTAACTCTTTAGTTACCATTTTGAGAAGTGCTATTATTATTGTTATAAAATTTATTGTGTGTACTTAATGAGTATGATGATAGTACAGGTGGATAGTACTTATACTAATATATTCTAGAGACGTACATCTTCTCCACCATTGTCTCACGTGCCACAAGTGTCACGTTTGGAAGTGAGGGGGATGATGTTGAGGATTGTTTCATGTTTACAGGCATTTGGATTTGTCGACGATCCGAATGACTGTATCATGGAACACCTCAAACGAATAGAGATATATCTCATCGACCGATGTCGATGATTGTTGCATGTGTGCAGGCATTTGAGTTTGGCCAACTCGAATTGCTGCACCATGGAACATCGCAATTGAATAGAGTAACGACATGGTACGCATATCTCTATGCATGACGCGTATGTCTCGGTAACGTCATTCGACTTGTGGGTTTTGACCCCTACGGCAGTGTGTTTCAGAAGTGTGGCCATTGCCACTTATATTGTGTGGTATAACCGCTTAAAAGTGTGTGGCGTCGTCCACTTATTGGTTGTGTTGGCTGGGAAGCCACTTGAGCAGTGTATTTCGTGGATCAAACGTAAGGCGTATCGTTCCTAACGCAGTTTGTATAATTATGGCAGATTAGCCTGGCGTGGTATGCCAAAGGAACATTATGGTACTAGCAATAGTGTAAGACTAGTATATATGGATATTATATAGCTAGCAGTAGACATAAGTCTAGCTTAAGAAGTGTATTGCGAAACTAGCAGGATAATTAAGTCTAGTGCAAAAGGCTATTGAATAAACTAGCGACGGGAGTAAGGCTAGTTAGCCTCTGAATTTATGCCAAAGGACATTGGCCGTTTAAAAAGGAACTGACCTCTAACCAGAACTCTAGATAGAGATTAATGAACATGTGTTAATGAAATAACGAGAACTCTTGCAGAACGTACATGAATGTGATGTGACTTTTGTTCCCATGTAGTTGGTGTCTGCTCATGGAATGAAATCATTAATTAAATATTTTGAGTCGTCAAAATCACGGTCTTATCAACTGACGTATTCTGAGTTGAGTTAAATGCTGTTTATATTCAACTAATCATGACCAGTGATAATTAATGCCTGAACACGCTGCATCTCACACTGCTAATATAATTAATAAGACAAGAGACTAATTCAGGTCAGTGTTGGGTTCTTTTGTGATGGTAGTTGATGGTTTCAATGAAAAGTTGTCATTTGAGATACATTAAGGTAATGTCCGTTAACCTTGTTCCAAGGACGTCTGTAACAGTAAACGGATTCATGCTCATGGATGACGCTTCCATATAATACTTGTTTAAATCCCAGACTTTCTCCTTACAATAATCTATACAGTTTGATATAATCCATAAAAGTCCTACACGAAAATACAATCAGGTTAGCGACTTCAGTTGACTAACCTCTCCTACAAAATATGCCACGACCTTGGCATAGGCATTACAAAATATCCAACATTCAAGATATGATCAAATAGTTATCCTTTACTCGTAGGACTTCCCACTACGAAATATTACAGTGAAGTAAAGATCTCAACTGTTCCATTCTAGGAATCCAGTAACATATGGATTCCCGCTAGAATCCAGTGATGATCATCTGTTCCACTTTATTCATAGACGTATTAATATACATGAAGGTTCAAACGAAACTTACGTATTGAACTGCATGTTGGCTTCACCCTGAAGACCCAACAAAATCCTTCATAACAGTATTACGGAATCCTATAAAAGTGATATAAGAACCCGAAGGACTTCGACTGTAGGAACAGAATACGCATATAACAACTTGGTCATCCTAAATACTTGGTGTCATAAATAGAAGCCCCACAACAACCGAAGTTGTAAAAGAAGTCCTTAACAGTGGTCACTCATAGCAATAGTAGGGATGGAACATTCTATTAGGTTTTCTGGACAGGTTACATAGATGTGATCGATCAGTGTGGATGATGTTTTTGTTACTCTGGTAGGTTTGTTGACTATTTGTTTTATGTTATACGATGCTATGATGTTGGTCCTTGTTTGATTTGGCTTATGCATATCAATATTGAAATCACCAAGAAGAATAATTTCGTTGACTGTAGTGATAACTTTATCCATCATGTTCGTGAAATCTTCAAACCATGTTGTTCCTACACTGGAGTTTCGATAAAGATATCCTATTACAATGGGTCTTTGCTTTTGTGGCTTTACCTCTAGCCATATGCATTCTATATTTATGGTCTCTAGATCGTTTCTGCGGCGATAACTGAGAGAAGTGGAAATATAAACTGCTAAACCGGTCTCTAATTGTCTACTAGAATCTCGCCGAATAGATTTAAAACCATTACGTGCAATGTCACCATTAGTTATTTTCTCATTCAGACAACTTTCTGAGAGCCGGAAAACATGGAAATTTTGATTGAGAACTTGTGTGAGTTCTGGAAGTTTACCTAAAAGATGGTTTACGTTCAGATGGCCAAGTCGTAAACCATTCATGGTTATTAACTGTTCATAAGTACCTGGCATTTATGTTATGATTGCGCTCAAATAAAAAGGTAAATAAATACTAAATTTAACAAGTTTTACCAAGGAAGGGGAATTAATGGTGGTATTAATAGGTGGGGCACTTTGAAAACTAATTACAAACAATTCAGCTAATTGAATTACGTCAAAAATAGGTGAAAAATGTAACCAATCAAGCGCTCATATCAGACAGGCAAACAGTGTGGGGAAAAAAATACACACACACACACACACACACACACTCACACACACTCACACACACATATATAACACACCCCCCCCCCCCCCCCCCCCCCCCCCCCCCCCCCCCCCCCCCCCCCCCCCCCCCCCCCCCCCCCCCCCCCCCCCCCCCCCCCCCCCCCCCCCCCCCCCCCCCCCCCCCCCCCCCCCCCCCCCCCCCCCCCCCCCCCCCCCCCCCCCCCCCCCCCCCCCCCCCCCCCCCCCCCCCCCCCCCCCCCCCCCCCCCCCCCCCCCCCCCCCCCCCCCCCCCCCCCCCCCCCCCCCCCCCCCCCCCCCCCCCCCCCCCCCCCCCCCCCCCCCCCCCCCCCCCCCCCCCCCCCCCCCCCCCCCCCCCCCCCCCCCCCCCCCCCCCCCCCCCCCCCCCCCCCCCCCCCCCCCCCCCCCCCCCCCCCCCCCACCCCCCCCCCCCCCCCCCCCCCCCCCCCCCCCCCCCCCCCCCCCCCCCCCCCCCCCCCCCCCCCCCCCCCCCCCCCCCCCCCCCCCCCCCCCCCCCCCCCCCCCCCCCCCCCCCCCCCCCCCCCCCCCCCCCCCCCCCCCCCCCCCCCCCCCCCCCCCCCCCCCCCCCCCCCCCCCCCCCCCCCCCCCCCCCCCCCCCCCCCCCCCCCCCCCCCCCCCCCCCCCCCCCCCCCCCCCCCCCCCCCCCCCCCCCCCCCCCCCCCCCCCCCCCCCCCCCCCCCCCCCCCCCCCCCCCCCCCCCCCCCCCCCCCCCCCCCCCCCCCCCCCCCCCCCCCCCCCCCCCCCCCCCCCCCCCCCCCCCCCCCCCCCCCCCCCCCCCCCCCCCCCCCCCCCCCCCCCCCCCCCCCCCCCCCCCCCCCCCCCCCCCCCCCCCCCCCCCCCCCCCCCCCCCCCCCCCCCCCCCCCCCCCCCCCCCCCCCCCCCCCCCCCCCCCCCCCCCCCCCCCCCCCCCCCCCCCCCCCCCCCCCCCCCCCCCCCCCCCCCCCCCCCCCCCCCCCCCCCCCCCCCCCCCCCCCCCCCCCCCCCCCCCCCCCCCCCCCCCCCCCCCCCCCCCCCCCCCCCCCCCCCCCCCCCCCCCCCCCCCCCCCCCCCCCCCCCCCCCCCCCCCCCCCCCCCCCCCCCCCCCCCCCCCCCCCCCCCCCCCCCCCCCCCCCCCCCCCCCCCCCCCCCCCCCCCCCCCCCCCCCCCCCCCCCCCCCCCCCCCCCCCCCCCCCCCCCCCCCCCCCCCCCCCCCCCCCCCCCCCCCCCCCCCCCCCCCCCCCCCCCCCCCCCCCCCCCCCCCCCCCCCCCCCCCCCCCCCCCCCCCCCCCCCCCCCCCCCCCCCCCCCCCCCCCCCCCCCCCCCCCCCCCCCCCCCCCCCCCCCCCCCCCCCCCCCCCCCCCCCCCCCCCCCCCCCCCCCCCCCCCCCCCCCCCCCCCCCCCCCCCCCCCCCCCCCCCCCCCCCCCCCCCCCCCCCCCCCCCCCCCCCCCCCCCCCCCCCCCCCCCCCCCCCCCCCCCCCCCCCCCCCCCCCCCCCCCCCCCCCCCCCCCCCCCCCCCCCCCCCCCCCCCCCCCCCCCCCCCCCCCCCCCCCCCCCCCCCCCCCCCCCCCCCCCCCCCCCCCCCCCCCCCCCCCCCCCCCCCCCCCCCCCCCCCCCCCCCCCCCCCCCCCCCCCCCCCCCCCCCCCCCCCCCCCCCCCCCCCCCCCCCCCCCCCCCCCCCCCCCCCCCCCCCCCCCCCCCCCCCCCCCCCCCCCCCCCCCCCCCCCCCCCCCCCCCCCCCCCCCCCCCCCCCCCCCCCCCCCCCCCCCCCCCCCCCCCCCCCCCCCCCCCCCCCCCCCCCCCCCCCCCCCCCCCCCCCCCCCCCCCCCCCCCCCCCCCCCCCCCCCCCCCCCCCCCCCCCCCCCCCCCCCCCCCCCCCCCCCCCCCCCCCCCCCCCCCCCCCCCCCCCCCCCCCCCCCCCCCCCCCCCCCCCCCCCCCCCCCCCCCCCCCCCCCCCCCCCCCCCCCCCCCCCCCCCCCCCCCCCCCCCCCCCCCCCCCCCCCCCCCCCCCCCCCCCCCCCCCCCCCCCCCCCCCCCCCCCCCCCCCCCCCCCCCCCCCCTAACGATTAACGTAATCACTACCCACTTTCCGCTAACGATAACGTAATCACTACCCCTCTTTCCGGCTAAAAATAGCTCTCTTCCATTATGTATCCTGTTCGTATAATGTTTTTCTTAGATTAAGTATACACGATAACGTATCTCTACCCCTCTAAAAAATAGATCCGGCTAAAAATTATGTATCTTTAGATCTTCTTCCATTATGTATCCTGTTCGTATAATGTTTTTCTTAGATTAAGTATACGATCAATGGTTTTCCGTGCGAGGTTTCGCGACGCCCATCGATCCTGTGTCATAACTAGTGAGAGTAAATCGGGAATCGTTTGTCAGAAATGTCAGGACAGGAAGTTATACGAGAAGAGAACCCCTGGTTTGTTTCGGGGAGCACGATACACCTAGTACAAAGGGGCTGAATAAAACAACACAACTCAATAGACAAACACACGCGGGGCAGGACAACCGTACTGAGGAGCTCAATAAACATCACAATAAGCTAGTCTTTTAGCTGTACTCACCCAACAACGGAAATTCCCTGTCCTATTTTTAAATCACAAGACAGGTACACACCGCCAATGTCCCCACTTTATAATAATATAATAAAATTTTATATATAAACACTTATTACGCCTCTGTAATTATAAATTACCTCACTTTGCGTCCATTTGTATCCTCTCCACTTACAATACCAGCACACACAATTTTTTTTTTCACCTTTACAACGCGTCAACTATCGATTAGTTTTTTGACTAATCAGACCCTGGCTAGCGGGCAACAAGTCTGGGCACGGTTCAAATACCAGATTAAACTAGTTTTCCTTGATATAAATAGACACTAGGGAGACCAACGCCCAGACACTCACGTTCACAACGCACTGAAGATGACTACCTTGCCACTGTTTCCCCAAACTGGGTCTACATGAAAAGAAGCGATGAAATGCTTATACCGTTGGAGAGCGGGCTGAAGGTCGCGTCTGTAAGTTTTACCGAGACCAGCCTTTACTACACGTGCGAAAATATTTTGGTGAATCATATCTAAAGTTTCCAACCAAAACCGGCATTACGTTGACTCGCCCTGAGTTTGAACATTTCTTGGCTTTACAGGGCGACATCCTCGCCGAATTTGACCGAATACAGGGACCAAACACGGATACCTGTCCTACTACTTGTACTAGTAACACGTTTGACCACTACATCAACTCCAGTTGTTATCAACCAATATCCACAGAACCGAGTTGGTGTCCTAACACCAACCCTTGTCCCCCTACAGCAACCACAGACAAGCACCAGGACGATGTCTTTAATCTACCACCGAAGAAGCAGAGACCTACAAAGCGGCTGAGACTAGCGCTTTAGCTTGATATTTCGTCTTCTTTTAAAAGACAGATCATTAAATATATTTATTACAATTAAGAAATCTTTGTTATCTATGCTGTAAAAATATTGTATGTATAACTATCGTATTTATATTGTCTATCTGTTGTAATATATGTATATAAATATATGTTGTATAAAAAGACAACACAACACAATGCCGAATCATACACAATACAAACACACAAAAACCCACACCCACCAGTTACAACCATGCGTCATGACCCCCACTAGCAAAAAGCCAATACACTCTCCGTTAAAAACCCCCACCGACCATGCTCATTAACCAGCTTCCGCTGTAAAATTTATCGATTTTTTATATTTTCCTCTTTATCTCAAGCTTGCAGGCTTTTATCGATTTTTATGTCCATTGTCTACCTATATATATATATATATATATATATATATATATATATATATATATATATATATATATATATATATATATATATATATATATATATATATAGTATAAACAAACACACAAACACACTACCACCACAATACAACAAATACCCCGCTCATTAGGCATCTTTCTCTATAAAACTCATATATAAGCGAATTTATCGATTTTTTATATTTTCCTCTTTATCTCAAGATTGCAGGCTTTTATCGATTTTATGTATGTTGTCTACCTGTTTGTAAAATATATATAACTGTTGTAAAATATGTGTTGTAACACACGCTGTATGAATAAACAACACAATACCAACACACAATAAAACAACCCAATTAAAATACCTACACGAATAAAAATGGTATAGTCAAGTCTCTAACACTTCACTCCTACCTCTCGGTGCTGGTCTTAGTATAGTCAAGTCTCTAACACTTCACTTCCACCTCTCAATGCTAGACCTAGTATAGACAAGTCTCTAACATTTCACTCCCACCTCTAGCTGGTAGACCTAGTATACTCATGTCTCTAACACTTCACTCCCATCTCTTGATGCTGGCCCTAGTATAGTCAAGTCTTTAACACTTCACTCCCACCTCTATATGCTGGTCCCATAGTAAAGGCAAGTCTCTAACACTTCACTCCTATCTCTCGATGCTAGACCTAGTACAGACAAGTCTCTAACACTTCACTCCCACCTCTCGGTGCTGGTCCTGCTATAGTGACGTCTCTAACACGTCACTCCCACCTCTCAATGCTGGACATGGTATAGACAAGTCTCTAACACTTCACTCCCACCTCTTCATGCTAGCCCTAGTATAGGCAAGTTTCTAACACGTCACTCCCACCTCTAGCTTGTAGACCTAGTATACTCAAATCTCTAACACTTCACTCCCACCTCTAGATGCTGGCCCTAGTAAAGGCAAGTCTCTAACACTTCACTATCATCTCTAGCTGGTAGACCTAGTATACTCAAGTCTCTAACACTTCACTCCCACCTCTCATTGCTGGCCCTAGTACAGACAAGTCTCTAACACTTCACTCCCACCTCTATTTCTTTTATATGAATATGTATATATGTATAACTGTTGTATGTATTCATCATCATCATCAGTTGCCATCTCCACAACGAATGTTGGCTGTAATGGATCTTCAACGTCTTCTGTCTCTTGTCTTGGTGGTGCACTCTGATAGACTCTTTCCTGTCCATCTCTTGATGTTATCTTCCCACGTATAGCGCTGTCTTCCCCTTGCACGTTTGCCTTCATCTCTCCCTTCTGTTATGGTCTTCTGCAAGGTGTTATGCCTTTTTATGTGGCCAAAGTATTTTAGCTGCCGAACTTTGACCTCTCTCATTAGTTATATTTTCATATCTAGATTTTCTAGGACCTCCTTATTTGTTTTCATCTCTTTTCATGAGATATGCCCCATTCTTCTATATATCCACATTTCAAGAGCCTCAATTCTTTCTTCCAAATGCTTATTCATCGTCCATGTTTCTGCACCATACAGAAATGCAGAATATATAAAACACTTTATGATTCTCAGTTTTAATTTGTGAGATAACTGTTTGGATGTCAGTATATGTTTCATGTTGTTGAATGTAGCTTTGGCCATTCCTATTCTCTTCTTGATTTCTGTTTCACATCTGCCATCTTCTGTTATTATATGACCAAGATATACGTAGCTCTTGACTTGTTCCAGGATTTTCCCATTTACGCTTATCTTTAATGTGGGTTTATCGTCTGTTTTGCTAATTATCATAGTTTTTGTTTTCTCAATATTAATGTCGAGTCCCTATTCATGACTTATACTGTTCACTTGCTTCACTAGTTCTTGTAACTCCTGTTCGCTTTCAGCTAACAACACGGTATCATCTGCATATCTAAGGTGTTTATTGACCTTCCACTGATGTTCAGTCCTGGTATTTCCTGTATCTGTTTGAAAATTTTTTTCGGTGTATAAATTAAATAGGCAGGGGGACAGCACACAACCTTGTCTGACACCTCTTTTTATGTCTATGTATGGTGAATAATTCCTTCCCGATCTTACTGTGGCAGTTTGCTCCCAATAAAGGTTACTGAGTATTCTTATATCTTTTCCATCAATACCTATGTCTTTGAGGCATTCAATTATTTTCTCATGATGGATTCTGTCAAAAGCCTTCTTATAGTCAATGAAGCACATATACATACTTTTTTGGACCTCTGTATATTTTTCTGCTAATATTCTTACTCAAAATATTGCCTCTCTTGTTCCACTGTTCCGTCTAAAACCAAACTGTTCTTCTTGGATTTCGCTGTCTACTTTACTTTTTATTCTTTCCTGTATGATTTTGAGCAGTATCTTAATTGCATGACTCATCAGGCTGATTGTTCTGAAGTCTGAACATTCTGTTGCATTTGGTTTTTTGGGCAATGTTATAAAACCTGATGTCTTCATGTTGTATGGTATATATCCTGTATTGTATATATCGTTGCATATTTCTGTGATTGTATCTTTACCAAAGCTCTCCAGAGCTTCTATCATTTCAATTTTTATGTTATCCATGCCTGCTGATCTTCCTTTTTGTATCATATGAATGGCATTCCCTACTTCTGATCTGAGAATGTTTGGACCTTCATTAGAATCTGGTGATGGTTGTTTACCTCTGTTGTCCTCAAATAGTTCTTTTATGTATTCTGCCCATCTGTTTGATATGTCTTTCTCATCAAGTAATATTACACCATGTTTGTTCTTGATACAGCTTCCTCCTTGTGCAAACCGCGACCGATAAGTATTGTCTACCTGTTTTGTAAAGTACGTATAAATATATTGTCTACCTGTTGTAATATATGTATATATATTGTCTAAATATTGTAACACATGTTGTGACACACAACCAACTACACAATGTTGTATGAACAAACACACAACAACAACACGCCCGCCATTATTGAACTATAGTACATTGGAGCAGTGGAGACGAATACTATGACAGCTGGTTTTTTTTTTTTGTTCTCTGGATATCTGGAAAGTTATGTAAACAACTGATAATTAATGAACGCAAAAACATGAACATAATCGCGACTCACTGGGCATTGTATCGTCAAACTATTTATTTTTTTTCCTCGCCACTAGGCAGTGAGTGGATATCGTAGCTTGTGTCTTCTTAAAACAGCCAGGCATTACCAATCCGTCCACCAGTAGCAACGTCCATACTTGTCTGGTTAATTATATAACATATAGCCAGCGCTTGCCACACATCTGTGGCCATCTTCAGCTTGCCGTAAGTTTTGATATTGTTGCGTGCATATTTTGACGCACTGTTACATACATTTATTACCTAAGGGGGTAGTCTTCGGTCCTGCCATATGTACGCACCAGTTTTATATAGTTATATTATTTGTGCGTTCGATTGATTCACGCACTGACGTGCACAATGCAGTGTGAGTTGCTTTGGACGCACGGGTAACCTAGTTTAGGGATTGTGACGTCATGTTTTGAACGGGGTAGTTCGGACCTTGTTGATGTCCGAGATATATTTTCTTGGAAATTGCTGGCAAGTTTGAAGAAGCCATTATGTTATATTGATTCTACGGGTATTCATGATGAAACCTATAGTAGAAGTATCAAGTAAGTGTCGCCCCAGGTCATATCAAATATTTATTGAATTAAATTAAATTATTAGGCTGCTCCTAGTTTGATCTAGCGGGAATTCATCATAGCATGTCATTCCTAGAATGGACAGACGGAGTCGTTAGCCCTTTTGAATTACCGTAGAGGGATGATACCTACGAGTGAACGACGTTAATTGATTCGTATGCTTCACATGTTTTATATGCCGTATTTTGTCAATGCCAAAGTCGTGGCTTGGATTTTGTGGAGAGGTTAGTTAAAACCCAAATACTAACCCAGATGTAGCTTCATGTTTACGCCATTGATAGTATGTTTTGAACCTACGTGGTAGGAAGGAAGTCTTGGATCAAGACAGTTTTTGTTGGATGAATGCGGGATTCAGTGATATGGGAATACGTATTTAGTTGGATTGTCCTCAGACAAGGTCAACGGACATTTATATCTTACTGTTTCAAACTTAGCATGAACATTACTGGATTCTTATTACGTGAATGTAAGGAAGGTGTTTGAAAGGGATCTACCGCTATACCTGACCACCATAATAGATGTACATAATTTTTGTCAGCGTATCATTACCATGCATCCATGTTGATTGTCTCCGTCAAGAACATTGTTTCGTATTGTCGAACGTATACTGTCAATAAATGATGTTAAACTGTACCACCCGCCTTACAGTTTGCTTCAGTTCACTTCAGTTCACAGCAGGCCTTGGTGGATGTGCCTGAAGTTATGCATCGTTATCTGTTGAACTAATTTTGACAGTTTATTTGGATTCGCGTCTTATCAGCACGATCTTACCGTCATATGTAGAGACCCCTGCAGAAAAGGTCCTAACAGTAATTGGTGGATACATAAGGAGAGTGCAACAGTAATTGGTATGCCAGTGTGTCTTGAATTACTCAGGATTCAACACGGGAACTACCTCACAAGTTCCACAATAGTCGAAAATACGTGGATTTTCTAACAGTACATACTCCGGATAACGGCTACCAGAAGGTCAAGGTCGACAGTGAACCTCCACATCAAGTTCTACATGGTATGACTACGTTGGACCTCATCTTTTAGTCCTCATTACGTGCGAGCAGTACTCAAATACTCAAGGCGAAGTATTTCGAAGTCTCAAACGTACATCTGTTACGGTATATGATATTAACGCCGTCTGCTAAAGGTTACCAGACGTGCAATTGTAAAGGTTAAGACATTTAATATATTGCGATAGATGTTTCAATTACTGAACGCTTCATACACGATCGATTATGACGTGTATAGCGTTGTTTAGGACACAGTCGGTAACTAAGAAACGTGACCCTTTGTTACTTGACCGCCAAGCTGAATAGCTGCGTTTTTCTAACCTTCCAGTTCAATGGCATGATATAGCCATTTATATGTGTATTTTTGATGGACCAGGGTCAGTCCTAGAACTCAATATGAGAGGGAAATATATGGAGGTTAGTATTTAACTAGAATTCTCAGAAGGAGAAGAATAATCGTCAAATTCGTATGAATATATTCAGACTCGCAGTCTCACTGTCGGCAGGTAGCCATGTCTATCTGCTCGTGCATATAGCTGTGACGTTCTGACGACAATACTGCATTGTATCCTTATAACGGACATTGACACATAACCAGCAGTCTACGTTGTTGATTAATTTATGCATTACTTATATGGACTTACGCTCTACCCCTATTGGAATTGATCATCATGTATGTATCACTGTGAATAAATGTATGGACTCAATGAACCGACTTATCACGTCAATGGAATTACAAGTTCAATATAATTGCAACTTTCAAATGTTTGCTCACACGTTTTTCTACCCCACCCCGCATTCGCGTAAAGCAACACCAATTGACACGATGAAAATCTTGAATGAAATCATATAAGAACTCAACTAACATGGCCAGGATTTATAACCACTTTATTGACATTATATGGAACATTGTTGTCAAATTGAATGTTCCAGAACAACAGAGAAGATCGCCTTCAACAGATGGTGTCCATTGATTGGGGATCGAAAAAAAAAAAAAATTCGGAAATTAACAATTGTTTACATTTGAAGGACGATCACATGATGTGCTGAATTATGACCTATGACGCATAGTTACCACAAGAGGTCAACCTTACTTCACCAAAGTTCGTGTACATGCCATACAAGTTGACAGCAGCAAGCCTAGTTTCTACGGAGGAAAAAATAACAAAGTCAACGAATAAACCCTGTATATGCATCAAGAGCAAACAGTCAGACATACTTCTACACCGTTGGTGCATACCGTCATCGACAAGAGTCCGAACTGAGCACAAAAGATACGTCATTTAAGTGTGACCTTTGTCGGTCGATAAATAACAGTGCTGAGTCCATTTTGCTTTGATCAGGCATGTCTATGTATTTTCATGTATATATGTTAAATTTGTTTTCCATCGTATGTATTTGTTACTAATCGTGGGCCGGTTGGAGGGAACTGAAATCTCTGGGGAATGTCGCGAACAGCTGACCACCTAGATTTCAGTCGTTCTTAGGGAACTTAAACGATTGCATTTTTGGAAGCCCCACTGAGGTTTGCCATTGGACGACCTGTCCAAATTTGCTACCGTTTGACGATTTGTGTTAGCTGTACTGTCCCGTAGATAACTGGTGTATTTTATTCGTACTCAGTTAATAATTTTATTCAGTTCTGTACCATGTTCGTTACTACTCGTCCAGTCTCCTCTGACTATCATTTATTTTATGATTGTTAAATTTTCGTCCGTTATGAGTCCTGTGACGTCATCATTTTTCGCAGTCATTTTTTTTTTGTGTGTACTTTGAATATTCAGTTGACCTCGGGTCAGACCTTGACCCTTCATTTGGCTTGTGACATTTCCGCTTATTTTATTTAGTTCATAAATTCATTTTTTAATTGTCAAAATGTCTTGTTTGCGTCTTAACATTGTTTGTACCCTTTAGTTGCATCATTGTTTTGTTTGTCCTCATAATATATATTAATACTACATTAATAATATGATATTATATGCAATAATACACTTGTAATTTAATTTAATTAATTTTTTCTGATAATTAAGGTTAATATGGGACATTGCATAATTATGCAGTGATAGTCCAAGAAAGTAGCACTACAATTTATCAGAGATGCCTAGGGCATAATAATATAATATATATATTGACAAAATAAAATAATCTTATAGCTACCTTTGAGGTAATAGACCCATTGTATATTATTTAATATACTTTTCTGGTACTAAGAGAGTGACTTAGTACATTGAACAATATAATTACTAGGAATTATACCCAACATTATTGGATATTGAGATTAATTGTGTGATATAATTACATTATATTTAACAGATATCATAACTATTTATGATATAGTATTATTTAGATACAATATTGTTACAAAATATTGTCTATTATTTGAACTTAGACATTAAGTTCAGTACTATTGTGATTACTTATATTGAGTATTTCTAAGTTGAGTAAGTATAATAATTACTCTGAAGCTACTATTGACTATTTTAATCAGTAATTATCAATAATTACTTACAGATAAAAGTCAAAATGCTTACTATAGACCATTTCGTTAAAATTGGTCGGGAATATGGTTATAAATCTCAAGAACTTCGTCAGTTTGCTGAATCAGAACTGGAAAAATATGAAAGAAAAGAAGAAGAGAAAAAAGCTGCATTAAAGAAAGAGGAAGAGGAACAAAAGGCCGCATTAAAGAAAGAGGAAGCAGAACGTGAGATGAAGCAAATTGACAAGGAAAATAGATTGAGAGAGATTGCTCAACGTGAAAGAGAAGAGCAAAGAACAATCGCCAAACAGGAAGAAGAGAATAAATTGAAACGAGAGGAAATTATTTTACAACAAGAAATGGAATTGGCGCGTATTAAATTGGAGACAGCAAGATTACAAGCACAAAGTGCTGATGCAAACCAGAATAATAACGCACAAAATGGATCATCATCCAGCCAACCTAAACATTTCTACAACTTTAAATTACCCACTCTCAACTTGAACGTGGACGACCTTTCATCGTTCCTGTCACGTTTTGAACAGACTTGCAAAACAAACCATTTGCCTGAAGAGTCATGGGTACTCAAGTTAAATGAATTCTTGGTTGGAGAACCATTGACAGCTTCTCAAAATGCTGACCCATCAATAGCTAATAACTACGGTGCTATTAAGTCCTTGCTTTTACGAAGGTTTCACCTGGACGAGGAACACTGTAGGTTGAAATTTAAGGGAATTTTACCTGAATCTCCAAAGGATTTTGCAGGATTCATTGCGAATATACGCAATACATTTAATAGATGGGTTGAACTGGCAGAAGTCAACAAATCATACGACAAATTAGTTGATTTACTACTGCGGGATAAGGTATTATCTTCGGTTAGCCAGCCATTTTTTGCATATTTGCAGGAGCGTAAACCTGGTACTATGGATGAGTTAGAAAAAATTTCTTTAAACTACTGTTCGGCACATCCGAATGCAACCATTTCTAACTCCTCATTAAGAGAACCTCTACCTGTGGCGTCTAATATGGCCTACAATCACAATAACAAACAAAGACATCACAGTGTAGACAGAAGCAGGTTCCAAAGAAATCACAATGTTAACTTTCAGAAGGGACATAATAATGATTTCAACAATAAAAATGAGTTCAACAGAGGTAGATCACGAGATAGAAATTATTCACCTCAAACAAACTACCACAATGGTCAACATAACACTCATTATAATCGATCACATACTCCCAATAATAATAATAACTGGAATGGTAATAATCATGGCTCGAGACATCGAGATAATAGTTACTATAGAGGGCGACGAGATAATTTTAACAATTATACTCGGAATCGATCTCATTCTCGGGGATCATCTCATTACAACCATAATACAGGGGCGGCAGTTACAAATAATACTACCCCTACAGCTCAGGTCCCACTTGACAATAATACAACACAGTCTTCTGCTGCATGTTTTGCTATTAATTATAATGTGGCAAATAGTTGCCAGCAATGCAATCTTATTTTTCAGAAGGCGAAAGAAACAGTGCTTAACTGCGGACATATTATACCACAGGTAGGTCTTGCAGTCAACGATGTGTGATAGGGTGGGCGAGATGATGATGATGATTATATTGTGATTGTGATATCACTCTCTTGTCACACTCGCACCGACCCGAACAACAATAAAACTCTTGATTCTAGAGGCAGGGGCTATATTTATTTTTACAGCCCATTCAGTGACAAAGCAAACATTAAACAAATAAACTAGCGAACATCACAAAACCCAACAAAACAAAACACCCAACAGTGCCCGATGCTAATCTGAAGAAGCAAACAAAGCACAGAATAGTTAAAATCATAATATAATACTGAATGAGAAACACCACGCTCTCACCTGTCAAACTGTCCTACGCCGCCACCTGACACACTCAACTATCACACACACACACACACACACACTCATGTGTGTCATCCAATGCGACTAGTAAGGTGTTGTGCGTGGGGCTGGCAATCTCACCATGTAACACAGGTTGCTACGGAAACCACTACTGCAAGAGCACACACTCAGCTATCACACACACACACACTCATGCATGTCGTCCAATGAGACTAGTAAGGTGTTGTGCGTGGGGCTGGCAATCTCACCATGTAACACAGATTGCTACCGAAACACTACTGCCCTAGCATATGAATACTTAATATGGAGGCAAACCACACTGTTGGCCCCATGCTCCCTCAGGAGCGGAGAAGAGAAATATATACCTTGAAGTGAGCCCACGTGCTCTCACAACCATTCCTCACATAACCATAATTAAATAATCATAAAATGGACATAAAATAATATTCAATTATATGTACAACAAATACTCTCAATAACGAGAATAAACCACCACCTCACAACTGGTCTATCTCAATATTCGTTACTGCATTCGGAAGCATGTCGTATGTGACGACTGGTGCGACTGGGAATCTCATCACATGAAACACATCGTTACCGAAACAACCACTGCAATAGCATAAAAATGCTTCTTGTCGGCTTGTGATAGACACCAGCCACATTGGTGTTTCCATGCTCCGCCGGGAGCAACCAGAGAAACACATGTCTCAACAAAGGAGTGGCCTCGCGCTCTCCAGAAATCTAAATACATATTCTCACCTCACAGTAACCCATTAAATATATACAGTAGAATTATGATAAGTAGGCTATCGTGAAATACACTCAATTACTTTTACATTAGAAAAATAAAATATAATTATTCTCGACTTAAACCAAACTGGAACTAAATACACAACGTGTCACATGGCGTAACATTATAGGTTTACCACGCGGGGCGTGTTATTCGCCGCTTTTTATACAGTCCTCGCCACGTGGCTACAATCTTGCTATTGTTAATCTTATCTACATTCCCGTGAAATAGCTTCATACTATATCTGCCTTTCTGATAACATTTCTGTCCAGTTTCATGTATAAAATACTCTCCTACTAAATTTGCCCGGTCTGATGGATGAAATACTTGATACTAAATTCTCACATCTGGATTTAGGCTTTGCGTGCCTAATAAAACCTATCAAACATTATTTTCACTCATCTATCATTCTTCAAGACTAAATCATAATGTCCTAAAAAGACATTTCCTTTGGAAACACATCTATCTATTTCACTAAACATTAAAACAGACTCGTGCTGAATATAATTCTAGAATTATATAAAATTAATTCTAATTTAAATTAACTCACGTGCTCAATGCATTTACAGTTTGGCTCTGTCGTCTGTTCTCTCTGGCGGCTGATACTAGGAAAGGTCCGCTGGTAGCTCGCTATCTCTTTTTATAGGCACTAGGCTAATCACTCACTTTACTGCGCTAGGCGTATTAATCTTGACTACTTAAATATCACACGCGATTATCGCTTAGGAATAGCGAAAACACAAATAAAACCTACAGCTATTTAATATAACACAATTCTACACCACAACTTAATTTAAATGCATTATTATGGCATTTTCATCAATCTTCTACTTCAGATTTTTCACAACCCAGGCTCGCGCCGTCACGTGATCTGACAGTCACGTGGGCCGACCGAAAATATATGGGCGACAAACATGCCTTGAACTGAAGTGGGGGTGGGGCCTCAGGGGTGTCTTCCCGGCCCATCACATATGGAACAGGCCTATTAATTTTTAACAGAGGATTAGTTAATGGATCCGTCGTCTCAGTGTTGAGGGATTCGGGATCCACAACGATTGGTGTACGACAGTCGCTGGTACATCCTAGCTGTGCAACGGGGGAATATGTCCGTTGCATGACTTTTGGTGGAACAAGAGTTTTACCCCACAGCTATTATTCATGTTAACACTCCTTTCTTCACAGGGAACGTAAAAGTATGTATGCTAAAAAAGCCTATAGCTGATTTGATGGTCGGTCGTATACACGGCAGTAAAGATTGTACTCCAGATGAGATTATAGAATGGGAGAAACATAACCTATGCACTGGAAACGCCGTGACGACTAGAGCGCAGACTCAACTCATGGAGAAAGTTGATGATAATAAAATGGATGCAGACAACCAAGAGGAATTTGTAGTCAATTCACCTATTGACAGGGAAACATTTGCAACCAAACAAAAAGAGGATAAATCTTTAAAAAAAATTTTTAAGTTGGTTGATAAAGTTGACAATCTATCCTCAGGTAATAATAACAAACATTGTTTTGTTATTAAAAATGACATATTGATTAGATGTTTTAATGACAAATCACAAATGAAACAACAAGTTATGGTCCCATATACTTTTAGACGGAACATTCTTCAACATGCACATGACTCACATTGTGCTGGACATATGGGATATACTCGAACACGATCTCGAGTACTGTCTTCATTCTTTTGGCCAGGGGTGTCAAGAGATATTTCGCAGTATGTACGTTCCTGTACTACATGCCAAGAAGTGAAAGCACGTGGAGCTTTTCACACGGCGCCTATTCAGGCTTGCGATATCTCAGTGAGACCTTTTGACAAGATGGCAATAGACATTATTGGTCCATTGCTACCATCGGCCAGAGGACATAGATTCGTCCTTACGTGCATTGATTTGTGCACACGATGGCCAGAAGCTATCCCATTAAAGACCACCACTACCACAGATGTAGCTGATGCACTACATCTCATCTTTTCTAGAATAGGGTTTCCTAGAAAACTTTTATCAGACCATGGGTCACAGTTTATATCTGACACCATGAAGGAAGTCATGAAAACTTGGGACATTGATAGGAATTTAAGTAGTATTTATCATCCTATGAGTAATGGTGCGGTTGAAAGACTTAACCGTACACTTAAACAACTACTACATAAGGTTACTGCTAAGCACCCTCATGACTGGGACAGAGTACTCCCAGCTGTTCTATTTGCTTATCGGGAGGTACCGCATGAACAAACTGGCTTCTCTCCCTTTGAATTAGTTTTTGGTGCTCCCCAAGAGGTCCTATGGGACTAATAAAAAACTTATTAATTGACGAGGAGATGACTCAGGACACTCAGTCATCTTATGAGTACGTAATTAATCTTCGGAAGAACATTATTGAGTCTTGCCAGTTGGCAACAGCTTTTTCTGAGGCTGCAAAAGCTAAGGCTCGATCTCTACAAAATAGGTCTCGACAATTACGCCAATTATTCCCAGGCGACGAAGCTTATGTGTTACTTCCTCACAATAACAATAAATTACTGATATCTTGGAATGGTCCTTACAAAGTCATTGATAAAATTTCCGACGTTGATTACGTCTTAGATATCAAGGGACACAAAAAGATATTTCATATTAACATGCTCAAGCAATTTCATACACGTCCTGAACACTTACAGTCAATTTTTCATGAACTAGATGACAACACAGTATCCACTTGTCATTATACTAACTTATCTGTCATCCAGGAAGAAGAATCTTCTTTTCCTGAGGTACAGTTACCGTTACCGGTACCAGTAGTTCAACCTACTGAATCTTGGCGGGATGTAACCATCTCTTCAACGGTTACACCGCAACAGCGTCTACAGATTGCTAATCTATTACAATCTTATCCAGATGTGTTGACCGACGTCCCGGGTCGCACATCGGCTATCAGTCATGACATTACTCTCAATGATGATACACCTATTCGTGTACATCCCTATTCTGTTCCTTTACATTTCCTTGCTAAAACTACTAAGGAACTTGAACAGATGTTGTCTCTGGGAATCATTGAGACTAGTAATTCGCCATTCTCTTCTCCATTAGTGATTGTCCGGAAGAAGGACAATAACATCAGACTATGTGTTGATTATAGAAAATTAAATGCTAAGACTATAGTTGACAGCGAACCACATCCACTTATTGACGACTTACTACCACGTCTATCCAACGCAACTATATTTAGTAAGATAGACTTAACTAAAGGTTATTGGCAGATACCACTGACCGAAAAGGCTAAGTACTACTACACCGCATTTTCCACTCCACAAGGTCTATACCAGTGGAATGTGATGCCTTTTGGGCTTGTTAATGCGCCAGCTACCTTCATTCGCCTGATGCGACAAATTTTATCAGGTAGACCAGACGTTATTACATATATTGACGACATATGCTTGTTTAGTTCGTCGTTTGAGGAACATGTTTCGGGACTTAGATATGTTTTTGACACTCTAAGGAATTATCATCTAACTGCTAAACCTACAAAGGTGCAAATCGCGTGTAATGAGATAACCTTTTTGGGACATATCATTGGATCGGGATATATTCGAACGTTACCTAGTACAGTCTCCAAAATTCTAAACATAGCAGTTCCTCAGACGAAGAAACAGGTCAGGAGTTTGTTAGGACTTGTTCAATATTACAGTAGATTCATACCAAACTTGTCATCCATCACGGCTGTATTGTCTTCATTGTTAAAAAAAAGATATGCCGGTGAAGGTGACATGGACTGGTACATGCAATGAAACTTTCAACAAAATTATAAATTTGTTCTCGCATGAACCAATTTTAAGACTTCCCGATGCTTCCAAAAGATTTTTCTTACGAACAGATGCTAGTAACTACGGCATTGGTGCATGCCTGCTCCAGAACCATGATGGCATTCTACATCCTACGTTATACATTTCAAGAAAGCTGAATCCGGCAGAAACAAAGTATTCAACAGTCGACAAGGAACTTTTATCTGTGATCTGGGCAATAACCAAACTTGAAAAGTTCTTGCTCGGTGCTCCCTTCACCATACAGACGGACCAACGTGCTGTAGCATCCTTGCGTCGATCGAATCATACAAGCCAGAAACTTGCCAGATATTCAATCATCCTACAGCCATTCGAGTTCTCCATTGAACACATACCTGGCACTGAAAATTGTGTGGCAGATGCATTGTCACGTAATCCTATTGACGACGAATAATCAACATTGACACTCTTAAACTATTTCAATCAGCACTACATTGGATTGAACGAAGTATCAACTATAAAGGAACTAACCTTGCCTTCAATTTAAACTTTATATACACTATATGCATCACAGAATTGAACTACAAGACAATCAAGGTATATATACTGACATTCGAACTTCGTCTAATGTCCATACACGATATACGAATATCATTGATCAATCATGGAACAATATCTGACGACAAGTCGAACTTATTATCCTAGGTGCACTTAATTCTTGGATGCTGGGATAAATGACATTTCTTTCCAACGTAAACGTTTGAACATTTTTGCCTAAAAGAATTCATCAGGATCAAGACTACGGATGGATCATCATATCCTATACTAATTAATTAGTTAACTTAACTTCTTAATTGAATTATTATCAATAAAATGAAATGTGAGAAAAAAATGAAATGAAAGAACAAAAAAAAAAAAAAAAAAAGAGAACGAAATATAAAAAGAAGAAATTATGAAAAGAGAAAATAAATCTCACACAAGTATTAGATTAATATTTTTTTTACCTATACGTTATTTAGTTAGTTAAATTAGACAGTTATTATTCACTAACACTTAACACACACAATTAAGTTAAAACTTATATTCGAATTTCTTTCTATTTCTTCTCACTTATTTTGTCTTTTTCTTCTCTCATAACATCGCGTTACATTAGAACCTTAATAATTTAACTCTTAATTTAATTAATTAATTTAATTTTAATTAGTCAAATTAATTCCTATATGACATACTAATACGACAGACCTTACTTTAATTTAATTTTATCATTCACTATTAACATTGGACATTTATTTAGTTGATATAATAATATGTATAACATTGATATATAATGTGATTTATGTTAGATGACTATGACAAATAGTTAGTTGACATGACCGCAACGCGGTTCTACTCAGAACATCGTCGGCCATATGTCACAATTGTGTTAAATTTTTTTGAAAAATTGTTAAGTCGGATAGATATTGAAAAAAAATCTATCGATTTTTTTTTCCCCCGGTGTACAGGGAATTGTTACGGTATATGATATTAACGCCGTCTGCTAAAGGTTACCAGACGTGCAATTGTAAAGGTTAAGACATTTAATATATTGCGATAGATGTTTCAATTACTGAACGCTTCATACACGATCGATTATGACGTGTATAGCGTTGTTTAGGACACAGTCGGTAACTAAGAAACGTGACCCTTTGTTACTTGACCGCCAAGCTGAATAGCTGCGTTTTTCTAACCTTCCAGTTCAATGGCATGATATAGCCATTTATATGTGTATTTTTGATGGACCAGGGTCAGTCCTAGAACTCAATATGAGAGGGAAATATATGGAGGTTAGTATTTAACTAGAATTCTCAGAAGGAGAAGAATAATCGTCAAATTCGTATGAATATATTCAGACTCGCAGTCTCACTGTCGGCAGGTAGCCATGTCTATCTGCTCGTGCATATAGCTGTGACGTTCTGACGACAATACTGCATTGTATCCTCATAACGGACATTGACACATAACCAGCAGTCTACGTTGTTGATTAATTTATGCATTACTTATATGGACTTACGCTCTACCCCTATTGGAATTGATCATCATGTATGTATCACTGTGAATAAATGTATGGACTCAATGAACCGACTTATCACGTCAATGGAATTACAAGTTCAATATAATTGCAACTTTCAAATGTTTGCTCACACGTTTTTCTACCCCACCCCGCATTCGCGTAAAGCAACACCAATTGACACGATGAAAATCTTGAATGAAATCATATAAGAACTCAACTAACATGGCCAGGATTTATAACCACTTTATTGACATTATATGGAACATTGTTGTCAAATTGAATGTTCCAGAACAACAGAGAAGATCGCCTTCAACAACATCTACGGAGACGAGGCACATTTTTTTTTTCTTGCACGCGAGATAAGTATTAATTCTTTTTTTTATATTCGTCGTGGGAGGTAGGGAGGTTGATCTGACGAACGAGATCCATCTCGAAGCCAATTCGGGCTCTTCGTCAGACGTTCTGTAGGGCTCGTCTTGTAAGTTTCAATTGAGCGATAATTCCGGTACAAGGCTAGAAACCTTGCCGAAGTTCCGATCGCTAATTGTTCCTTATAATAGTATCTGTTTAGCTGTTCCGTCAAGTTTTTATTGTTGTTCTCGTAGTTATTTTTACTCGTATTTCGTTTTATAATGAATTTTGTTTGTATTATGCGTCCTTCTAATCTTCCTGTCGTTCAGTTTTTTACAAAGCATATGTTTTTACACTGTGTTGTCAATTGTCTTGTGCATTATTGGATCGTAGATGTCATCGTAAATTTTTACGACATTCTATTTTAGTTCCACATTTTTATTTTATTTGATTTCTACGACTGTAGTCATTTGTCTTGATTATCGTGTCGTGTCAGTATTGTGCTATTGTCTGTCACGTTATTGCTTTCACACCATTTCATGTTATAAATTACATTATTGATTATTAATATTATTGCCTATTATATAACTTGATTTTACCGTTCTAGGACAGGAACGAAGACCACTAGTTGTAGTAACACTTTTAAGTAGTATTATTACATAATAATATTGAATAATGTCTACCTGGGAATATTTTATGTCCCAAGCTAAATCCCTTGAATTATTTAGGCAGTAAAATGACTCAGGATGGTGACACAACAAGAGAAATCCATACTAGAATTGCTTTGGCAGCTAGCGCCTTCAATAGATTATCTAACATTTGGAAATTACGATCATTGAATATACATACCAAGCTTCGTCTGTTTAATTCAAATGTTATCTCAGTGTTAACATACGGTTGTGAGAGTTGGAAAATAACAAAATCATTGGAGAACAAGCTGAATACATTCGAGAACAAATGTCTTAGAAAACTCATGAACATCAGTTGGAAAGAATTCAAGACTAATCGACAAATAAGAGAAGACTCTAGGCAGAAATATGTCTCCGACTATATAAGGAAAAGACGATGGTCATATATCGGTCATGTCCTACGAATGCAAACCAACAGAATACCACTACAGGCGCTCACTTGGGTTCCTGAGGGTAAGCGGAAAAAAGGAAGACCAAAAGAAACACTCAGAAGAACAATAATAAGAGAAGGAAGAACGTTGGGCCTAAATAATGTGCAAGAGCTAAGAGGAGTGGCGTCACAACGAACAACCTGGAGAGCACTGGTTTCTGCCTTATGCGCCGTGTTTGGCGCTTAAAGAATTTATTATTATTATTATTATTAAATCCCTTGGTATGACTCCTGATGAGGCAACAGCTTTTGCAGTTGTTGAACATGCCACGGCTCAGAGGTTTATGGTATCTCATGTACAGTATCTCATTAATCTAGGGAAATCCCGTGGTTTGTATAAAGAGAAGCTCAGAGAATTCGTAGAAGAAGAAAAAATTAAGAACCTACTCCAGGAAAAGGGTGTTGGCTACCCAACAGCTGTCTCTGTCACACACTCACTAGTCAACGGGTTCAAGCGCATGTTGGCTATTGCTGTTGAGACAGACTACACATTTAATGAAGCAGAAAGGATCAAGGATTTATTAAAGGAACAGAACATAAAAGTTTTGGATAAAAAAGTAGCAAATCTTGATTTGACTGATCAAGAGCTCAGGAATCTTCTATGTCAACAGGAGAAAGTGTCTCAGGAAAAACAGATAAATATTGAAAAATTACTCATGGAGAAACAAATGAAGTACGAACAACGAAATGACACGGGAAGGACCAATTTTTTGGATGATATTGCTGAAGAGAGCAAAATAGAGGAATTGTCGGAACTCCTGGAAGATAAGGAGCTAGTGATTAATAATTTAAACGAGAGAGTAAGGACTCTTACATTACAGGCCGAGGTTACCAATACAAACTTCACGTCCTTACAATTGGAGCTAGAAAATTCTAAGAAATTGTTGGTAGATGCATTAAAGAAGAATAATACAGATTTTAATGGCCAAATTCATGAGGAAGATTCTGTTTTTACTAAGAAGATTGATGAACTTATGACTAGTCATCATAGTGCTATCGAAGCACTCAAACTTGAACTTGGGCAGGAGAGAGCTAAGGCTTTAGATACTATCAAAACTCTCAAACAAGAAATTAGTAACCTTAAATTAGAAACTACTTCTCAGATAAAAAAATTGAGGTTGGATTTTAAAGATATAAAAATTAGAAAGGGAAATAATAAGAATGACAATATTTATAAGGGGAAACAATTCAAACAAACTGCTTCACTTATTGTTTCTTCGGGCCAATCTTCCAGATCAAAAGATTTTGGTAACAATAATTTTAAATATGATCAAGGAAATTATAATAAACAAAACTGGAGATCACGATCTCAGGGTCCACAAAACACACAAGGTTTTTGGAATAAGTCATTTAACCAACATCATAACTTTAATTATACAAATTATCGGACTCATCCAAATTTTAACTCAAGCAGAAAGGACAATAGTGGCAATTTTAATGCAAATAATCAGAATCGATCGCGTCTAAGAGATAGACCGTCGAGTAAGACACGTAGACATTCTAATGTCACTTTAAGTGATACACAGGCTAACAATGAACAGGGAAAAGGAGCTGAAACTCATAATGCTTTATCTTGTTCTCTTGATTGTAACCAGGTGAAAGATTGTTCAGAATGCTCGACTCTTTTCCAGCCCAAGGCGATCACGACGCTGCGCTGCGGACAGGTTTTGCCAAGTCTCCCGGCTGTGTGTACGGCCATTTCAGCTACACACGATGGACCGGGATGCCTTCAATTAAATCATGGATATTTAAATGGCATTCCATGCTCTCTTTTATTTGATTCAGGCTGCAGTGCTGTGGGAGTGCGGAACTCTTTGGTCGACCCCGCCTGTGCAACTGGAGAGACCATCCAATGTGTTACATTTAGTGGGACAGTGGAAACATTTCCCACAGCCATTATTGATTTAAATACACCATTTTTTTCAGGAAAAATCCACGCCTGTCTTCTTCCGAATCCAATTTCTGATGTCATTTTGGGTCGCATACATGATATAAAGGAATGTACCCCACAGCAAATTGCTGAATGGGAAAAGCAGCATATACAGGATGCCTATGCATTTAAGTCTATACCTAGAGTTGTGTCACATGCACATGCTATTAACATGTTGGGTAATGCTAATGTATCGGAATCTAGTAGTGAAAATGATTCCATGGTTCATTACGCCACTGTGGCTAATGGATTACAACCTTTACGACATGCTTCCATTCTTAAGAATGATATTAAGGTTTCAACGCAACCTGTGAAGACTAGTAAGTCATTCCGGGGGACATATACCTTCCCTCGACTTGATCAGCAGGCAACTGATCGTAAGAAAAAAGTTACGTTTGTGAAAAAGGAAAATGATGTTCCTAATAAAAATAAGAGTGGTTGTAACTCCGTTGGGAAAATTAATACCAATAAGGTTGCCTGTAAGATTTTAACTTTGCCCAGCATGCAGGTGTCTACGACATGCCGTACACCTACACCTTTGTCTGGCATAAGTAATAATAATCAAGTACAAAAGTATGGTACATTTAAGAATAATCCTAAAGGTATAAATAATAAATATTATAACGTACCTAAGAGGACTAATGTTACCCATCAACCTTGTTCACATTCTTGTGACTACAGTACCACTTATATTGGTAGAGGTGCATCTTCTCGCACCATCCTTGTGCAAAATCTGCCTCAGCGAACTAGTTGGCAAGCACTAGGAGATTTTCTCAACCACACGGCAGACGTTAGGTTCGTGCGTCTGTTACCTCATACCAATAACAGGTATGGTGACGCCGTGGTTACTTTTAGGACCAATCGAGATGCTCGCATGGCTATCGAGCGGGACAATGGTGTGTATTTCCACCACCATTCTCTCCGATTACAATTGGTTCCTGATTCTGCGTCACTCAGATAGTAACCTACTATATTGGATTTTGATTTCACATTCTTTGATGACTCAGCCTATGCAGTCATCATCTCTTTCTTGTAATGGTTATTTGTTCTTTTTCTAGTTCTCATGAACTTTTCCTATGGAATTTTATGCCATTCGGAATATGAATGCGCCAGCTACCTTTGTACGCATGATGCGCCGCATATTGTCTCATCGTCCCGATGTCATTACTTATATAGATGACATCTGTCTTTTCAGTGACTCTTGGGATGAACATATTCATGGATTAAAAGCTTTACTTTCTACCTTACGGGATTATAACTTAACAGCGAAACCTTCAAAGGCTTTTGTCGGTTTTCATGACATCTCATTTCTGGGTCACCGCATAGGTCATGGTTTCATGTATACAGAAGACAGTAACGTCTCTAAAATTTTAAACATCTCAGCACCTAAGACAAAAAAACAAGTTAGGTCGCTTTTAGGACTAATACAGTTCTATTCAAAATTCATCCCTCATTTGTCTACTATAACTGCACCTTTGTCGTCTCTACTGAAGAAAGGCACATCTAATGTAATAAAGTGGTCGCAGGATCACCAAACGGCGTTAGACTATATAAAACGATTTTTTTCAAATGCACCTTTTTTGAGGTTGCCTAACAAAAATCTCACCTTCATTCTTCGCAGTGATGCTTCTTCCTACGCTATCGCTGCAGTTTTGATGCAGGAATATAACGGCACCTTATTTCCGGTGATGTACGTGTCCAGAAAACTTACGGAGAGCGAACTCAAATACTCCGTTCTCGATAAGGAGCTCCTCGCATTAGTGTGGGCAATCACAAAACTGGAACGTTACCTTCTCGGTTCATACTTTGTGGTGGAATCTGACCAGAAAGCTCTTACCGCACTGAATACAAAGAACGTTAAATCATCCAAGTCAGCGCGTTACGCTATAGCGCTTCAACCATTCAATTTTGAAATACGAGCTATTCCTGGAGTGAAGAATGTGTTCGCAGACTGTTTGTCGAGATGCCCAAGCGAACTTGTCGAAAATAAACCACTTCCAGATGTTGAAACATCCTCACCGATAACATGAATAACTTTGTACATTATCATTGATTGTACATCTATAAAGACTGGTTATATAACTGAAGTATTCGTATAAGTATAACTTTCATGATATACTTACTTGTGGATTATAACATTACTTCTTGTGTGGTAACATTTTGTTAGTGCGGGAACATTGATACTATAGTAACGTTTTATTAGAACGGGAACAGTGGTATTAGAGTAACGTTTTATTAGAACGGGAACATTGGTACTACAGTAACTTTTTATTAGTATGTAAACATTGTTAAGAGCGACAAATATACATTTGTTATTCCTATGGAACATATTACACTACATATCGTGTTCGAGAATATATTTTATCGTGTATGGAACATTTAGAACATCATCTCGTCAATTACTAACTAGTTGTAACTGAACATTGACTTATTGATAGTGATCTTGTAATTACTTAGAATATATTAGTAACTGGTTATTTGTTGGTAATTAAGAAATATATTAATTAGAATAATTCAATTTAATCTATTTAATTGATTATGGATCACACACATACTAACTTTCTTAGTTGTCACGTAATACCTACATTCACGGGTCTTAGTTATGATATCTCACTGTTAGATCACTAGTCAACCGTACTAGTGTTAGAAAACATTAAGGTTGTTGATTCTTAAAGTGTTTAATTTTGCATTGCTTCATTTTTGCACATTGTATTTTCAATTTCTCTGTTTTATTGATTCTCTTGTCATTGATCATCATCAGTGTTGCTGTTCATTTTCATTTTTGAAATCATATGTTTCAAATTTTTTTGAAAACTTAGTTGAATTTTATTATCATCTTTTTTTTAATGGTTTTTTTTCATTTTTCATTTTCAAACTTGTTTTTACTTCGAATATTACCACATCGTTCCAAAGTAGGTCGATGGTGGATGTGTGCTTTAATGCATACTATCATTTAGTTATATTGATTTCGTTTAATATTCTTTTCTTAATATGATGTAACTTTATGCATTTCATATATCTTGTTGTAGTTTTGACTCACCTCTCTCGGGTACTAAGTTCAAAAAAAATTAATAGAATTAATTTTTTTAAGGGGAGGTGATAAGGGAGCTGTTACGTACATTTATTACCTAAGGGGGTAGTCTTCGGTCCTGCCATATGTACGCACCAGTTTTATATAGTTATATTATTTGTGCGTTCGATTGATTCACGCACTGACGTGCACAATGCAGTGTGAGTTGCTTTGGACGCACGGGTAACCTAGTTTAGGGATTGTGACGTCATGTTTTGAACGGGGTAGTTCGGACCTTGTTGATGTCCGAGATATATTTTCTTGGAAATTGCTGGCAAGTTTGAAGAAGCCATTATGTTATATTGATTCTACTGGTATTCATGATGAAACCTATAGTAGAAGTATCAAGTAAGTGTCGCCCCAGGTCATATCAAATATTTATTGAATTAAATTAAATTATTAGGCTGCTCCTAGTTTGATCTAGCGGGAATTCATCATAGCATGTCATTCCTAGAATGGACAGACGGAGTCGTTAGCCCTTTTGAATTACCGTAGAGGGATGATACCTACGAGTGAACGACGTTAATTGATTCGTATGCTTCACATGTTTTATATGCCGTATTTTGTCAATGCCAAAGTCGTGGCATGGATTTTGTGGAGAGGTTAGTTAAAACCCAAATACTAACCCAGATGTAGCTTCATGTTTACGCCATTGATAGTATGTTTTGAACCTACGTGGTAGGAAGGAAGTCTTGGATCAAGACAGTTTTTGTTGGATGAATGCGGGATTCAGTGATATGGGAATACGTATTTAGTTGGATTGTCCTCAGACAAGGTCAACGGACATTTATATCTTACTGTTTCAAACTTAGCATGAACATTACTGGATTCTTATTACGTGAATGTAAGGAAGGTGTTTGAAAGGGATCTACCGCTATACCTGACCACCATAATAGATGTACATAATTTTTGTCAGCGTATCATTACCATGCATCCATGTTGATTGTCTCCGTCAAGAACATTGTTTCGTATTGTCGAACGTATACTGTCAATAAATGATGTTAAACTGTACCACCCGCCTTACAGTTTGCTTCAGTTCACTTCAGTTCACAGCAGGCCTTGGTGGATGTGCCTGAAGTTATGCATCGTTATCTGTTGAACTAATTTTGACAGTTTATTTGGATTCGCGTCTTATCAGCACGATCTTACCGTCATATGTAGAGACCCCTGCAGAAAAGGTCCTAACAGTAATTGGTGGATACATAAGGAGAGTGCAACACGCACATATTACAAAAATCGATATGGCTATTTAATATGGAAAAGATATAGACATTCATTCATTTGTGTATGAAAATGCTGTCTATAGTAAAGCTAGATAACTCATGATTGATTTACACTTTTGATCATAGGAGTAATCAATCGTGATATTGATTCGGCGTATGGATATGACACCCATGTCCGTACTTATTTGTTAGGGCCAGAAAATATATTAATTTGCTTATTATGTTTATGGCCTGAATTCATATGTATTACATATTATTAGTACAAGTAGAATCAGTCCTATATTGTATATTTTTGATGGGTAGGCAGGACTATATTCTTGTTATGCCGCTCTAGCGGAAGTATGAGTTGTCTTGACAAGTCGTGATGAGTTCCGAGGTACCGTTTACAATGGCGGTTACGCATTTTCCAGGGCTGGTATATTCTTCAGTAAAAATGATTTACGAAGTGGTTTTTCTTCTGTAGGAGATTGTGTCTCTACTAGAGCTTGTGTTAGAGACTCTCCTAATGTACGGTACCATGTATGATTCGGACTCCAGGTAATTCCAGACCCTATTTTTGATGATCTCATGTCGGTTAGACTTAGCTGGAATTTTGTGCTTCGCAACGCTAGGGTCATGTTTGTATCGACGAAGATGACGGGCTTCCATATAGCAGTTATGTCTACGTGAAGTAACTGGATTACTGTAGAACTGTTTGGAGAAACTTTAAGAAATTATTCTTATACATTTCAAATTAACTTTGGCTTAGATATACCCTCCTGTGAGTGAGTGAGCGACAACTCAGGAAGGCGGCCATGTTACATTCCTGTCATCATATTTTTGAATCACTGTCCAAAGAACGGGCATGTATCTTATTATTCGGACAGTGGCAAGGAGATCTCAATTTTGATAGAAACCCCTTATCGTGGTTTCATAATATGATGTACACTGTGAACATAAAGCCACTTTAGTTACTTACCGATCCGCCTTCACTGACGCGCTTAGTCAGATAGGGGATGCGGCCATTATGTACCATGACATTAGAAGCTATTGATGTACTACCCAGTATTTATGAATGTGTCATGACTTGGGATCTACTATGTATGCCTGCAAATTGATGTGTCAACCTGTACCCATGATTTACTCGTTATGTCCCAGTGTGTGCGTCTAAATAAACTGTGTAAACAAAGATTCCAGCAGTCTGCATTGGTGCCTTGTAGACACAAGTGAATGAGTGTTTAGATTGGTCAGAACACGAACAGTACACCATTCGCGTTAATCACACTCTACACTTCTACTCCATATCTACACCATCCTGCGTCGGTTGAATTGACCAAGTTTAGGGCCTGCTTCCCCTGGAGCCTTAGAGGGAAACTACTGCTTACAGCTGCCTTTGCCTTCCCTAACTCAGGACTAGGGTGAGTTACCCATTTACAGCTGGGTAGACTGGAGCATGCCTGATCTCAACAACTCTGTACACTACAATGGACATATACAGTAGTGACACCACAAACAACATGTTACAGTGATTGATAGTGGAGCTTTACAGAAGAAAGAGAATACACCACAACACTTCTTTACAGACTGACACTTTACAGTGTGAGAGAACTTTACAGTGGTGAGCCAGATCCCTGGGTCCAGCCTACGCAGTTTTGTTGTGTTGAGAATCACATTTTACAGTTGCAAGAACATTTGTTTGACCACATCAACACCAGTAGGACAGCTATACAATCAATGTCAGCTTGACCTGTTCTGACAAGTGTAGCAATATCTGGGTCAGCACTTGTTGACATTTGGCACAGTACAGTCAGTGTTCTAAACTAGTGATTGTTTAGCCTGCTGTAATAGAAGAGGAATGTTGAACATAATGTGCAAATTTCATCGGTGGATCTTCTTATGTGCTCAAAAAAATTGAACAGTGTAACAATTAGAAAGCAAATCTATTACTCAATAAAGTGGTAGTCTAATTTGTTAAAACTGAGCATACAGTACAATACATTACAACTGCAACACATTTCAGTATATAATGTACACATTTATGATTTATATGTATTTATGTTTATATATTATTTGTTGTATGTGTGATTGTTATGTGTTTGCGGGCCTGGATGGGAGGTGACTAGAACAGGAAATACCAAGTGATATTGGTCTTGTTCTGGCGTTCTATAGGGAGCAATTTCTTAATTGAAATTTGCATGCAACATAGTTTGCAAATATTTGGTTAGTTGTGACGACTGTTTCATATTTGTATTTGTAACATTTTTCTGTTCTTTATTTTTGTTTGATTTGTTTGTATAATTGTAGGTCTCATCTTTCCTTTCATTTCAGTTCTTTACACCCTTATGTTTATACACTGTGGCGTTATTTGTCTTGTTATCTTATTGCAGTTATCATCACAGATTCTGTGATCATTTTTTTTTCATTTCTCCTATTTAATTTAATTTGATCTCTGCAAATGTTTTCAGATTGTCTTTTCTTGTTTGTCCTTTGTAATGTCTTTAGTTGACATATGACATAGGAGGTATAGTTGAATACACTTATATTATAGTACAGATCAGTACTTTATGATTACTATTGTTATAAAACAAAGTGTACAAGACCTTTATAAGGCTTGTCTCCCAAAGTGATTGGTATAGGAAATATTATTTTCCACAGGTACTCAAGTGATCATTGATTACATTAAGGTATACAAGACCTTTATAAGGCTTGTCTCCCACAGTATTTGAGATATACAGTTATTGTTTTCCACAGGTACTCAAGTTATCATTGGTTATATGATAAACAAAATAACCATACAGGTTTTTTCACTAAGACTAAGTCTATGATATAGACTTGTCTCCCATTAAAGTGAAATAAGGTAATTTATTTACTTTTTCAGGTTTCTGATTTAAGAAGACAAGATGTCTACATTAGATTACTTTATTGCACAAGGAAAATCTCTTGATAAGACTGGAAAAGAGTTAGAAGAATGGGCAACTGCTCAATTTGCTATTGTATTAAAATCAGAAGAGAAAAAACAAAAAGATGAGAATAAATGGAAAGCAGAAGTTGAACAAAAGAAGATAGATGCTGAGAATTTCAGATTGCAGATGCAAGCTGAGGAAAGAAAAGCTGCGGCTGAGGAGAGAAAACTTCAAATAGAAGAAAAAAAATTAGAAGCTGCTGCTGAAGAGAGAAAAGCTGCTGCTGCTGCTGAAGAGAGAAAAGCTGCTGCTGCTGCTGAAGACAGAAAAGCTGCTGCTGCTGCTGAAGACAGAAAAGCTGCTGCTGCTGCTGAAGAGAGAAAAGCTCTGGCTGAAGAAAAAAGATTAGAAAAAGAAGCTGATGCTGCTGCTGCTGATCTAAAGAAATTGCAGATGCAAGTGGAGGAAAGGAGATTTGATGCAGAACAGAAGAAATTAGAAGCTGCTGCTGCAGCTGAACAGAAGAAATTAGAAGCTGCTGCAGAACAGAGAAGATTAGATAGAGAAGCTGAAGAGAGAAAAGCAATAAGAGAACATGAATTTGAGTTAGAGAAATTAAAATTGACAAGTATGAGTAATGTTAATCAGGCATCTAGTGGTAATGTTAAACCCTTTGTGTACAAGGTCAAGGTACCAGCGTTCAACCCTGCCAGTGATGACATAACATTTTGGCTTTCTAGATTTGAACGGGCTTGTCGAGCTCATAATGTTGACAAATCACAGTATGTGAATCAGTTGTCTGAAAATCTAAAAGGGGAGTCTCTGAGTAAGTTATATTTCGTTGAAGAGGCCGACAAGGATAATTATGATGCTATTAGGGCATCTCTGATAAAGAAATATCAGCTGCCTGAGGAAGGTTATCGTCTTTTGTTTAAAACAATGAGACCGGAAGTAGGTGTAGAATTCTCAGAATTCATCTCAAAAGCACAAATTACACTTTCACGATGGATTGAATTATCCAAAATAGAGAAAACATTTGATGGTCTTACGGATTTATTGTTAAGAGACAAGGTCATGTCTTCGGTAAATAAATCATTCCTAGAGTTCTTACATGAGCGTAAACCTAGTACATTAAAGCAAATGGAAGAATATTGTGACCAGTATGCCACAGCACACCCTGACATGATTCTTAGTAACTCTAACATTAAAGAGAGTATGCCAGTTGCTTCGGCAACAGAATATAATCAGAATTACTCACACAAATTCCAAGGAGCTAAAAATAAATTTGATAAAAAGGTTAATTGGAATAAGTATCAAAACCAAGATAACCACTCAAATCAGGGTTCTTCTTCGAAGAACTGGAATCGGGCTGATAGTCCTCGACACGCGAGGGGTACCCATAATTTTAGACATTCTCGAAAGGGGAGTAGCTATAGGAACTACCCAAGTGCTTCATGGAGAGAAAAGAACCAATATTACAGGGATACTCAGTATAATGAGCGTGATGATTATGATCATGAATATTATGATTCAAACCCAAATAGGGGTTATAAAAGAGGAAATAATAATTTATAGAGACAATTATAACCGAGGTAGATCACAACACAAAAGACATGGTAAATCTTATTACCAGGCTAACTCTGCACAACAGGAGTTCCACGACGCCGGTAATCAGAATAATGATAAAAAAGACTCCAATAGTGTAGCAAATTCCGCTTTCGATTTTGCTAGAGCATCTGAGTGTTCGCAATGCAAAACATTATTCGATCCAACCACAGTTTCTACTTTAAGCTGCGGTCACCCGCTTCCCGCTCTCCCTGCGTCAATCGCGCATAATGGAAGGGGTGCTCTTGTTTTCAATAGAGGCCTAATAGATGGTACTCCGGTATCAATTCTTTTCGATTCGGGGTGCACTACCATCGGAGTGAGGCAATCACTCGTAAATCTTTCTCGAGCTACAGGCAATGTAGTCAAATGTGTAACATTTGGTGGCACATTGGAGAAGTACTCCACTGCCATTATCAATATTGCTACGCCTTTCTTTACAGGAGAGGTGCAAGCATGTCTCTTGCCGAATCCGATCGCTGATCTTATCATCGGTCGCATTCATGGAGTGAAAGAATGCACTCCACAGCAAATTTCTAATTGGGAAAATGTTAATATGCAATCTGCTAATGCAGTAATCACTAGGGCTCAAGCTCTTAATATGCCACAATCTTCACATTCTGAAGATAATGATGCGCAGATCCAAGATGATCCCTTGGAGATTTCCCATGATTCCTTTATAAAACAGCAGGAAGATGATCCTACTCTAAAGAAATTCTTTACTCTGGCAACAAAAGGTGATCCGAATAAGGATACAAATCGTAAATCTTGGATTACGATGAAGAATGGCGTACTTGTACGTATGGTACAAGACTCCGCTAAGTCCATTCATTCTCAAATCCTTGTGCCTAAAAATATGAGAGTTAAAATCTTACAGCACGCTCATGATTCGCAGTGTGCTGGACATATGGGTTTTTTCCCGTACTAAAGCTAGAGTTCTTGAATCTTTCTTTTGGCCTGCTGTGAATAAGGACATACGAATCTATTGTCGATCTTGTAAAGTATGTCAAGAGATTAAATCCAGAGGTCCACGCCATGATGCACCTATTCAGGCTGCAGACATTCCCATTCGACCATTTCAAAAAATGGCGATAGACATCATTGGTCCATTTAAGATAAAGTCTGCTAGAGGACACCAATTTATTTTGACGTGTGTTGATATGTGCACACGTTGGCCGGAGGCTGTTCCTCTAAAGAGCATAACTACTGCTGATGTCGCAGATGCTCTTTGGTTAATATTTTCTCGTCTGGGATTTCCAGCAGAAATATTATCCGACCATGGTACCCAACTCATATCGGATACCATGTCTCAAGTAATGTCGACTCTTAAGATAGAGAGATCGCTGAGTAGTATTTATCATCCTATGTCCAATGGGATGGTGGAACGTCTGAATAGAACTCTGAAAAACCTACTAGGTAAGATAACAGAAGATCATCCTCAGGATTGGGATAGGGTTTTACCCGCGGCTCTCTTTGCATATAGAGAGGTCGCCAACGAACATACAGGATTTTCTCCCTTTGAACTTGTCTTTGGCGCGAAACCGCGAGGTCCTATGTCCTTACTTCATGATCTTATAACTGCTGATAATATTGTCGATGACACAAAATCCTCTTATGAATATGTCATCGCACTTAGACACAAGATTATTGAAGCATGCAAATTGGCAACTGCTTCTTCTGAATTTGCGAAACAGAAGGCAAGGGAATTTTGCCAATAAAAAGAGATGCTTGCGACAACTTTGTCCAGGTGACAAAGCATTCGTCTTGCTACCTTGTAGGGAAAATAGACTTCTTATTTCTTGGAAAGGTCCGTACGATATAATATCAAAAGTTTCCGATGTTGACTATATCGTCGATATTGACGGGAAGCGTAAAACCTTCCACATCAACATGCTCACGGAATTCCATGAACGTCCGGATTATTTACAACCTGTGTTCCAGGCAACGGACGATTTTCCAGTCCAACATGGACAGTACTCATCTCTGTCAGTAATACAGGATGAGGAAACGAGTTTCTCGGATGTAAATCTACCTTTTCCAATGATTCCTCTTCACTCTAATGAATCATGGAAAGATGTTGCAATTTCTCCCGAATTATCTCCAGGAGAGCAGAAACAAGTTTCTACTATGTTAGAACAATTTCAGGATGTCCTTACTGACATTCCTGGTCAAACTGATGTCATTCAACATGACATTATTCTTACTGACCATAGTCCTATAAGAGTCAGACCGTATCCTATCCCGATACATTTTCAAGCACAGGTAGAGAAAGAGTTGGATGAGATGATAGAGTTAAAAATTATTGAACCATCCACATCAGCATATTCTTCGCCGATGGTTATTGTACGAAAAAAAGACAATAACATACGTCTTTGCGTGGATTATCGCAAATTGAACCAAGTGACGAAATTTGATGCTGAACCTATGCCTTTACTAGAAGAGCTACTTACGAGACTATCGAATTCTCATTTCTTTACTAAACTCGATTTGTCTAAGGGATATTGGCAAGTTCCATTATCCGAACACGCCAAACCGTTTACTGCTTTTTCGACGCCTAGGGGTCTATTCCAATGGAATTTCATGCCTTTCGGTCTTATGAACGCCCCTGCAACATTCGTACGCATGATGCGTCGAATACTATCTCATCGCTCAGATGTCATTGCGTATCTTGATGACATCTGTCTTTTCAGTGATACTTGGAACGATCACTATAATGGGATAAATGAACTATTGTCTATCTTACGCGAGCATAACCTGACAGCGAAACCATCGAAAGCATGTATTGGTTTTAGCGAAATATCTTTCTTAGGACACCGTGTTGGTCATGGGTTCCTAAAAACAGAAGACCATAATACAAGTAAGATACTTAACATTTCTATTCCTAAGACTAAAAAGCAAGTGCGAAGTCTCTTAGGTCTAATACAATTTTATGGACGATTCATTCCGAATCTGTCCTCCATTATGTCACCTCTTTCTTCCTTGCTAAAGAAAGGGTCTCCTAATGTAGTCCATTGGACTCAAGAATGTCAATCCTCTTTGGATAAGGTTAAAACTATGTTTTCTACTTCACCTATCCTAGTATTGCCTTCTAAGGATAAGACATTTATTCTTCGTAGTGACGCTTCATCCACCGGGATTGGAGCAGCACTAATGCAAGAGTACTCTGGAACTCTGCATCCTGTGATGTATATTTCTCGTAAATTAAATGCCGCAGAGAAGAATTACTCGGTCCTAGACCGTGAATTATTGGCTATGGTTTGGTCAATCCTTAAACTGCAAAGATTTCTTCTTGGCGCGCATTTCATCGTGGAAACTGACCAGAAAGCTCTTACGGCTATTCAGAGTAAAAATCTGAAGAGCGCGAGATCAACGCGTTACGCAATTGCTCTGCAGCCATTTCATTTTTCGGTGCGAGCTATCCGTGGGTCAGAAAATGTGATGGCAGATATTTTGTCTAGATGCCCACATGATTCATAACTGTTAAATTATATACCTAACTTTGATACAGTTGTTCCTATGTTGAAATGTGTACACATAGGTAATATCATATATTGATTGTAACACTACTTAGCGGTTCATTGATATTTATTCACCGCTGATCTTTCATGTTTTTTTTTCGTCTTTGATGATCATGATGTTAAGATATCTTAGATGAAATTTATGTATAAACTAATGTACAAATTGTGTCATTGCTAATATTGTAGTATGCGTTGGTGACACCTCTCTGGAAATATTTATACTTAGAGAAGTACTTTCTCTAAGGTCAGAAAACTTATGCTTATCATCTGCGCATTGTTATTGGTGCGTTGTGAGCCTATTGTATGTTGCTCCTAGATGTATTTCAAAAAAAAAATGTATCATTTTTTTTTTCCCGAGGGGTGTGGTAATCTGTTGCGTGCATATTTTGACGCACATATTACAAAAATCGATATGGCTATTTAATATGGAAAAGATATAGACATTCATTCATTTGTGTATGAAAATGCTGTCTATAGTAAAGCTAGATAACTCATGATTGATTTACACTTTTGATCATAGGAGTAATCGTTCTTGATATTGATTCGGCGCATGGATATGACACCCATGTCCGTACTTATTTGTTAGGGCCAGAAAATATATTAATTTGCTTATTATGTTTATGGCCTGAATTCATATGTATTACATATTATTAGTACAAGTAGAATCAGTCCTATATTGTATATTTTTGATGGGTAGGCAGGACTATATTCTTGTTATGCCGCTCTAGCGGAAGTATGAGTTGTCTTGACAAGTCGTGATGAGTTCCGAGGTACCGTTTACAATGGCGGTTACGCATTTTCCAGGGCTGGTATATTCTTCAGTAAAAATGATTTACGAAGTGGTTTTTCTTCTGTAGGAGATTGTGTCTCTACTAGAGCTTGTGTTAGAGACTCTCCTAATGTACGGTACCATGTATGATTCGGACTCCAGGTAATTCCAGACCCTATTTTTGATGATCTCATGTCGGTTAGACCTAGCTGGAATTTTGTGCTTCGCAACGCTAGGGTCATGTTTGTATCGACGAAGATGACGGGCTTCCATATAGCAGTTATGTCTACGTGAAGTAACTGGATTACTGTAGAACTGTTTGGAGGAACTTTAAGAAATTATTCTTATACATTTCAAATTAACTTTGGCTTAGATATACCCTCCTGTGAGTGAGTGAGCGACAACTCAGGAAGGCGGCCATGTTACATTCCTGTCATCATATTTTTGAATCACTGTCCAAAGAACGGGCATGTATCTTATTATTCGGACAGTGGCAAGGAGATCTCAATTTTGATAGAAACCCCTTATCGTGGTTTCATAATATGATGTAAACTGTGAACATAAAGCAACTTTAGTTACTTACCGATCCGCCTTCACTGACGCGCTTAGTCAGATAGGGGATGCGGCCATTATGTACCATGACATTAGAAGCTATTGATGTACTACCCAGTATTTATGAATGTGTCATGACTTGGGATCTACTATGTATGCCTGCAAATTGATGTGTCAACCTGTACCCATGATTTTCTCGTTATGTCCCAGTGTGTGCGTCTAAATAAACTGTGTAAACAAAGATTCCAGCAGTCTGCATTGGTGCCTTGTAGACACAAGTGAATGAGTGTTTAGATGTGTGTATATACTAATCTGTTCTCCTGATTGTCATACAACACTCTACATTCACATTTGTGAAACTATATATTTCTACTGTCAAGCATGTGACTCGCAATTTTATTGCCCTCAGTCCTATTCTTTAATAACCTCACGACACGTACCTTTGCGTGTGTGTTATTTATTTATTGATCGACATCACTGCACTCTTGGCAAGTACATAGGTGCTCAGTCTCCATCAGAAAGGAATTGCTCTGCAGCGCGCTGGTTTTATACACCACAGATGCATCCTCTTATATGTCCATTCCTGTTAGTCTCACGTTTGGTGCCGAATTCCAACAGTCTTATCATTGTAATTTCATCGACTGCAGTGTCCTTCTCTAACACGCAATTGTAACGGTGTGTTGTTTTACTTGAAGTATGTATGTATATCGTTACACCGTTGTGGATGGGTACCAATCTTTAGAGCTGGAGGAATTGGTCCTTCTGGGATGTAGCATGATGTTGTAAGTATATATTGTTGGTATCCCTCCTTACGGTCCAGTAGTATTAATGTACAGTAGCAACATTGTCCACATTACGTAGTACAGAGTACATCACTGACTCACGACGAGGAAAGTCATAAAGGTGTTGAACAGCTAGTGACGTTTTCTCAATATTTATTAACGACACAACGACGACATCGAAATGGCATAGTCACTGACAACACTTGTAGACATCACAGCATGTTAATGGAGAATAATGTAACTGGCGTCAATGCATTGTAAACGACTGTAAATGTATTCAGGTGTGGAAACCATCATCATTTTCTATAACAGCCGATATATATATATATATATATATATATATATATATATATATATATATATATATATATATATATATATATATATATATATATATATATATATATATATATATATATATATATATATATATATATATATATATATATGTAGGAGATTAAATCCCTTCTCCTTTTCTGACCTCCAGCAAGACAGGCATGACTTCTGGAGTATCAAGTAATGTCCTATAATTTCCTTTAATAACAAAGGCATCGAACCTAAACTGACGTGGACTCACCAAAGCAGCAAAGTCCAACAAGTAGATAGCCTTTAGGACATGCATCAACCCGATGCATAACAACATGGTGATTCGTGAGTTGAAAAACATTTTCATAATGTAGACTCTTTCCCGCCCAGGGAAAGTTGGTAAATAGGCACAAAATGTCAATCATGAAAGTTAGCGACAATGATAATCAAGTAGAGCAATTACCTTCTCTTCAGGAATAAATACACAACTCACTCGCCTCCAGGCGCTTTGAATCACAAAGGGGAATATCATCTGAGATGAACAAACACTATAAAGGACTTCCATTCCCCGAACAATATGATCACGACAGACGCTGCAAAAGCGTCTAGCTCTCTCGACAGAATCTGTGACACCCCCCGGGCGGAAGCTTGTTCAAAACCCACAACCAAAAAACAGACATGCGCAGAAACGTTCGATTTGAATACAATTCACACAACCCCGAAGCTATGGGCATATTCTAAGAACGACACTTAAAATCGAGCCTTATAAGGATAGGAAATAACTATCGACGCAGGTTGCCAAACGTTTCCAAGAAAAGTGGGCCTGTGCGCTCCATAAATGGACACGACCCAAGATCGGTCAAACCACAATACCGACAACCGAAGGGCATAAGAACAGGTAACCACTTAAAGTAAAAAGTAACATCAATTCCAAGAGTTACGCTTCAAAAGGATGTACACATGTGATAGTAAATATTACATTACCTAAACATGTAATAATATTATAATGCAATACATAATGAAATACGTTGACGAAACATGAAGATCCAGGTCAATGACAAAAGGACACATCTTCTGTCGTTCCAACGGTAAGTACACACTTCACAACTCTTCATGCTTGACAACAGTAAGGTAACTTCTCAGATCATCAATGACATGCTGAGAAAATACAATCAATATAATCCTATTTAACAACCATTAAGTTTCATAATATACAATACATTTTTATTAATAATTGTGGCCGAGTGAACTTTCGGCCCTTATACTGCCTACTCAGCCTTCTTCTGTTATATTAAAGATGGTAACAGAAAAAGATGATAACAAAGCACATTAATATGAGTTCACATAAAGTTAGAGCAGATGTGCTAATGTATGATTATAATATAGGTGTGTTATGGATCTGTAATATATCTCCAAATATAGGACAGAAGTATTAGTTGGAATCATGTTGGCATCTGGACAGAATGTCTGCTATCACATTATCCGAACAACGGATAGCTCGTACCGTGAAGTGAAAAGGTTGAAGAGCAATGGCATATCGAGTGGATCTTGAACTCTTCAAGTTCTTAGTTTGAATAGCTGTAAGAACTTTTTGATCAGTTTCTAGAATGAAATGTGCGCCCAAGAGGAATCTTTGTAATTTGAGAATTCACCAAACCATAGCCAACAATTCCCGGTCTAGAACCGAGTAATTCCTCTCTGCCGCATTTAGTTTCCTAGAAATGTACATAACAGGATGCAGAGTTTCTGAATATTCCTGCATAAGTGCTGCTCCTATACCAGAGGATGAAGCATCACTTCGAAGAACAAAAGTCCTATCAAGAGTAGGTAATCTTAAGATGGGAGGAGATGAGAATATATTCTTGATCTGGTCCAAGGAAGATTGGCATTCTTGAGACCAACGAACCAGATTAGGCGATCCTTTCTTCAACAACGTTGAGAGAGGTGCCATAATTGAAGATAGATTCGGAATGAATCTCCCATAAAATTGAATTAAACCCAAGAGACTACGAACTTGTTTCTTCGTCTTAGGTACAGAGATGTTCAGTATTTTAGACGTATTGTGGTCTTCTGTCTTCAAGAGACCATGACCAACACGATGACCCAGGAAAGAGATTTCACCAAACCCAACATAGGCTTTAGAGGGTTTTGCTGTCAAATTATGCTCGCGTAGAGTCGACAGTAATTCATATAAACCCAAATAGTGATCTTCCCAGGAATCACTGGAGAGACAGATATCATCTAAGTATGCGATGACATCTGAACGATGTGAAAGAATTCGACGCATCATACGAACGAAAGTAGCAGGGGCGTTCATAAGGCCGAAAGGCATAACATTCCATTGAAACAGACCCCTGGGTCTTGAGAAAGCAGTAAGAGGATTGGCACGATCTGCTAAAGGCACTTGCCAATAACCTTTGGATAAGTCAAGTTTAGTGAAGAATCTAGAATTAGAAAGCCTAATAAGCAGATCTTCTAATAAAGGCATCGGTTCAGCATCGAACTTTGTGACTTGGTTCAATTTGCGATAATCAACGCAAATGCGTATGTTCTTATCTTTCTTCCGGACAATAATCATGGAAGAAGAATATGGTGAAGTTGATGGTTCAATTATGTTTAATCGAATCATTTCATCTAATTCTTTCTCGACTTGTGATTGAAAGTGTATAGGGATAGGATAAGGTCTAACCCTAATAGGATTATTGTCAGTAAGAATTATGTCATGTTCTATGACATGTGTGTGTCCAGGGATGTCAGTTAGGACATCCTGAAATGTTTGTAACATCGAAGAGATTTGTCGATGTTCTTCAGTGGAAAGATTAGGAGAAACAGTGACGTTTTTCCAAGATTCCGTGGAATGTAGTGGAACCACTGGAAGAGGAAGATTGACATCAGAAAAAGTAGTTTCCTCATCCTGTATGACTGAAAGGGATGAGTAATGACCATGCGGAACATGCGAATCGTCCGTTGCCTGGAAAATAGGCAGCAAATAGTCTGGACATTCATGAAATTCCGTCAGCATGTTGATATGGAAAGTTTTATGCTTTCCATCAATATCGACCACATAGTCAACATCGGAAATTCGTGAGACTATTGCATACGGACCTTTCCATGCAATAAGAAGTCTATTTTCCCTACTGGGAAGTAGGACGAATGCTTTGTCACCTGGACAAAGTTGTCGTAGACATCTATTCTTATTTGCAAACTGCCTTGCCTTTTCTTTAGCAATTTCTGATGAAGCAGTTGCTAGTTTGCATGCCTCGATGATCTTTTGCCTCAGAGCAATGACATACTCATAGGAAGATTGAGTGTCATCGCTAATATCATCGGCAGTGATAAGATCATGTAGTAAAGATATAGGGCCGCGCGGTTTCGCGCCAAAGACAAGTTCAAAGGGAGAAAATCCTGTGTGTTCATTAGGGACCTCTCTATAAGCAAAGAGAGGCGCGGGTAAAACCTTGTCCCAATCTTGAGGATGATCTTCAGTTATCTTACCAAGCAAAGTCTTGAGTGTTCTATTCAAACGCTCAACTAACCCATTAGACATTGGGTGATAGATACTACTAAGAGATCTTTTAATATGTAGTGTAGACATTACCTGTGACATAGTGTCCGATATAAGTTGCGGGCCATGGTCTTACAGTATCTCTCCGGGGAAACCCAACCGAGAAAATATCAGCCAAAGAGCGTCTGCGATATCGGCAGTGGAAATGCTCTTAAGAGGTATAACCTCTGGCGAACGTGTACACATATCGACACATGTAAGGATAAACTGATGTCCTCTGGCCGACTTGATCTTAAAAGGGCCAATAATATCTATAGCCATTTTCTGAAATGGCCGAATAGGGATGTCAGCAGCCTGGATAGGCGCAGCATGTCGTGGTCCTCTAGATTTGACCTCCTGACATACTTTACAAGATCGGCAGTAAATACGAATGTCCTTGTTCACAAAAGGCCAAAAGAAAGCCGCAAGGACTCTCGACTTTGTACAGGAAAAACCCATATGTCCAGCATATTGCGAGTCATGAGCATGTTGCAATATTTGCAATCTCATACTCTTAGGAACAAGAATTTGCGAATGTGCAGACGTAGTCGAGTCTTGTACCATACGTACAAGTACGCCGTTCTTCAAAGCAATCCAAGATTTTCTATTTGTATCCTGATTTGGATCACCTTTTTTCGCAAGAATGAAGAATTTTTTTTAGAGAAGGATCTTCTTCTTGTAATTTTATGAAAGAGTCACGAGAAATAACCAAGTGACTGTCTTGGCTATGCACTTCATCATTACTAGTCAATGAAGTTTGAGGTGTCTGTAGAGCTTGTGCTCTTGTAACCACTGCATTGGTAGCTTGCATATTATGATCTTCCCACGCAGCAATCTGCTGTGGGGTACATTCCCTAACTCCGTGAATACGACCGATAATAAGGTCCGCAATAGGATTAGGTAAGAGACAAGCGTGCACATCTCCGGTAAAGAAAGGAGTGGCGATGTGAATTACAGCAGTAGGATATTCTCTAAAGTGCCGCCAAATGTGACACATTTGATTACTTTGCCTGTAGCACAAGATGGATCTACAAGAGTTTGTCTAACACCAATAGTGGTGCATCCGGAATCGAAAAGGACTGAGACCGGATTATTATTTACAAGACCCTTATGTAGGATTAGAGAACCTCTCCCGTCATGCGCAACTGCAGCAGGAAGAGCGGGAAGAGGGTGACCACAACTCAAAGTAGTTACGGTGGTCGGTTCGAACAAAGTACTGCATTGGGGGCATTTGTTTGCTTTCCCAAAGTCAAAGGCAGACCATGTGACAGCGTCAGAGTTTTTATTATTAACAACCTGATTACAGGCTTCTTGAGATTCTTGTTGTACAGAGTTAGCCTGCTGATATCTCTTTTTTTTGTATTGAGATCTACCGCGACTATTATTATCTCCGAAGTTATCAGAGTTATTATTATCTCTGAAGTTATTGTGTTCTCTATTGTAATTATTATCCTGGTTTGAATTTCAGTTTCCATAATTATTATCATGTCCACACTGATGAGAACATCTATTAGTTTTGTTTTGAGGTCTTCGCGAGGAATATCCTCTATTATTATATCCTCTTCTGAAATGCCTAAAATTATTAGGTTGAAAGTAACGAGGACTGTCAGCTCGTCTCCAATTCTTCGAAGAACAATCACCATGAGATTGATTGCCATAATTCTGAGCATAATTATGGTTACTCTTCCTATCGAAATTTTGTTGAGTACCCTGGAATTTCCGAACAAAGTTTGTGCCATATGGTGCTGCCGAAGCAACTGGCAAACCATCTTTCACTTTAGAGTTAATAATGGTTATTTGAGGGTGCGCAGTTACACACTGGCAACAGAAATCTTCCATTTCTTTTATGGTTTTAGGTTTACGCTCATGAAGGAAAGCAAGAAAAGACTCATTGACAGAAGACATGACTTTGTCCCTAAGTATTAAGCCCATAAGTGCTTCATAAGTATGTTCTATCTTTGACAGCTCAACCCAACGTGTAAAAGTAAGACGTATTTTTGCAATAAACTCAGAGAATTCTACTCCAGTTTCTGGCAACATATTTTTAAATTGCAGACGATAGCCGTCTTCGTTAAGTTGGTACTTCTTTAACAAAGCCGCCCTGACAACTTCATAATTGTTCTTGTCAGGCTCATCTACCATGCTTAACATACTTAGAGCTTCACCTTTTAGTATATTTGACAATTGATCAACATATAGTGATTTGTCTATGTTATGTGTTTTACATGATCGTTCAAATCTGTCTAGATAGAACGTTATGTCATCACTGGAAGGACTAAATGCTGGTAGCTTAATCTTAAAGGTGTTAGCATTAGCCTTATCAGTAGATGACCCCTTATTTGCATCATTAGCATTACCCATGTTCATCACTTTCAATTTCTCTAACTCTAAAGCTAAGAGTTTTTCTTCATGCTCCATTTTTGCTTTTTCTATTCTCTCATCAGCCTCAGCTTCTAGTCTTTTATTTTCTTCTACTCTTTTTTGTTTTTCCATCTCCATCTGGAATCTCCTTTCATCCAGCTGTATCTGCAATTTTAAATTCTCAGCTTCTATTTTCTTTTGTTCAGCTTCACTTTCCATTCTCTTTTCTTCATACCTTAATGCTTTGTCATATTGAGCAGTCACGTATTCTTCTAACTTATCACCAGTCTTTCCAAGGGATTTACCCTGCTCAATAAAGTACTCAAGTGTAGACATATTGTCTAATATTATGAGTCACAAAACCTGAAATAATTAACTATCTTATTTCAATCTTAATAGTAACAAGTCTTAAATCAAGCACTTGAATAATCACATCACATTATATTATCCCAATCTCTGTGGGAAACAAGTCTATGTCCAAGAACGTGTATATGAACCCTTATAGAAATATCATCAGTCAATTCTTCATCATAGGTGCACTTCCCATTCAATAGTGCATGACACTATTCATCATTTATTTATCATCAGTGTATTAATAATAGTGCATCAGCATAATCCATAAATTAATTACCATAAATGTAACTAATAACAATGTAAACAAAATCACAGTGTAAACAAAATCACAATGTAAACAATAACAATGTAAACAATAACAAAGATCAGAAACAATACGAAAACATTCGCAGGAATCAACTAAATATACAGCGAAAAATAAAGAAAATATCACAAAAAATGTGATGATATCTGCGAGAAAATTAAACAAAACACATGACACCACAGTTTATAAATATAAATGGTGTATAAAACTAAACAATAGAAAAGAGGAGACCTACAAGTACAAACAAATCAAAACAAAACTAAAGAATGCGAAAAAATAACGAAAACAAAACTGCACATGTCGTCACAACTGAACGAAAATAGCAATGTATATTGCTAACAATTTCCAATTAAGGAAATTGCTCTGTTCCTAACGACACGCTCTCAATAGATAACCTCTGTTACGTGGTATCATCTAAAAGGAGACACCGCCCATCCGAAACCCACTGAAATGTAAACATATAAATAAACAAATAACATATAAACATATAACATATAACAATATGAGAATGAGAAGAAACAGAAGGCTCAGCAGAAGTATAAGGGCACAGTTCACAACAAAACAGGCCACTTAACTTATGGAAATCCAAACGTCGGTAGAGCAAAGCACATGTGATGATCAGCATTCTATGGTCAGAAGATCCAACGTTGATCGCACATGGGAACTTGCGTCATAACTGCCAGGACGATGGTAGAACTGAGCTTCTGAACAATGAAACGGTACGTAGTTACGGTACTTGGCCTTCTTATCCAACAATAGCAACTTAATAGCATACGGAACTTGTCCTTCTCAACGTAACAGCAACTTGATTCAGTACAGAACTTTGCCTTCTAGCAGGAACAAATCGATTATCCCGGTACTTGAGAACAACTCTCAATGTATGCTGCAACGCCGGGTACTGTCAATTTTCTTGAATCAGGTTCAGGTTGCAATTTCTGATATCTACCGGGCAACGCCGAGTACTTTGAAAATCATGTAGATGTAGATGGATGTCTTGAAGAATGTTGAAGAATGTAGCGGGTAAGGGACCCCGTGTCTGCTGGCACCAGACCAAACCAGCATATGGCCACCAAATGTAACGATGTGTTGTTTTACTTGAAGTATGTATGTATATCGTTACACCGTTGTGGATGGGTACCAATCTTTAGAGCTTCAGGAATTGGTCCTTCTGGGATGTAGCATGATGTTGTAAGTATATATTGTTGGTATCCCTCCTTACGGTCCAGTAGTATTAATGTACAGAGGCAACATTGTCCACATTACGTAGTACAGAGTACATCACTGACTCACGACGAGGAAAGTCATAAAGGTGTTGAACAGCTAGTGACGTTTTCTCAATATTTATTAACGACACAACGATTACATCGAAATGGCATAGTCACTGACAACACTTGTAGACATCACAACATGTTAATGGAGAATAATGTAACTGGCGTCAATGCATTGTAAACGACTGTAAATGTATTCAGGTGTGGAAACCATCATCCTTTTCTATAACAGCCGATATATATATATATAAATGTAGGAGATTAAATCCCTTCTCCTTTTCTGACCTCCAGCAAGACAGGCATGACTTCTGGAGTATCAAGTAATGTCCTTGAAAAGGGTGTCGTTATTCGGGGTCGTGTACTGGTCATCACTGAAGAAGGTCTTCTTTGGGTTACCACTGCATAATTGAATCAACCGGTCATGTTGACACAGAGCGGGAGTGTCAGGTAACGCGAATGGTGGAATGGTTCTGTGTAGTTGACCACTTGATAATATTACACTCACACACTCTTATGCAAGTCAATGATGAATGGAACTACAGCTGACATTTCACATAGTTTAATAAGGACGCACACATCTGGACAGCACGGAACATAGTCATAGGAACATGTTGACATGTACATCATTAGGCATTTGAATAGTAGATCATATTTCATGCAGCATTCAAATATGATGTGCGATATAAGGTAATCATTCAATGTTCTGGCAGACTATTGCCATATCCCCTAACTGACTGAACGCATCAGTGGGTGTGGGTGTGTAAACATATAAAGAGTTCACTGGACGAACCATTTCCTTGGCTAAGTTCTTACATAAACATATATCAAATGTTTATGTAACAAAGTTAAACCACGATAGGGGTTTTCATATTAATAAGATCTCCATATCACTGTCCGATAATAAGTTTGATTTACTGTTCTCTTGACAGTGATCCATAACGATGACAAGAATACAAGATGGCTACCTTCCTGAGTTTTGCTCACTCACCCAGAAGAAGGATAATGATAACCCAAAGTTAATTCACAATTTGAATATCAATAATTTCATAGAGTTTCCCTACAGTTCCACATTAATAAGGTTGCTTCATGTAGACATAAGCTCTGTTGGGAAACCTGTCATCTTCAACTGTATATATAAACGACAAACGATGCTCGAAACACGATGTCCATCTAGGTCTAACCAAATAGAGATCATCAAAAAGAAGGGTCTGGTATTACCTGGAGTCCGAATTAATAATAAAGTGCATGAGGAGAATCTCTGACAATAGAATCTCACAGAGACACTATCTCCTTCTGAAAAAACATTCACAAATCACTTTTCAACCTTTAAAAGGACCAGCCCAAAAAATACACACGGCCATTCTCAGCTAGCTTTGTCGAGACTCCGTACGCCTCCGTAGGACAACGAATACCTGCCCCAGAGTTCGGCACAAAGAATATAGTCCGACCTAAACATACGAAGATACACAATATAAGACTGAATCTTCTTGCACTAGACAAGTAATACATATGAATTCAGGCCGTAAACATTCTAAGCAAAATCAATCTATTTTCTGGCCCTAACAAATGAGAAATGACATAAATTCGGTATTCATACGCTAAATCAATATTCAAGGGAGATCATCCACATAATCAAAAGTATAAACCAATCATGGATTATCTAGCTTTACAAAGGAAAGCATTTTCGTACACTCAATAAATACAAATATATATTTTTCCATATTAAATAGACATACAGGATGAATTGTATGCCTCACTGAAGTAATCCGTGCGTCACACAATTCCATACAAAAGAATATGTGCGCAACAGTCCTCTCATTTCCTTTAATAACAAAGGCATCGAACCTAAACTGACGTGGACCCGCCAGAGCAGCAAAGTCTAACAAGTAGATAGCCTTTAGGACATGCATCAACCCGATGCATAACAACATGGTGATTCGTGAGTTGAAAAACTTTTTCATCACGTAGACTCTTTCCCGCCCAGGGAAAGTTGGTAAATAGGCACAAAATGTCAATCATGAAAGTTAGCGACAATGATAATCAAGTAGAGCAATTACCTTCTCTTCAGGAATAAATACACAACTCACTCGCCTCCAGGCGCTTTGAATCACAAAGGGGAATATCATCTGAGATGAACAAACACTATAAAGGACTTCCATTCCCCGAACAATATGATCATGACAGACGCTGCAAAAGCGTCTAGCTCTCTCGACAGAATCTGTGACACTCCCCGGGCGGAAGCTTGTTCATAACCCACAACCAAAAAACAGACATACGCAGAAACGTTCGATTTGAATACAATTCACACAACCCCGAAGCTATGGGCATATTCTAAGAACGACACTTAAAATCGAGCCTTATAAGGATAGGAAATAACCATCGACGCAGGTTGCCAAACGTTTCCAAGAAAAGTGGGCCTGTGCGCTCCATAAATGGACACGACCCAAGATCGGTCAAACCACAATACCGGCAACCGAAGGGCATAAGAACAGGTAACCACTTAAAGTAAAAAGTAACTTCAATTCCAAGAGTTATATATCTTGCATTAGAAAAATTGAGTACACAGATACCATAGCAAAATTCTTATGCGTAACAGCAATCATCGGTTATCTTGAGTATCTCTCCCTTATCCATATCCAGAGTCCTCAATATAGGTGTTCTCGAAGCTCTCTCATTGCCGCGTACCCATGCATGACCAGTACAGTAGATCCACACAAGTTCCTGAAAACTCGAGGCTTCTATGGATGTTTTCCATTCATGCCTTAGCCATCCATTCTGGACATTCCGAAGCAGTAGTCCATAGAAAAATGCACATACTCAATTTAGTGCGTACAGGTTTTTTCGCTCGCAAAAAAATTGCACAACGTTAAATGTTTGCACTCACGGGCAATTAAAAATTAGATTGAACAACGCAGTGACAGTTAGGATCGTCCGATTTGTTAAGATGTTACAGCGCTTTCCTTTCGTGGTGAAGTTGCCAGGTTTTCTGAATCCTGCTCCTGCCTACCCAGCTGTAAATAGTTACCAGGCTCTGCTCTTGAGTAAGAATGAACCTAGCATTGTAAAATCCCTAACACTTCACACCCCATACGGCAGTATCTGCCATGGGACTACCTTTATCGTGTACCCAAATTGATATAATAATCGTATCAAACGACTGTTAAACTTGTGCAAACTGTCTTCTGTGTATATTAACATTGTTTATCAGTTTATGTATGTTTTCTTTGTTATGCGTGCTTCTGAGTGAATGACCATTCTTTATACAGGGTGACTGAAAAGGATCCCGTTACACACCCATTGAGCCATTTTGGGAATATGGTGTTAGGCTTATATTTTCTTGACAACCGGCACACTAGGGGTGATGTGGTCAGGATCACGCCGGCCGCCTTAACCTTCCCAGAGTTGCTCTAGTACCCAATTCATGAGGCTGGGTCGACCCCGGAGCCGTTTACGGTCTAAAAAATCCTACCTGAACTGGGGATCGAACTATGGACCACAGAGCTAGGAAGCCAGTGCAATAACCACTTCTTAATTTTAAAATATATTCAGAATTTGAGAGCTGTGTACTTTCTGTGCTTCTCTATGGTGCGGAATGTTGGAGAGTAACAGAAAAGGAAATGTCGAAACTGTCCTCCTTCCACACAATCTGCCTAAGGAAAATTCTCCGAATCTTTTGGCCAAGCACCATCAGCAGCCAAGGACTACTTATTCGGAGTAACCAGGAGGACATGCACACCATCATAGCTGGCAGACGCTGGAGTTGGGTTGGCCACGTCCTCAGAAGGGACCCTGATACCATCACAAGAACAGCTATGCTATGGACCCCCGAGGGAAAGCGAAAGAGAGGCCGACCAAAAACAACTTGGCGGAGAACTGTGGAAGCCGAGATGCAAAGAATGAACCAGAGTTGGGGCACTGTACGAAGGATGGCCGCCGACCGAGCAAGGTGGAATCAATTTGTTGCTGCCCTACAGGACGCCACCAGACGTGATGGCCACTGACTGCTTTGACGGTTGGCGGTTATGGATCAAAGAAGAAGAAGAATTTTAAAATGTAATTTTTATCACTTGTATCCAATTAATTTATCTGAAACAAACATCAAAATAAAAACAAGTAAATGCCATTTTTTTTTTTTTTTACATAAAACGCGTTGTCTACGTGAACATTACAACTCAGCGTGATTTCATGGCGGGCAACAAAATTTGCTGTCTCTTGTAACGTTAGTGTATTGGCTATTTAAAAATGTGTTTTCTTTTATTACATTTGTGGGAATTTTTAAAAAAATTGCATAAAACTTATTTGTCAAATGACAATTATTGCACATTGTTCAAACATTTGTTTCACTTATATCCAATCAGCGCAGTTGAGGTTATAAACATTTAAACATTGAAAGTGGCTTTTTAATTTACCCTGCAGTTTAAGGCAAAGATTGTTTAAAACGCCATTGTTAAAATGGAGCGCCAATTAGCCTCAAGCCATTGATGTACTCTAGAGCTGTAGAAGTAGGTCACAAACAGCATAACTGGTGGTAACACGTGAACAGTGCGGTTTCAACAGGATCTAGATAACAATAATAACGTCTTACACAGCGTATTCCCCACTCTGTTTCACCTGTGACTACGATACTAACCGGCGAACGCATTGGCAACCAAAGAAATCTACTACTCCTAAGTGCTGGCTGCTTCCAGACATCAATAGATCAATGGGAGATAACAGGAAACAACAATTTTCCAATCTCTCTCTCTCTCTCTCTCTCTCTCTCTCTCTCTCTCTCGCTCTCTCTCGCTTTCTCTCTCTCTCCCTCTCTCTCCCTCTCTCGCTCGCTCATCTCTCCAGCAACATTTTTCACCTCTGACTTTTACATAAATATGGTAATTAGTGCGTTCTAGAATAAAGAACGAAGACAGCATATTCTACGGAGAATGCATTTTTATTATTTCCAGTTTTCTTGTCAGCGGTTCAATTTTGTTAATCCCGCTACTTTGCTTCATTTTTTCTTTAATTGTAATCATTAAAATGTTTTTCATAATGTTTGTTTGGTTTTTTATTATTTTTTTGTGTGTGTTTTTTTTTTGTTTTGCACGCGAGTTCCGTAACTCGAAGGTCATCGGTCGTTAATGTATATGCAACTAAACGTTTTCTTGCAAGCTCCTCTACTGAGCTTGTTTTCCCGATCACATGTTGTATGTTGGTGCGTGTTTAAAAAAAAAGAAATTAAAATATGTGTTTCTTTTAATGTTAGCTTTATGCCTCATCGTGACGCAATGGGTTCATTGGTAATTGAAAAAAAAAATGTACGGTGCCCAAGCCACAAGTTCTGACATAGAACCGTCAGACAAATAAGGGAGGGAAAAATCAAAGAGTACACAGAGGATGAAGGCCGAAATGACTTGAGAGATGCGATATTCAGATGGAATATTCATCATTATTTTGCTTTACGTTCCTTGTGGATTACGGGGCCACCACTGTAGCTGGTACCCTTCCAGGCCTATACTAAGCACTTACACGTTCTTGACTTTCGATTTTTGCCGATCACCTAGGTTACGAGTTTTCGCTCTTATTTCCTTGTGCCAGGTAATTAAATGTAAATGTCTTTTTCAATTGCATTGTGACAAAACGTCTGAACATGCTCTTTTGTGTGATCTCTCACACCTTCAGCCCTCTGGCAGTATCCTTTCCTTTCCTTCATTTTTCTCACTCATCGCTTTTATTTGGCATAAATCACGCCTTTTCATTCGTTATTTTCACTATTTTGCTCAATGCTTAACATAGCATGGTGAATTCTCTAACACGCCACTCTCCTATGGCAGTATTTGCTACGGGAGTAATGCGTGTCTTATTGTTTCACACTCCACTCCCAGACTGTTGTTACGATTCGCCAGGTTTGGTGACCCGGCCAGCGATAATATTTTATCGCCTAATCTGTCTGACCGCCTGTGGAAACGGGGCGGTCAAACATTTGACTCCATTGGAAAGCTGTTGATCATGTTGACACAAGCCGGTTTTGTGATGCGATGACAGAAATCAATTTGGTTTGACCAGACATCTGTTTGGCGGAGGCACGCAGATAAAGGTGATAAACATAGGTGCGCCGGAAGTCTTAGGTAACGATATGACATCAATGTTGCAAGAAGCCATGAATGTATATTAAATTTAATATTTTCAAATATGCGTGGGATGAGTAATGATAAACTTCCCCACCCAAACAGTGCTAGATAGATGGGAATGGTTCGCCAGAATCTACTATGATTTGATTGGAACTTTCGGCGGAAACACAGCTGGGATTTGAAACTAAGGATTGTGAGATATAATCTAACAAACTCGGAGTCACAGCACACAGACAGACTGAATCGCAGCGTCAACTAAACACCTCCTACAAGCCAGAGGAAAGAGGATAGGACTTATCATTCCACAACTATAAGTACCAGAGCGAGTATTGGGCAACGTTGGAAGTACAAGTAAACCGGCAACTTTAATACAAGACTGAAAACTTGGGAATTTTATCACAAGGAGTCATAAGAAGAATTATAGATTTCCAGACCAAGTGTTTCACCCGTCATAAGAGGAATTATAGATTTCCAGACCAAGTGTTTCACACGTCATAAGAGGAATTATAGATTTCCAGACCAAGTGTTTCACCCGTCGTAAGAGGAATTATAGATTTCCAGACCAAGTGTTTCACCCGTCATAAGAGGAATTTCTCAGACTTAAGTGATTCGAACAGCATCTAACTACAGGGCTGTGGGTCCATTCTAATCTCTGCCAGGAGAAGTGCGTATTCCCAAAATTTTTGGGTAAGTGTAAACAATTTATTTACTAATGTAAATTTTACAGGTTTCTTGCTAAGTGGTTATATATATGAGGCTGAAAACCTCAACATATGACAATAGTATATGCATGAACCACTACTGCAAGAGATGGTTATTGTTTCTGACTGGTCGTGCGGGAAACCAGACAGAAGATCGACCCCAGACCCCGACGGGAGTTGCGACGAGTAATGAGTGATAATTACATCACATGTGCCTAAAGTGTATAGAATCATTTTGTGAGATTTGTATACCTTTTTAATTATAATTCAGGCAAATCATTATTCATGTACTCCAGACGCAATTTCCTAGTTAATACCGAGAAGGATATTGGTGAATTTTCATCGTATTCCCTGAGTTACATTGTGTGCTCGGGAATTTAATTCTTCTGAGAGATTAACATTCGTGGTTGGAGCGCATGAAAATGGGCCTTTTAGTTTGCGGAGAACAAATGTACTGAGGCATTTGTTTCTTCCTAATGTGTCACAGTTCGTGGTTACAGGACATCAGACTTAAGTACTGTGCGAGAAGAGTATCACCATCAACCGCCTACAGTGGACGAATTATGTGGAGAAGTGTACTCATCATCAAAAAAGAAGTGACAAAAACCACAGCTGCAGGACTCATCTGGAGCTAAGTTTTATATAACAGGCTACAGCAAAAATACGGACATTATCATTAACGACCTACCAAAACCTTAATGAGGAAAAATTTAATATAACTTTCACCCAATTTTCCATATTTATTTTCCCATATTACAGACTAATTTACTATTAAATTTGTTGTATGTTATTTTAAACTAAACAATAATAGTTGATTCAGTTTATATGTACGAAAGCAAACGTATGAGCCAGTTCTTCTTGATAAATACATATATATATAAATATAGAGCCATTACTTATAAGTGGACATTCGTTGAATTACTCCAACTGGGGGCTTGACGGGCCAGAATCATTGCATAACCCCTTCACTAAAGGCGACGGACCAGATAATAAGTTAACAAATTCGCCCAGCCCTTAAGCAGCGTTTGTTCTTGACTTCTGGGAGATTCTTGTGAAGGCTCCCCTAAGGTAGAAACGACATTCATCTTCTATCTATATGTTTGCCAAGAGTAATCTTCCGCGAAGATAAATACCTTGGACGACCTACGTTTAGATACGCTTGCGTTGTGAGCATTAGTGGACCACCACTGCAAAGCAAGGGGTGGCAATCCCGTGACATGCATCGTATCTCCATACAGTGTTTTGGTGATGGAGGAGTTTGATGGTAGCAATTGCTTCTGTAGATCTGCTAGTGCCAGGAGGTGGTGTTCCACTGTTTCTTCCTCCTGTCTGTTACAGTGAGTGCAGTGTGGTGTATGGTCTGAGGTCACTCTGTGCCAGTGCTTGTTGAAGGGTACATGCTTTAATTTCAACCAGAAAACTGAACTCTGGTCACATGCTCTTACAGTGGTTGTTTATGTTGTAATTTGTTTTACATGATTAGGTTGCCAGGCCTATGCACAACCTTATATTAGTCACCTTGCAAGATTCCTGAGGGTGGTGAAGTAATATTCTTTGTTTGTCTCTTCATAGATCCCCCAGTAACTCCACGGGGCACACAAAGGGATGCAGACAAGAAAATCAAGTAGAGACACAGGCAGCACTCGAAAGTTGATCTTTGTCACATTATGTCACGAAATAAGTTCGTTCTTTTTTTCTGGTCTTTCTCTCCACTCCGATACAATTATCTACCATTCTTTCTACGTGCTAACTGTTCCAATACTTATTGTTTCATAGTTAAAGGTTTTCTTATTCCATCCTGTTCTAATCTTTTACTCTTTATTAATTACCTTCATCGCTTAACCTGTTTTGACACGCCATTGACTTCGTTTGTGCAAAGCGAAGTTGCCACATTGACTTTTGTCTTATCGCCAGCTCCAGACGAAGTACAAATCTACACTGAGCGACATATCTATTGTTAATCCAGACTTCTTGTCTGGGAAAAGACACAAAAATGTTGTTCGCAGTTGTCAAATATAGACGGACAGACGTTATTTGGAGATAAGGCGGAAGTTAGCAAATATGCAGTGCCCAAAGACACGGTCAATGGCATTCTTGGAGAAGATTATCAGTGATAGATCTATGAAGTAGTGAGTTTAAACATGATAATTACCCACGGAAGTAACAAGACCTTATATGGTAATGGAATTTGGAAACATTATTATGTGTCATGTAGAATGTTATACACGAGAGACAAGGGTAGTGGGGAATAGACCCCTTCTAAAACCAGACAGTTATTTACCATTGGTTTGCATTAGAGATGCTTAGATAAACTGCTCTTGATTAGCCTTCTCGTTCACGAAGCAATATGGGTGTGTGAGCGAAAATATTCGTTATAACCTAGCACCTTGGTAAGTTTACTTCACTGACTTCAAATTTCTTCAAAGAGAAAACATAGACAGCCAGGAGCACATAATATCAGGACCCAAATCTAAGACAGACAAGAGGACCAGACGTTAATTTTATGATTAGAAGAAAGTAAGCCCGGAGAAAACAATTTGTGCCTAAGATCTAGGATTCTATTTCAAGTGCTATAAATTAGACACGTAACCCACCTGAAGAGACGGCATCTTAAATTAGATGCCCAACAATATTAGGACATTATCTGTGCAACAAGTCTGTGTTTAATTCACCAGAAAAACTCGGAGTAAGTTGTAATATGTATTGCATCCTTTAAAATATATATATATATTGTTACCAACTTCAGTCATGTCACTGTGGTATAATGATACTATAGAGGCTGGCACTGCTGACAAGGATGTTTTCAGAAAAAGGCCGGGCTTACTAACAGTGGCTGAAAGTCTTATAACAACGCGAATACAGTGGGTTGTATGAACGGGCCAATGACGATAATGTGAACATAACTGTTGCGGTTGGGTCATGAAGGTTGACCAACGTATAAGAAATCTGGACTCGACCCAGGGTATCACATTAATGACGATTTATTCAACGTAGACGGATTCATCATAGACATAGATCATCAGTTATACAATTGACAGTAGCATTTCATCAAATTATGTTTCATTAGAACATGGCATCAATCACGAACTTGACCGACTCTCTGACCGCCGACGTCTCAAGGACGGCGGGGGCTCTGCGGTGAACAGTTCTGGTATTCTAGTATTCATAACGGAGCTTTGACTAATACGAACGGTTTTAGAGAAGAAACCCTGAAAATATAATGTACTTCGGTCCAGATAAAAATCAGCAAGGATATGGGCACACTAGCGACACGCCACGACACGACGTGTCGAAGTTCTACCAAATCTTGTCACGAATAAATACGGTATCAAATATGATACATAACCAAGCCATGCGTTGGCTAGAACAAACAATCCACACAGGGAGGTGTAAAATTATCTCTTTGTTGAGTCTTCCCACGACTTGGGGGTAAGACTCACAATAATCTCCGTCAAAAGACGTCTGTCTCAAACAACAGACTTCATGGATCTCTCTACAGCGTAATTGCTGTTTGGCAACAAAAACCGATCGCACCAAGTTGTACTATTTGGTTCAAGTATTGTGCCCGACGGCGCGTAAATAAATAAACATATACAACTTACGTAGATGCGCTCACACACACACACACACACACACACGCACGCACGCACGCACGCACGCACGCACGCACGCACGCACACACACACACGCACACATATATATATATATATATATATATATATATATATATATATATATATATATATATATATATATATATATATATATATATATATATATATATATATATATATATATTGAGTTCATTTTCTTCTTGATATTAGAGACTGTTGGCTAAAGTAATTTCTAGGGTTATCAAAACAGGCAACAGGACGGGACGTTCAACAAATTCAATGACTGCACCACCTTTGAGGACGTAGACATCATTTTTATTTTCGTACAGAACAATAACAGCTCCAATCGTAGAATCAATAGTAAAACTGCATATCGACCACAACCGGTCACACCGTCCCTATAATATGATATTCTGGCTAGACAGTCCGGCTAAGTCCAGAAAACACTGTCGTCTCATTCCGACTTCTTTATTATTATGTTACGACTCTCAAACTCGATTACAAATACTCCCTGTTCGTTCTCAAATCAAATGGACATCTCACAGGAGACTCTTGATGCCATAATAAAATAAAATATGCCTGGACACACATCAATATCTCGAGCATTTATCAAACACGTCCTCATTCCATGAAACACACAGAAGTCCCTAGCAGACGATGTGCACACTTCTAATTTATGCATACTTCTGTTCACTAACTAATATCGCTATGACGTCATATCCTCTTACTGTGTAATTCCGTAAAAAGTAACTTTTATAAGAGCCCATCATAGCTCCTCATAAGAACAACACTGTAGTTGTCTAAAAGAACTCGCTATCCATAAGCGCTTTCATCCGACTAACTGGGGTTAAACGTAGCGCTCAGGGAGGGTAAAATATTCTGAACGATTGAAGTGATGGAAGGCGCCTGATACTCAAATCAGGGACCCAATACTCAAAAGAGGAATTTGTTTTCTCTTAGTTTGTGGTACAAGTTTATGGTACAAGTTGCCAGCAGTCAACGCTAGACGGATCTTGAAGAAGCTTGACGACCTATGGGATTTCCTCATATGTATTGCATGAGACGTGTTGCAGCCACCAGACTTGACTATTGAAGACAAGTACAATCCGAAGCAACAGTCAGCTTCGCCTTAACAACGCCTCATCCATCTTAAGGGCTGACTTAAACCCAATGCTTTGAACACCCAGCATTCTTTTGTCCAAGGAGTCCTTTTCTATCTAGTCCTATTTGTATCTGGATTGCGATAACCCTTGAAATTAAAAAAATTAATATTACTTTTTCTTCATCTCCTCTCTCCTTATTTATTCCTCTTCGTTTTTTTAATATTACTTTTTCCTCACTCAGTTTTCCAATCCTTGTTTTCATTATTTTTTATTTATGCTTTGAATTTAGTATCCACTTCCTGTTTCCGGTTCAGTGGCAGACTTTTTATTTCCAACATGTGACACACATCAGGGAGTGTTTTCTCTTATTTTTATAGTTTTATGTTCTCAACTTAATTATCACTTTCTGTCCCTTCCACTGGAAGCTAAGTACTATAACAGTGCAACCACTGGGCATTTCAAATTTTAAAAAAATTAAGTCCATCACAGTTTACATCACCCGAAAATGACCAGTATCACTGTTTCCCTTTCTTCAACCACAGTTATTTATTTTAAATCTTGATAAACTCTAATTGATTATTAAACCTGTTTATCTGTAGCTCTAAAGCTATAGTTGGATTAATCACTGTTTTGTGAATTGTATGTCTGCGCCCGTATGACTCGTATTGGGTTAAAGACATAAACATATACAGCTATCAAATTAATAGTTGCGTAATCACCTTCAGCTGGGGGCTCGAAAACCACGAGTCAAAATTTTCTCATAGATATGGCGGGAGAATATAAGTTCATGAAAGCTTAGATAATCTCAGTTGTTATGTTTGCTATTCTTTAACATCCTATGGGGTACCCTGAAATAGTGTGACAAAATAACATCGAACGTCACATTTACATGTGCCATTCTATAATTAATTCTGTGATTATCTCTGATAATAGCTCTGTCTGACCAGTTTTTTAATTGTTGGCTAAGACCTGGTAAATGACATAATCGTTTCCTGATAAGACTTTTGGAAGAATAATTATCCATCTTGAAAGAGATTACCTGTGATACGTTTTGAAGTCGTAAGTGTAAACATGATCGATTTAGACGGAAGCTGGCATACCATGTAAGGTGATTGTAAATGTCGCATAGAGATTATGATCAATAAATTTTCTATATTCTTTCTTTTCTACCCATGTCCTCTACTTCATTATCGCTCTTTATCCTTTTCCTGTTTTTCGCATTCGTTCGTTTGCGACTAAATAAATTTTCCCATTCTAACGTTAACCTGTTTCTTTTCTCATACTGAGAACGCATTTTATGACATAATGTGTCAGACACTGCACTAGACGAATAACTGTGAATAGACGCTCTGGTCAGACATAGATGCAGACAATTGTCTACATTTTCATCTGTCACGCGAGTTTCCTCGGATAAAGTTGTCTGTGAGGTGTGGAAACTGCCATCTAATGAGACATACCGTCTACGTTTTCCACCTGACACAGCGTTTCTTGGGCTGAGTTCTTGAAGTGTGATATGACGCTCATGCATCGCTCAGAACGGCCACATGTCGTGTGAGGCGTTAAGACGCGTTTTGGCAGGTTATGGCAAGGTCTGAACTAATGTGAAGTGTTAGGAGAAGGGGAGATACAGGTGCTATTTCGGGTTTGCGAAATAGCGTGCATCCTTTGTCTGTTTAAGATATATCTACCCAAGAGAGTTTTAGAATGGTCATTCATACTCAAGATTCGCAGTAGACAGATCACTCGGGCTAGGAAATATCTTGTATATTGAAAAAGTTCTGAGTTTCTTGGCAACATTTTGCCTAGTTCTAGACTACCATTATATTGAAGGATTCTAGTTTCGTGGTATTTAATCTGTAGTTCTGTGTGGAGGTAAATATTAGATATCTAGTATTATTTGTGAGTGATTAAGGGTTAATCGCCGATTTCTTTCATGAGTTTCTTTTGTGCAGTAGGATTGATTTATAAGTCTGTTATATTCTCTAGCTGACGTGTTTCAGTGGAAAGCAGAATAAATTATAATTTCTAGCTTAAAACTCATGCAGCTATAAAATAATTCTATTTAACTGACCAGTCGAGAATATTTAAACTAACTTATAACTGCACAGATTCATCACTGAGTATTGACGAAATACGTATGTATTTCTAATTCACGATGACTGATTTTATGAATATAACTTATTTCACGGGACGTTTTAAACGATAAGTCAAGCTCTCTGCTTGCAGTTTATAATGTAAGTTGTAACCGGAGTACATAGTATGTATAGTATTTGATATGTTGTTTTTCTTTATACAGTGAAAACTGGGGGTGACCCAACTTTGCCAGCGTTGAGTACATGAGAAATATCTGTGAAGAACTAAAACATTTTCCTTAAAGACTTGGTATTAACCTTTACAAGAACTTTAAGATTTTAATGAAATAACTGCGCCTACCGAGCCAGATTAAATTCTTCCTGATAAAACATCAAGTACTTGTCAGCCCTTGGGGCGAGTAACATATTGCAAGAAACTAACATTCCAACGATTTTGAAACCTTGTGGTGTGACCCAGAATTTTACCTTTGATCGAAGTTACAAACCTGCCATTTTTCCTGAGTAGTGGAAACCTTGTGATTCTGACACTGTGAGCCCGTTTAAACTTTCTTACCCAAACTGATTCAAGTGACCTTAACAGTAATCTTAAAATAAACTGGTGAAGTGAATGCTCCCCGGAGCAGTGGAAGAAACCTGTATCCGCAGAGCTGGGATTCTCTTTATCCAAAGCATACAGATTCACTGTAGAGAAGTGTCCTAAAGTTTGCGCCAGACGGCGAACAACAGCACGATTGTAGGTAAAAATGTATGACAGGGATCCCTGATGACTGAATCGAGTGAATGCAGGACTGAGCGATTCCTTTATTGTGGTATTTTGGCACCCATTTTTTTCTTGCTGTCTTAAATTTCTTTACGCAAGTTTTGTTGCTAACAAATATTTTTCCTTAGGATAGAGCAGAGTATCCAAGTCAGTTCATACCTTTAAAGGGAAGACTTAGACTAAATCATATGTATCCGTGACTCTTTGGGGCTATCACTTTTCTTCTAACAGGACTGTGGGCTAAACATCGAGTGAAAGGATCATACTGTGGGTCTATCATTCTTGTAGCATTTTTATTGACTATGACTATTTGTATATGCTTTGATGTAATTTTATGTGTTGTGATGGAATTTTCTGATAATTAAAAATTCCCTTGAACCTAATCAGTGTGTCGGGTCAGCTCGTTCCAAAATATCTATATAATCTATGTTATAGTTTTCCCACGTGTGTGCGTCTACATGTCATCAATTGTGTGTGTGTGTGCACGTGAGTGGTTATATATATATATATATTAATATATGTAGTCAATAGACTGTCTGACTCCTCTAGATCTGTTGTAGAAGATAGGCTAAAAGAGAGAAAAGATTCTCGATTTCAGAGACAGCCTCTATTGATTTCTACCATCTCACTCGTGGAAATCTATTTCTACTATCATCTCTCACTGTGGCTATCACTCATTCTAATCTATTCAGAAGGGACCAACCCAAGTCTTAATTCCCCTATCAAAAATCTACGACAGTAAACAACACATTTATTTGTGCGTTTGTTATACAGGAATATTGTCGTGAGATAAAGGGAAATATACGCTTCCTGCATGCTAATGGCTTGGAATTTGAAATGTAAAAATGCAGCATTTCTGATTTGAGCCTTGTCATATAGCAGCAATCGGCATGTGGGCCGAATATTGCCTTATAATTTAGCCCCTCGTGAGTTTACCGCACTGTGCAATTCAAATCGTCAAGAAGCCACCCAGACAAGCCAGAGTAAGGAATAGGATTAGAATTCCACTGTAAAGGACCGGACAACGTATTTGAGCATCTTGTGGACTTGTATCCCAGGAAAACTCTACCTTTATTAATACGGAAAACCCGGAATCCTAGGAACCTGAGCACTAAGTCATAATGTGAGTCTTTTGTAAAGTAATACCCCAGACCACGTGTAAGTGGCATCTTACACTCTATTTCTCTGAGCAGAGGTCAGCCTGTATTCCCAAAGAAATTTGGGATAAGTTGTAAATTTTATAATTCTATATTTTGCATTATTAACATGTGAAAATTGCTAGTTGATGTCCAAATCATACAAAGCTGGCCACCTCAGCATATAGAATGATGGTTTTATGAACCACCACTGCAAGAGCTGGTGACTGCTTTATGCGGGTTTCTCATAGAGAACCAAAAGCAGAGGTAGCCTCAAGTTTCAGATGCAGCAGGGAGTGGATGATGATAGAACTGATATACATACTTATTATATTAACCTTTTCAACTAGTGCAAATGTAAATGTAAACATGTTCAATATAAATGCAATGGATGTTTTCCGCTCACTGGGATTAATATTAATGCTCAGAGAGGGTAACATTCTGAGGCAGATGGGATGGTGGAATGAAAAGGGGGGAGAGGGAAAACCTGATTTTGTGTCAGGAAATCCAATACTCAGGAGGGTATTTGTTTCTCTCTTATTTCATGATACTAGTCAGTGGTACCAATTGGTGGTGCTGTCTGTGGAACACGTGAGTGGTATAAGTGGCCTACAGTCAGAGCTGGACACCTACAGCAGATGGGTCGTAACAGATGCAGGATCATCTTCGCAATTACTCCACGATACTACGAGGAACGTGTTGCGGCCACCAGACTTGACCAGTGACGAGAGTGAACCAGTCCACAACCTGCAGAGAACAAGCATCGGCTGGAGCAGAAACCAACCGACATTTTACTAGCAGCTAAGTACCCATTGAAAGCTGTCAAGTGAACTCAGACCATCACCTATGAGAAAATTTTAAAGACTATTTAAATTCACCCCACCATTATTTAGCCACGGAAGCGAAGTGGTTAGTGCACTGGCTTCTTAGCTCGGTGGTCCATGGTTCGATCCCCAGTTGAGGTGGGATTTTTTATACCGCAAACGGTTTCGGGGTCGACCCAGCCTCATGAATTGGGTACCAGAGCAACTTCTGGGAAGGTTAAGGCGGCCGGCGTGATGTTGACCACATCACCCCTAGTGTGTCGATGGTCAAGAAAATATGAGCCTAACACCATATTCCCAATGGATCCTTTTCCCCCTTTACCCACTCTTATTTATTTTACAATTGTTAACGATAATTGACTATTGAATTTTGTTGTCTGTAAATATACAAATTTATAGTTGATTTAATCATTTTAAGTGAACTGCACCCGTATTTCTCAGTCATTTAAAATACTTATTACAGAGCTATTTAAGTAATATTTTACTGAGTTAAATCAGTTGGGGGCTCATCAGAACGAGCAAAATCCTAACTCATAGAAGGTCAGGTAAGATAAAAAGTCTACTCGGCCCGGACCCTATCAGCCGTAGTACTTGATTTCTTTAAAATCCTATGAATCTTTCTAGAACTGAAGCACCATTCTTCAATTCACATCTCTGCCAAGAGTAATCTTGCGCGAAAGGTAGAGACACCTTTGAAATCCCTCAGTAGATACTCTGACTTTTGGCCACTGTTGGACTATCACTGCAGAGCAAGGGAAGTAAATCCCGTGACAAATAGAAGCATCAATCTTCTATTTATATCTCTGCCCAGTGTAATCTTGAGCTAAGGTTGATAACTTTGTATACCCTCATCATTAAAGTTTAGCCATTGTTAGACCATTACTGAGGAGCAGAGGAGACGATCCACGTCACACATTAATAAATGAAGATCCCCCCCTTTTTGATGTTAAATTACCATTATCATCGCTTTTCAGTTCACATGGTTCTTCTTTCTATGGTCCTTGGCCGCTGACTGACAAAGCAGTCAGCGACCATCACGCCTGGTGGCGTTTTGTAAAGCAGCAACAAAATTCCTCCACTTTGATCTATCGGCATCTATCCTTCGTGTGGTGCCCCAGCTCTGGTTCATGCTTAGCAACTCTGCTTCCAAAGTTCTCCGCCAGGTATCTTTTAGCCGACCTTGCTTTCGCGTTCCTTCTGTAGTCCATATCATGAGAGTTCTGATGATGGTGTTAGTGTCTCTTTTGAGGATGTGGCCAACCCAACTCCAGCATCTACCCACTATGATGATGCATATGTCTTCTTGGTGGCTCCGAGTTAGCAGTTCTTTGTTGGTAATGGTGTTCGACCAGAAAATTCGAAATATTTTCCTAAGGCAGGTGGTGTTAAAAGAGGACATTTCCTCTTCTGTTATTATCCAGCATTCTGCAACGTACAGAAGTACAGAAATTACGCAGTTCTGGTATACATTTTTTGTTTCACATTGTGATTAGAGACAATAGTAGTAATATGGAGGATTTATTATAATGATGGAAGCTGTTATTGCTGCTGTTTTTTATTTTATTTAGAACGAGCGGCAAATCTAGTAGATGATTTTTGAAAATGTGGACATGGGTGTATCGACGACTGCAACTCAAAATAATACTTTGTCAATAAGACTGATTAAACTTAGAACGGCTGGACCAACTGTAACTACACAGAAAAGGTTCGACATCAGCAAATTGAAAGACCCCTTTACCAGAAAAGCTTTTGTAGCTGATATAAAGAAGCGATATCATTTTGCCAAAATCATGTCTGGGATTCCAGGAAAGGAAGAAGCAAGACTGGATAACACCAGAAACATTAAACACCATAACGATAAGAAAGGAAATGAAAAGAAGAAAACAGAAGCGAAGTCCCCCAGTTTAAAGCAACTATATAGCGAACAGTACAGTCAGCTGGACAAGGAAGTTAAACGCCAAACCCGAGCCAACAAAAGGAATTTCCTAGACGATCTTGCAAGACAGGCAGAAGAGGCAGCACTGAGAAATGAACAAAGTACAGTATACAAAATAACTAAAATCATCAGTGGAAAACGAGGTGCAAACAATATTACATTAGTAAGAGATAAGCAAGGAAATCTCATCACGACAGCAGAAGGACAGGAAACAAGATGGGCAGAGCATTTCAGAGAAACTCTGAACAAGGAACCACCAGAGACACAATTGAATGTTCCTGAGGCTGAAAACGATCTAGATGTTAATACAGACATACCACGAAAAGAAGAAATCATCACAGCAATCAAAGGGTTAAAGAATGGAAAAGCTCCTGGCCATGATAACTTAAATGCAGAGCTATTTAAGACAGACCCTGAGCTAGCAGCAGAACTATTAGAACAACTATTTGCACAAGTCTGGAAAACAGGGACAACACCAACGGAGTGGAACAAAGAAATAATTGTCAAATTGCCCAAGAAGGGAGATCTTGCAGACTGCAATAATTGGATAGGAATCACTCTTCTCTCAGTTCCCAGCAAAATACTAGGCAGGATAATTATCAGTGGCGTCTTTCTTTAATGTGCTGTTGAGCTGCAGCACTCCCTATAAAAAAAAAGGACTACTATAATACGTAATCCGGACAGACCAAAAAATTGAGGTTACACCGGAAGGGTTGAATACAAGACCAAAAAAAAAAATTTATCTAAGACCGTATCGTGGTGTGCTGCGAACGATTACAGTTTAAGTGACCTTGACCTCTTATAAGCCAATGCTTGTTATACACAGCTGCGTTTGGGTTGAATTTATTTAACTCTTTGACTCCGGAACAACGCTCTGAGCGTGGTTTTTAGACTTTCACGAATGAAAATTACGGCACAGGGCGAAAAATAATTGCGGAGTCAAAGAGTTAACAAGTGCTGCAACGAAAGACAGCTCCCAAGTGCAAAGAACTGTAATTAAAGGGAAGTTACAATGAAAATTTTAAACAAGAGAAATAGCAGCATAAATGTCTGTGTAACCTGGTTTGAAACTCGGGAAACTGCTTCGACTGACAAGGATTACTCCTAGTTGCAGTAAACTTTTAAAATAACTTTTCAGATGTTCTTGACAGATTTTAGATGAGATAAGACACTAATCATTTGTGTCTGGGTTGATATTTTACATGGTGGTCACAATTTGTGAGTGTTATGTACTGTATACCAACGGGCTGATCACCCGTTTGCCAGTCACTTTGATTACGGAAACAACAGCGAACGGATTGATTTGTCGTTGCCCTAAAGACGCCATTAGGCGTGATGGGAACAGCGGCAAAGAAAATCTATTCGCTGTTGCCTCTTAAGACGCCACTAGGCGTAATGGCCACTGACTGCTTTGCCGGTCGTTGGCTAAGGACGGAAGAAGAAGAAGAATGTACCGTATAGTATTTTAAATGAGTGAACAGTGCAGCACCCCCAATGACAACACCCTGGAACCGCCACTGATAATTATACAGAGAATTTCAAAAGCAGTAGACCACAAACTGAGGAAAGAACAAGCAGGATTTAGAAAGAACAGAAGATGTGTAAATCATATATTTACCATCAGGAACATTATAGAGTAGTGCTCAGAATGGCAAAGACAGCTGTGCATGAATTTCGTTGATTTTGAAAAGGCTTTTGACAGTATACATAGGGACAGTTTATGGAAAATACTGAGGGCTTATGGAATTCCAAGCTGCATAGTGTCAATCATAAAACGCCTCTATGCCAACTTTACGTGTAGCGTTGGGCAGAGCAACCTAACCTTTTAGGTGAAGACAGGAGTACGACAGGGATGCCCCTTATCAACCACTCTATTTTTAACAGTCATAGACTGGGTGATGCGCCAGACAACAGAGGGCAGTCCAAGAGGAATAAGATGGACTACATTTTCTACATTAGAAGATCTGGAATATGCAGATGACATTGCACTATTAGCACATTCACATCAACACATCCAGGAAAAAATGGATAGACTTAATAAGTATAGCCAGCATGTGGGCTTCAACATCAATCTAAAGAAGTCAGAGGTCATGACGCTTAATGTGAGCAACCCTGAGCCCATATCAGTAAGGAATCAGCAACTGGAACAAACAGACACCTTCACATACCTAGGATGCATAGTAACACCAGACGGCGGAGCAAGCAAAGACATCAACAACAGAATGAACAAAGCAAGAACAGCCTTTTTTAGTCTAAACAACATCTGGAAGTCCTCTCAGTACAGCACAAGCACAAAATTAAGATTATATTAGAGCTGTGTGCTTTCTGTGCTTCTCAATGGTGCGGAATGCTGGAGAGTTACAGAGAAGGAAATGTCGAAATTGTCATCTTTTCACACAACATTTTATTTATTATTATTATTCCTTTGACCGCCGCCCGCCTACGCAGACTTCGGCCATAACACCTTGCGGCGTCATTAGGGCAACAAGAAATCGTCCGTTGTTCCGTCACACCTAGCGGCGTATATTGGTACAACAGACTTTTAATTGTTGTTTCTGTGATCAATGTGACAAGCAAGCGGTAGATCAATCCGCTGTGCCCCGAACTTGCCCTCATGTGTACTCTACTCCTGTCGCTATAAAACCATTTCGCCATGCCTCCCAGACGCCCGTCCAGCCAAAATCCTTTCGGGAAAGAAGGTCCTCGAAAAAGGGCAGTCTGGCAGACACAGTTCCCACTCACTGCCTCTACTGCGCTGGGAGGACCCGGCAACCGGGACCACACACAGCCTTGAGAGGACAAAGATCGCCTTAGAGGCAACGGCCGTCGCAATGCTTTGTTTTAATTAGACAGTGCACACACCTAAGAAAAATTCACCGAATCTTTTGACCGAATACCATCACCAACCAAGATCTGCTTACTCGGAGCAAGCAAGAGGACATGCACACCATCATAGCTGGCGGACGCTGGAGCTGGGTTGGCCATTTTCTCAGAAGAGACCCCGATGCCATCACAAGATTAGCTATGCTATGGACCCCTGAAGGAAAACGAAAGAGAGGCCGACCAAAAACAACTTGGCGGAGGAACTGTGGAGGCTGAGATGCAAAGAATGAACCAGAGTTGGGGAACTGTACGAAGGATGGCCATCGACCGAGCAAAGTGGAATCAATTTGTTGTTGCCCTACAAGACGCCACCAGGCGTGATGGTCACTGACTGCTTTGACGGTCGTCGGCTAAGGATCAAAGAAAGAAGAAGATTGGTTAGGAATGGAGTTCTGTAAGACTACTTCAATTGCTTGCAAGAGGCGATAAAGCTTTAAAAAATATGTTGGATGGTTAATCGTGAAGAAAGTGCGATTGGTGATGGGTGTTTATGTATCACATGACCACAAGGCTAAATGGGCATTGATGAGATAAATATAACCATTAGCACTCTTACTTGAACCACGTACCGGGACAAATAATTACATATTCGGTCAAGAGTTCGGCTTTGTGAGATCTCCTGTTTTAACTTAGCTTTTGTAAAGGAAGAAGCCTAAGTGTTAAGGTAATCGTCGCAGTAAAAGTTTGCTTGGTACGTCTCTCTGAAAAGTAAGGAACAATCGCATCAGCTTTTTGGGAAAATACGGAAACAGTGCGCATTGCATTGTGCTTTGAGGGAGCGTTATCTTGAAAATTCATTACGAACATCTCACGTTCAGACTAAACATTTTTGTTCACTCCAGCTTCACAGATCTCTTCGCAAGCTACCCATCAAGTAATAATATTTTATTCAATCATTTAGTTTTATAATAAAAGAATCACCCAATACCTTTTCATGCTTTTTGTTTCTTTAACATTCTGAAGGGACGGATTTAAAAAAAAACAAACAAATGATCTTTGTATCTCAGCCGATGTAAGAAATGACGATAAAGCAACAGTGTGTGATTTCTTCTAACATGTCAATCTCTCCTATGCTCAGTTCCTTATCTTATTTGAACGCTTGAGTCTGTGCTTACTGAAGACCCCAATGATACCATTGGTTTCTCAGTTGAGTTTCTGAATCCGCAGTGTCCATCTGGAATGTCTACCAGAAGCAGTCTTTACTCATAGTCAGCTTTGTATTGCGCTCACGAGAAGAAGGAACCCAGGCAATCTTAATATATTCATGCCACAGGCTACCAAACAAACAACAATATTTAAAGATAACCTTAAATTTACAACAAGAACAAAAATTAGTTAAGTAATTATTCCAAATACCATTTTTAACGGCTTGCTCTGTTGCTTTATAGCCAATACATTCCGAAAGGTTCAGCTTCAAAGATCTACTGAAGGTGAAAGGGAGCGGAAAGAAATAAACACAGGAGAAATATTGGCGTCCTCGGGACATGAAGCGGAAAGAGCACAACATGCTTCTTTCCCGAATGTTTTGGTTTACTTCCTAGTTCTTATAATTGTTGTTTTGACGTAGTGGAGTTTTCTTCAATCGGTTTCCTTCTCGGCATGCCAGATTTTCCTCATTGTTGTACTAATATTGGTAAGAGAACTGTTAGGCATATGGATGTATAGTTTGTCTGAAGTATTAGTAAGAGAGGCACATTTAGTATTGCTGTTTTAACATCTCAGACAACTGACAGCCTATTTCAGGTACTTTTCTTCTGGTCTGGCTTAGACCTCTTCAGAACTGAAATAACACAGCTGTCACGAGAATAATAACACTGACAAACAACATTTTTCTTTCTTATATAAGAATAAGTGTTCTTAGGTCAGTTTCTTGCGCTGATTTCAAATTTGAAATCCGTTTATCTCTATCACGTCGGGTTCTTAAGATATTTGTGAATAAATATATTTTTGGGAAACCGTTATTTGCTCCATTTCATTTTTGCTATATAACTTTTTTAAAATTAATAAAATGCAAAATAATTCTACTTTTTATACTGCTAAAAGATGCATGACATATGTTACGTTATATTTCAAATAGTTACTGTATTTTTAAATAATTCTGAGTGAAATATGGCTTCTAGAAGTTGTAGAAATTCGGCTGATCTGTTCTGTTACGTGTGCGGATATTTTACCGATCGTGTTCACCAGAAAAAACTTTACACCATTGCTAAAGAAAGCATATGAACTTTATTTCGATTCGAAAGTTGATGATGCAAATAAATCTTGGAAGCCAAATGCAGTTTGTTCGACTTGAGCAAATACATTGGCAGGTTGGTTACGAAAATCGCCGAAGCATAAGCCGATGCCTTTTGGAGTGCCAGTAATATGGCGTGAACCGACAAATCACGCTACTGATTGTTACTTCTGCTTGACAAATATCTATGGTTTCACTTTTAAAACTAGAAAGTCTGTGGTTTATCCAAATATTGAATCGGTTTCGAAACCAATGCCTCATGATCCAATCACGTGTCCGATCCCAGTTCCACCAGAACCATATCCGTTGGACGTGAATGAACCATCAGAAAGTGATAGTTTACCTGCTTTAGAAACTAATTCTGACTCGGATTATGTACCGGTGAATGATGGTGTTCACTTAATTAACCATTCAGAACTTTCAGATCTAATACGTGATCTCGCTCTCACCAAAGGACAAGCGGAATTACTCGGTTCGCGACTCAAAGAATGGAATCTTTTAGCGGCCCAATACTCCGATATCTAAATTTCGTCATAGACACAGATAACTTGTTCAATACTTTGAGATGGATGATGACATTTGCTACTGCAAAGATGTAAAAGGTCTAATGGTGCACCTCGGTCATGAGCACATAGTCAACGAATGGCGACTTTTCATCGACTCTTCCAAGACTAGTCTAAAAGCCGTGTTATTGCATAATGGAAATTTATTTTCATCAATTCCAGTCGCCTACTCTGTTCATATGAAAGAAACTTATGACAATATGGCTATACTTTTGGCAAAAATAAAGTACAATGACTACCAATGGCGGATTTGTGGAGACCTAAAGGTCATTGCATACTGGGCATACTAAATTTTCTTGCTTCCTATGTGAATGGGACAGCCGCAACAGACAGGAACATTATGCAAGAAAGGTGTGGCCTATCAGGGATCGTATGCAGCTCGGGCATAAAAATGTAATACACGAGCTATTAGTTAACAAAGACAGCATCATTTTACCACCGTTACATATAAAGTTGGGGCTCATGAAGAATTTCGTAAAAGCGTTAGATAAAACGAGCAAAGCTTTCATTTATCTTCGAGAAAAGTTTCCGCAAATTAGCGATGCAAAGATAAAGGAAGGTATCTTTGTAGGACCTCAGATTAGGAAAGTTATTGCAGACAAACAATTCGAGAACTTGTTACATGGTAGTGAACTTCGCGCATGGATGGCATTCAAATCGATCGTCGATAACTTTCTGGGAAATCACAAATCTGTCGACTATGTGCATATTGTTAAGCAGTGCATAGATGCATACAGAATTATGGGCTGTAACATGTCCCTCAAAATCCATTTGCTCGATTCGCATCTTGACTTTTTCCCTGACAACCTTGGCGAAGTCAGCGATGAACATGGAGAACGATTCCATCAAGATATCGCCGTAATGGAGTCACGTTATCAAGGACGGTGGAGTGTGACCATGCTTGCCGATTATTGTTGGATGCTTCATCGCGATGTACCACATGCCATTCACCGACGAAAGTCGACTGCAAAGAAATTCAAGCCTACATAACTGTTATACTTCTTGTACAAATGATGTTGTAATACTGTATGCGTTGTTAAAAAACTTCAATTGCGTATTTCTAGAGATCCCGACCTGATAGAGAAAAACGGTTTGCAGATTTAAAAACAGCGCATTAAAATTGACCAGAAAAACATAGAAATGTTAGAGAAAGAAAAAAAAAATTTTTTTTTTGTTAGTCAGTGTAATTTAGATGTAAAATTTAGATCATGCAGCAATGTTGAGATGAAGATATGGAGAACATGTCACGTGTTCTCTTTCTATTAATTATCATCATCATCATCAGTAGCAGCAGCAGAATCAGGATCATCATCATCATTTCATCATGATTATCGCTACCATCATCACCATCATCATCATTAAGCTATATTATGTACCTATTAACGACCACGGCCATTATACGTAATTCTACAAACATCATTTACCAAGTTTATACGTCATCAACAATAGCCACCTTTTGAAAAGAGGGTGATGTGACTCAGCGACATGTTTTAAAATATACACGTTCTCTTATACACTCAGTGGTTCGATTAAGCGTTATATCAGAAATTTCTGTGACCATAAACATGTCTATAGTCTAGCTAAGATAGACTGCATGTGTTCTACAGACAGAAATGATAATTTTCAAGACAGACATGTTGACATTTCATTAACACTAGCTTAACCAATCTGGTTAGCAGGTATTGAACGAAAACGTTGCACTTTCTTGTAGTTGTGTAACAGGACAAAACAGGCCAGGCATTGATAATTTTAACATTGTATCCTGAAGGAAGACATCGCTGTAAGTGGGACGGTAACATCAAGAGAGGGACAGGAAAGAGTCTATGGGAGTGCACCTTCAAGACAAGAGACAGCAGACGTTGGAGATCCATTGCAGCCGACGTTCTATGTTAAGATGCCCCCCCCCTCCCCCAGTGATTGATGATCCTGGAGGACAATGTTTTCTTCAATGCATTTCTCTTGTCAAAGAAACTGGACATTTAGTTACTAGGCGACGCAGCTGCAATTTAAACAATAAGTATTAATTATTTATACATGCAATATCATTCAGTTTCTTGTTAGGAATAAGTCTTTAATTGGATCACATCAAGCTACCCTGGACTATTAACTTAACTATTCTCTTAAGTTTTCTATATTTCTTCTTTGTCTTTTAAAAATATTTTTACAACTCTTTACTTTGTGGACTCCAGAACAAGGTCTACCTTTAAATGCTCTCAGCTGATTTCCAAAGTTTGTGTCTTATCCAACTCCAGGGTCTTGTCCTCTCTTCATGTTTCACTATTATGTGTTCAGGGTTTTTTTTCTGTCACTTCCGCATTAATGATCATGTCATATCCTTCGAGACTTTTACGTGTCTGTAATGTACTGGGTGTTGTACGTCTTGTTCTCCATGTTTCATATTAACTCTTGCGACTAATCTATATTGACATTTCTTATTTATTTGTGTAAATTTGATTTCTCCATGTTTTCTAGTGCACCTAGATTTCTCCACGCTTTCTCTTGATATTTTCAGTCTTATATTTTTATGTAACTTTGTCAGTGTTGCTGCTATTTTGCTGCTGTGTTTATGAGTCTACTTCTTTTATGTGTACTTTTCACGTTGAATCTGTCAATAATTTTTTGCATGTTTTCTCATTATCTTCGTGCTTTTTTGTGTGGATTTTCAGAACAAGCTGCTTTCGCCTTTCATCAAGTATTCTCACGGCTTGGGAAATCTGGTTTCGGTTCTAGGATAGAAGGGCATTGCTCTCGGCAAAATCTAAATCATCAAGCTATTTTGTTAGAGTGAACTGAATACCATTTCTCGTGTCTGATGCTGCTTTTACGTAATTCCATCTCTAGCTACTAAGAAAAGAAATGCTGACAAGAAGAATCCCAATCGCACTCCAGCTTTTATCTCATAGGTTTCTATAAGTTGTTCTTCATATATAATACTGCATTTCATGTCTTCGTATGTTTTGCATATTAAAGTTAATGAAGATGTGAGGAAAAGCCCATAATGCCTCGCCTGTTTCTAAAGTAATGATCTTTCTAATGTGACAAATGCTTTTTCATTTGCCACCACATCATTGTAAAATTTTGAATTCAGATCCAAACACTGTTCTACGACAGCGCAGTGTTACTGTCTGGTATGTACAGTATATGTTTGCGAGAACCTTATTGTATCGCTTTCAATTGTCTATCTCTTTTAATCTGTAAATTCCAGGTCTCTGACAGTAATTTCATTCCTCTGTAATTTGTGCACTTTTGCAAATAATGCCTCGTTAAATACGTGACAAAATATTCTTTTTCATTTTGGTAGTACTTTTTCTATCTCCTAGACTTTGCTAAGTATTTTTATAACATCTCTGAGAGTTGTGTTTATCTGCTTTGATGACCCCTGTCGGAATCCAATCTCTAATGGTTTTCTTTATCTGTTCTCCTCATTTCGGATTTCAAAGGTGAATTGAAGCTACTTTTTTGTTGGCTGAATCTCTTTGGGATCTAGTGGAACTGGTCTATTTAGAAATCCCCCAAAATGTGCCGACAATCTCTTCATTTGCTTTTCGATATTACCAAGCAATTTCTATTCTTGCCACTTTCAAGTTATTTCAATGCAAGTATTTTCATGCAAGCTTCTTTATGCACGTCTCTCTTATTTCTTGGTTGCAGCTTCCTTAGCCTGTGTTGATAACTCATGTTTTTTGCTCTTGTGGCTTCTGATACCTGCCTTTCCTTTGTTTACTTTATTATTATTTTTTTTAAGTTTAGCGTTTACTATATTACGTTGAAGCATGCCCCTTTCAACAATTTATCACATGCATAGAGTGAACTTTTTTTAAACATACAATTTTGCCTCGTTTTAGCGAGGCACGTCCCGTTCAACTTAGTCGGTTATATTAGAGCGCATATCCAAATATGAAAGACCTTTAGGTCTGGTAACATTACTATGGACTGAACTATCGATTACATCATGACACTGATTGATTGCTGTGTCATGTCTCGATTGTTTGTGCTGTATGTACTACACTGTATTACTTCTCCCGATAATGTTGTCACGCTTCTATCTGAGTTATTGTTGAAGTTGTTATGTTGTTTAATAGCTTAACTGTGTCTTTTCTTGCGTGGAGTTTTTTATTAGGCACGTGTGTGTTTATGTAAACCCTGCAAAAGCTTAGCTTGTCAGTCCCCAGACGTCTGTATCCTAGGTGATCTCCACTAAATCACTGATGTTTGCACCACCTGGGGTTACAGTATCTGTCCTCTCAGATGAGAATACTAAATAAAATACTTTTAGATTTTTGATAGGTGAATTAAGACTTGGGTTGGTCCCTTCTGAATAGATTAGAATGAGTGATAGCCACAGTGAGAGGTGATAGTAGAAATAGATTTCCACGAGTGAGATGGTAGAAATCAATAGAGGCTGTCTCTGAAAATCAAGAATCTTCTCTCTTTCAGCCCTATCTTCTACAACAGATTTAGAGGAGTCAGACAGTCTATTGACCACATATATTAATATATATGAACGTAACACTCACGTGCACGCACACAAGGGACGACAGTTAGACGCACAGACATGGGAAAAAACTATAACAGGGATTATACAGATAATTTGGAACGCTAAAATTTCAGCACAACACATAAAATTAAATCAAGAAACATATACACATAGTCATAAAATCAATGAATTTCTACCAGAATGATAGACCCACAGTATGATCTTATCCCTCAAGGTATGCCCACAGTCCTGTTAGAAGAAAGTGATAGCCCCAAAGAATCAAGGATACATTAGCGGTAATCTAATGAGTTTCCCCTTTTAAAGGTATGAACAAACTTAGATATTAGTATGATCTATCCTAAGGAAAAGTATCTTGTTTGCAACAAAACTTGCATAAAGAAATTACAAAGTGGGTGAAATTTGGTATACCATAAAAAAAGAGTCACTCGTTCCTGCTTTCTCTCGGTTCATTCATCAGGGCCCTGTCGTGCATTTCTCACTTTCTTACCCTATAGCTTGCTGTTGTTCGCCGTCTGGCGCACGTTATGACACAATCTGTTTTATCGTTTGATGAAGCGGATACCCAGCTCTGCAGATCTTGGTTTCATCCAATTTGTCCGGGGAGCGTCCTCTTCAGGCGATGATTTTGTTCAGATTTTAAGTTAGTGTCACTTTATCAGTTCAGGTAAGAATTAGTTGTCAAGCGGGCTCACAGGATCAGAATCACGAGGTTTTCACTACTTAGGAACAAATGTCAGGTTTGTAACTTCGATCAAAAAGGTAAAATTCTTGGTCACTCCACAATGAGTAAAAATTGTCGGAAAAGTTAATGTTTGTAATCTATTACTTGCCACACGGGCTAAATGTACTTGAGATTTTTCTCTGAAAGAATTAAATCAGGATCGATGGGCCCGTTACTTCTTTAAAATCTTTAAAGTTCTTGTAAAGGTTATACACCAAGTCCTTAAAGGAAAGAATGTTTTAGTTCTTCACAGATATCTCTGTACTTAACGCTGGCAAAGTTTGGGTTTGTCGTAGATTTCCGATAGGAGAATTAAGACTAGGTTTGGTCCCTTCTGAATAGGTTTGAATAGGTGATAGACTCAGTGAGAGTTAGTGGAAGGTAATAGAATTTCCACACACGTGAGATGATAGATTTTGATATAGTGGCTGTCTCTGAAAGCGAAAAGAATTCTTCTCTCTCTCACCTATCTTCTACAACAGTTGTTACAGTGTCAGACAGACTACACCAATATACATATTACGTATATTTCTATCACTCACAGGCACGCACATACACGTGACGACAGGTAAACACACAGACGTGGGAAAACTATAACAATGATATATATATTATCTAGAACGAGCTGACCAAACACGATTATTAAGTTCAAGAGCGATTTTATTATCAGGAAAAATCGGCTCACAACATCAAAGAAAGTACATCAAGGAAAATACATATACACATAGTCATAAAAAATCAAGGAAATGTTGCAAGGATGATAGCCCCGTTATAGTGTTAACTCTAGGTTTAGCCCGGCCCCGTTAAGAGAACAGATGATGGCGCCCGAGTCACAGATACATAGGGTTTGAGTCTAAGAGTTTTTCTTTGTTTTATCTCGTAATTATATGCACAGAGTTTGAAAAAAATCTGATTTAACCTAAGACAAAAACACAAGAACTCTAGCCTTAGCAACAAATTATGCAGATTGGAAAAAAAAAATTAGGACAGCAACAGGGTGTCAAAGATAAAATAGTGAAAAATATCACTCAAACCAGCGTACACTCATTCATTCCGCCATAGCTTCTCATACTTGTACTCACGACTTTGCTTGCTGCCTCTTGGAACACATTGATTTTAGATTTTCACACAGACTCAAAAAATGCAGTCTTCTGCCAAGAAGTCCCCAGTTCCAAAAGACGTATTTAACTTGGAGTCTCCGGGAACGACTACTTGGGTATGCAAATTTGTTCAAATGTCTGATTAAGTCACCTAACAATTATTCCAGGCGCGGGAGTTAGCAGAGCACAGTGTCAATAGCGTAGGTTTCTAAAAAAATGATGAATGTCAGGTCGGTGCCTTCCCTCAGTATAGGATTCACTTTAGTCACACCACAGATTTGTCCACAAGATATAATCTAGTCGGGAAATGATTGTTAATATTCACGCCACCAGGCAGCAAAATATATAGAGTTTCTAGAAGAAATTAAGTGCTGGCTCCAAGGTCCAGTATTTATCATTACAGTCTTTGAAAACCCGTTATAGGGATATTAGTATTTCTGTCTAACTTGCACCGTCAGATCAGTGTTACTTGAGAAAACCCACGTGGTTCAAAATAAGGACTGTCTATTTCTTCACAAGTATGGAAACTACTACTAGGTGCTGGTAAAGTTAGGGTCACCCCAAAACTTTCACTGTGTGGAGGAAAAATAACACATATAATATAATAAACAGAATCTGTACTGGTTAAAACTTACATTTAAACTTGCAAGCAGAGAGCTTTGCTTATCATTTAAACTTCCCGTGACGTAAGTTATATTTAAAAATCAGCAATCCTCATGAATTAGGAACACGTGCGTATTCCGTCACCATTCATGAGGCTCGATTCTAGAGTTTATACGTTAGTTTAGAAAAATACACTCGACTGAGTATTAGCAGTTAAATTAAATTCATAAATAGCTACAATTGCCGTTATAAGCTAGAAATTAAATTTTATTCTGCTTTCCACTGAATGCTTCCCTAGAAAATATAATAGCCTACCACTTTATTTCTCTTCTGCGCTAAAGAAGTAGATTAAAATGAATTAAGCGATTAAACACTTTAACACTCACAAAATCTATATATCTATCATATTAATTACCTCAACCACAGAATTACAGGTAGTCGCACAACTTAAGAATAAAATGCTGAAAATATTTCTGGAAGTCTAGAAGTTCGACAAATTGCCGAAACAAACTGAGATCTTCGCTAACAGCTATTCTGTTTACGAGCAACCTATCTCTGTGAGTCTATGAGCGAGAATGAAATTAAAGTTTCAAACTTGGCCAATATCTTAAAATCAGACAAAGGGCCCAAACTATTTCGCCACGCGAAATTATCTCCCCTACTCCCAACATTTACGTCCGCTTAACGCGTGTCGTAACTGTCACCTACTGACCACGATGTACGCGTGTCAGTTTCAAATCCCAGACAGCCTGACTCCAATGCAGGGCAGTTTTTACACTACAGCTGACCATGGCCCAAGTGAGCGCCGTGTCAGTTTGGGATTTTCCAGACAAATGTCTGGATACTGACCGGTGCAGATGTAAAGTATCACACCTCACCGGGACTTATGCCGAGAAGAAGCTCGCGCGCTCGGTGAGAATGTAGACGATTTGCTACGTCCTATGTTCAGCGAACCGACTTATCACGCCTTCTGACGCCCTGCAGCCCTGACATCTACGTAATATCGTCCTAGCGCGATTCTCAGTTTATGAGAAGGGAAAACAGGTAGAGTTTGCGAATTATATGAAAATAATATTCGCAAAACGAATGGATGAAAAATATACAGGAAAAAAAATGAAATACAGAGATAATAAAAGAGAGAATTTGGGTGAACGAATAGGAAGAAGATGTAGGAAATTAAATGAATATAAACCCTACGTGACAGAGCCTCCCCCCTTTAAGATATGGAAGCACTCCATGTCTACGTTATGGAGTTTAATTTCCTATAACCGTAGCTTCGGGGTGTCTGTCTTCTTCCCTCTCATATTCCCCCTCCATCTCTGTCCAATTCCTACTCAAGTCCACTCCTCAAAGTTTCCTTCCCCCGGAATGTCTCCCATGCGCGCTTGAAAGAGCGTCGCCGCTTCTGACATTTTTGAAAGATTTCCTGTGATAGCGGTGGAATATCCCTGCCACTATCATCATCTTCGTCAGTTTTGGCGATCGTCAGGAGATGGTCGGAGGTTGGCACTGGTTTTTCCAAGTATCTCTTTAAGAGATTTAAATGGAAAACCTTCTCCTTTCCTTCAATAGAGATCTGGTAGTTAGCCTTAGAAATCTTTTTCAGGACGGTAAACGGCCCTTGCCATCCGATCTTCAGTTGGTTGTTCTCAGTATGGAGTAACACCAAAACTTTCTCTCCTGCTTCCAGTTCTCTCTCTTCCGCGACTTTCCTGTATCGGTTAGCGTGCTTTGTGCGAGCTCGCTTAAAGTTAGTCGTTGCTAGGTCCCACCCTAGTTTCAACCTTTCCTTTAAAACCGACACATATTTACTTGCTGAGACGACTGTCTCATCCGCCTTCTCGTCTGTCAGAGACTGAAGTAAGGCTTCAAGCGGGCCCTTAATGGGTCTGCCAAATAAGAGTGTAGCTGGCGGAAATCCTGTGGAAGTATGAGGAGATTCTCTGTAGCCAAATAATGCTGCAGGAATACAGAGATCCCAATCTTCAGGTTTCACTTGTGCCAGCTTACTTAGCATCATGGTGAGGTTTCCATTAGCACGTTCCACGAGCCCATTTCCCGCCGGAGTATATGGCTTAGTGTGGATGTGTTGGGTCCTCAAGATCTTAACGATCTCATCCATCAACAGGTTTCGGTATGGAGATCCATTATCCGTCAACACTTGCTGAGGGAATCCCAACCGAGTGAAAATCTGCACGAGGGCTTCTGCGACATGCTTGGCATCTGCGCATGTTAGCGGGATAGCTTCTGCCCATAAAGTGCATGTATCGACTAAGGTCAGGATGAACCTGTTCCTTCTTTTAGTCCTTTCGAAAGGCCCTAAAATGTCGATCACAACCCGTTCGAATGGTGTACCCACTATTGGCATTTCACCCAAAGAAACTGGGGGTGCCCGTTGCTTGGGTGGCACACGTTGGCACTGGGCACAGGATTTGACATATCTGATAATATCAGTATTTACTCCTGGCCACCAATAATGAGTGGTTATACGTTGGTTTGTGGCGTTCTGTCCCATATGTCCGCTGAAGGGAAGAGAGTGCCCCATTTCTAGGATTTGGCTTCTGTACTGTTTCGGTACTAGGAGCTTGTTGTAACCTTGGTCAGGCTTGCCCGTTCTCCGATAAAGTACGCCATCCTCAGAAAAAATGTCCCCGTGCTGTTTGGGTTCCTTAGCCATGGGCAGTTTCCTAAAGCAGGGTGCCAAAGTAGGGTCCTTGTATTGCGCTTCTTTAAGTTCCATAGGTAACAAATTTGGCGCAGGCTCCCGTTCCTTCTTGGTTTGCCCTCTTGTAGTTACTGCTGCCACAATCGGCTCTTCCGGTTTCCCAATACACACGTATCTCCCGCCAAGTATTTCTGGGTAGATGGGATCATCCATAACAGCCGCTTTGATCACGCTTCTGACAAAGTCAGAGTGTATCTCCACCAATGCGATGGGAAGCGCTGTAGGTGCATCACTCTTACGAACTCCACAAAGTTGGACGGTCTCTGCTGTCTCTTGACCGGGTTTGACCAGGTTCCTGGCAACAATGCAATCATAAGAAAGCCCCGTGTCAAATAAGCAAGAAGTTTGAGAACCGTTCAAAGTAACAGTACCTCGCGTTGAGGGTCTATCCCCAACAGGTTTGGAATCACTGTCAACAATTCCGCCTTGCGAGACTGTCAATAAGCATCCGATGCGTTTCGGCTCGGTGTGCTCGCTCTGATCATATGTCCCGTGCTCAGGGGTTCTCCCTTTGCCACCTTGTCCTTTCTGGCTACGCTGCCATGTAGGGCGGTCGGGTTGATCAGACTGTTTGGGGTGGTTGGGGTACTTGTTCTTGTAGAACTTGGATTTTTCAGGAGGGGGGTTTTGAGGTCCAGTTTCTCTGTGGTTATTTTGGTTAGAAGCCTGAGAAGATTGTTCTAGGTTATGTTTTCGAAAATGCTCCTCTGTCGGTTTCCGCTTTGTGGCCGGTAGTTCAGCCAGCGCATTGTGATAACGCTCAGACTTTTCCAAAATGTCTTCAAGTTTTTCTGCCCCCTGCTCAGCGAGAAATCTCCGGGTATCAGCAGACAAAGTGTTCTTTATTTGTTCAGTTAGAACAAGTTCCTCAAGACCTTCATAGGTAGAGGGGAGCTGCGAAAGCTCAAGGCACTTTGTTAGATATCCCTTAAGACGAGATGAGAACTGGTGAAAAGTTTCAGAATTCTCTTTCCGGCTGTTGCGAAACAGTTGCAAAAACTTGCGAGCGTTCATTTCAAAGCGCTCCAGTAACGCTTTCTTCAACACATCGTAGTCGTCTTGTTGGCTACTTTCCAGCTTAGAATAAACATCATAAGCAGAACCTTTTAGGGCCTGGGAAAGTTTCATATTCCAACGCGACCTCTCTAACCCGTACAGAGTTGCAATTTTCTCAAATTTTTCTAACCATGTGTCAATCTTCTCATTTGGACAAGGAAAAGATTCAAGAGTGAAAGACATAGCATTTAGTTGAAGAGATTGAGTGTTAGCCGGGTCAGTTAAGGAAGAATGAGGAGAAGACTCTCCATTGCTGGAGGTAGAGGCAGCACCACGGCTTTGGAACTCTAGAGTCTTAAGCGCCAGCTCATGCTGTCTCTGTTTATCTTTCTCTCTTTCCTCATGCTGCATCCTGCGAATTTCCATTTCCTCGTCCATCTTCTTCTGCTGTAATAGCCGGTCTTCCGCTTCTTTCCTCTCCGCTGCTTCTTCTTTCCTCTTTAGTTCTTCTTCTTTCCTCTCCGCATCATATCTCTCAAGTTCGTCCCTGACAAAAGCTTTCGCTTCTTCTCCTTCCAGTCCCTCCTCTCTCGCTTCGTCCTTGAGAAGTTGTCTAAGCTTTGCCCTCTCGGCCATATTATGTCAATGACTGAGACTAGTGGAGAACGAAAATAGGAAAAAGGATACATTGGTTCCTACCACTTACGAGAAAAAAATGTACCAAAAAATCAAAAGATGATATCCTTAACCCTGGGATACCTCCTCCAAAGTAAAATCTAACTATCGCTGCTATTATCGGCAATAAAGCACTTAATGCAAAACACGACTACGCCAACTAAATGGTAGTTAAGATTACTTCTGAAAAATAAGTTGCTACAGTGGAAAAGCAAAAGAATATTGCAAACATTAAAGAGAAAAATAATCCCTTAATTTTTAAAAATCCACTATAAGTTCGCCCCTGAAGTCCGATCGGGTAAGGGAGGGAATTAATCTGGACAAAAAGTCCGAAACACACTCCTTAACTTAGTTCAAACGCCGTTCTGCCTCAGTACCCAGTGAATGTTATACACTCACCACTTTACCAGCATTTAGTATTACAATCAGCAGTTAACTTATATCCCGACAAAATCAACCTGTAACCAAAATGTATATTATTCAAAGATGCTGTGGAAAAAAAAAACTTATTAGTTTGTGTGGTCAGCACGCCCGTAAACAGATCGTTAGTCTAGGGGGTAATATTTTTTTTTTAAAAAATTTCACAGTCACAAGACATCACACTCTTACTCTATATCAGAATGCAGAATCTTACAGACAAAATCCAGATAGACGAGTCCACATTAGTCGTACTCGTCTTCCTATTCTAAGTTCAAAGACCGGAAACGAGCCCTCATTTGTCGTAGATTTCCGATAGGAGAATTAAGACTAGGTTTGGTCCCTTCTGAATAGGTTTGAATAGGTGATAGACTCAGTGAGAGTTAGTGGAAGGTAATAGAATTTCCACACACGTGAGATGATAGATTTTGATATAGTGGCTGTCTCTGAAAGCGAAAAGAATTCTTCTCTCTCTCACCTATCTTCTACAACAGTTGTTACAGTGTCAGACAGACTACACCAATATACATATTACGTATATTTCTATCACTCACAGGCACGCACATACACGTGACGACAGGTAAACACACAGACGTGGGAAAACTATAACAATGATATATATATTATCTAGAACGAGCTGACCAAACACGATTATTAAGTTCAAGAGCGATTTTATTATCAGGAAAAATCGGCTCACAACATCAAAGAAAGTACATCAAGGAAAATACATATACACATAGTCATAAAAAATCAAGGAAATGTTGCAAGGATGATAGCCCCGTTATAGTGTTAACTCTAGGTTTAGCCCGGCCCCGTTAAGAGAACAGATGATGGCGCCCGAGTCACAGATACATAGGGTTTGAGTCTAAGAGTTTTTCTTTGTTTTATCTCGTAATTATATGCACAGAGTTTGAAAAAAATCTGATTTAACCTAAGACAAAAACACAAGAACTCTAGCCTTAGCAACAAATTATGCAGATTGGAAAAAAAATTAGGACAGCAACAGGGTGTCAAAGATAAAATAGTGAAAAATATCACTCAAACCAGCGTACACTCATTCATTCCGCCATGGCTTCTCATACTTGTACTCACGACTTTGCTTGCTGCCTCTTGGAACACATTGATTTTAGATTTTCACACAGACTCAAAAAAATGCAGTCTTCTGCCAAGAAGTCCCCAGTTCCAAAAGACGTATTTAACTTGGAGTCTCCGGGAACGACTACTTGGGTATGCAAATTTGTTCAAATGTCTGATTAAGTCACCTAACAATTATTCCAGGCGCGGGAGTTAGCAGAGCACAGTGTCAATAGCGTAGGTTTCTAAAAAAATGATGAATGTCAGGTCGGTGCCTTCCCTCAGTATAGGATTCACTTTAGTCACACCACAGATTTGTCCACAAGATATAATCTAGTCGGGAAATGATTGTTAATATTCACGCCACCAGGCAGCAAAATATATAGAGTTTCTAGAAGAAATTAAGTGCTGGCTCCAAGGTCCAGTATTTATCATTACAGTCTTTGAAAACCCGTTATAGGGATATTAGTATTTCTGTCTAACTTGCACCGTCAGATCAGTGTTACTTGAGAAAACCCACGTGGTTCAAAATAAGGACTGTCTATTTCTTCACAAGTATGGAAACTACTACTAGGTGCTGGTAAAGTTAGGGTCACCCCAAAACTTTCACTGTGTGGAGGAAAAATAACACATATAATATAATAAACAGAATCTGTACTGGTTAAAACTTACATTTAAACTTGCAAGCAGAGAGCTTTGCTTATCATTTAAACTTCCCGTGACGTAAGTTATATTTAAAAATCAGCAATCCTCATGAATTAGGAACACGTGCGTATTCCGTCACCATTCATGAGGCTCGATTCTAGAGTTTATACGTTAGTTTAGAAAAATACACTCGACTGAGTATTAGCAGTTAAATTAAATTCATAAATAGCTACAATTGCCGTTATAAGCTAGAAATTAAATTTTATTCTGCTTTCCACTGAATGCTTCCCTAGAAAATATAATAGCCTACCACTTTATTTCTCTTCTGCGCTAAAGAAATAGATTAAAATGAATTAAGCGATTAAACACTTTAACACTCACAAAATCTATATATCTATCATATTAATTACCTCAACCACAGAATTACAGGTAGTCGCACAACTTAAGAATAAAATGCTGAAAATATTTCTGGAAGTCTAGAAGTTCGACAAATTGCCGAAACAAACTGAGATCTTCGCTAACAGCTATTCTGTTTACGAGCAACCTATCTCTGTGAGTCTATGAGCGAGAATGAAATTAAAGTTTCAAACTTGGCCAATATCTTAAAATCAGACAAAGGGCCCAAACTATTTCGCCACGCGAAATTATCTCCCCTACTCCCAACATTTACGTCCGCTTAACGCGTGTCGTAACTGTCACCTACTGACCACGATGTACGCGTGTCAGTTTCAAATCCCAGACAGCCTGACTCCAATGCAGGGCAGTTTTTACACTACAGCTGACCATGGCCCAAGTGAGCGCCGTGTCAGTTTGGGATTTTCCAGACAAATGTCTGGATACTGACCGGTGCAGATGTAAAGTATCACACCTCACCGGGACTTATGCCGAGAAGAAGCTCGCGCGCTCGGTGAGAATGTAGACGATTTGCTACGTCCTATGTTCAGCGAACCGACTTATCACGCCTTCTGACGCCCTGCAGCCCTGACATCTACGTAATATCGTCCTAGCGCGATTCTCAGTTTATGAGAAGGGAAAACAGGTAGAGTTTGCGAATTATATGAAAATAATATTCGCAAAACGAATGGATGAAAAATATACAGGAAAAAAATGAAATACAGAGATAATAAAAGAGAGAATTTGGGTGAACGAATAGGAAGAAGATGTAGGAAATTAAATGAATATAAACCCTACGTGACAGGGTTAACCCCAGTTTTCTTCACTAAATAGAGGAAAAAACACATATAAAATAATTATACATACTATGTACTCGATATAACGTACATTTTAAACTGCAAGCGTACAGCTTGACTTATCATTTAAAACTTCCCGTGAAATAAGTTATATTCATAAAATCAATCATCATCAATTAAGAATACATACGTATCCCGTCAATACTCACTGATGTAGCAATGCAGTTATAAGTTAGTTTAAAAAATTATTCTCGTCTGATTATTTAGCAGTTAAATTTAATTCCTTATAGCTACCTGATTTTAAGCTAGAAATTATAATTTATTCTGTTTTCCACTGAAACCCGTCAGCTAGAGAATATAACAGACTTATATATTATTCACTATGCACAAAACTAACTAGTGAAAAAATATGCGATTGAACACTTTAAACACTTCACAAAATACTAGATATCTAATATATAATATTTACCTCCGCACAGAATTACAGATTAATACAACGAACTAGAATCATTCAATATAATAGTAGTCTAGGACTCGGCAAAATGTTGCCCAGAAACTAAAGACCTTTCAATACACAAGATATTTCTTCTAGCCTGGCGATCTGTCTACTGCAGATTTAGGAGTACGAATGAAATCTAGTTTCAAACTCTGGTTAATATCTATCAAACAGTCAAAGAGGTCCCACGTTATTTCTAAAACACGAAACAGCGCCGATCTCTCCCCTTCTCAATAACACTTTCCATAACCAGAAGACCTGCCATAAACTGCTACTTCGCGTCTTGACACCTCACTGCTAACGAAACTGGCCCAGAGTGCCGTGACAGAGGAAAATACCAGACAAATGTCTCATTCTGCGCCGTGCAGATGTCGGTTATCACACCTCACGCCGGATAAACGTTCGTGTCAGGTGAAAATGCTAGCCAAAAGTCTGCTCCTATGTCTGAGATAGATGAATATTCACAGTTTCTCGTCTGACTGACATCTACGTAATAAAATGTGTATCAGTATGAGAAAGAAAAACGGTAAAGTGAGAATGGAAAAGAAAATATTTTTCGCAAACGAACGAATGCAAAAAATACAGGAAAAGGATAAAAGAGCGATAATAAAGTAAAGGCCACGGGTAGAAAAAGAGGAGAATATAGAAAATTTATTGATCATAAAACTCTCTGTGACAATGTGTGACCCGCATTTCTTTATGTGAAATGAAAACCAATGTCAGACGCTTCATTGTCAACAAAACCAGGAAAGTAACGGCAACAAAGCAAAGTAAATTGGTTTCAGAGCAAAAACAAGCAGTTAAACAAACGGACACGAGAAGCAGTAAACTGTGTAGACAACAACTTTAAAAAAATTTAATTGATAGATTTAAAAAGAAAAACATCATAATCCAAGAACGGTCATGTAAACTGGATGATGTGTTGTTTAATTGGTTCATATTTTTTAGAAACTTCCTGTTTTTCTCTCACTTCTTCGGCTAGAAGTTTTCTGCTGTTACCATTTTCTTTCCTCTTTTTTTTTTAACTTTATCGTCAACGTTTTCGATAACTATAATTATCTATAGCAAGTGTAATTTGCTGGAGAGGTTAAGATGTTATACCTAACAAGAAAGATAGCTGTGTCAGTGTCAACTGTGTGAGGTCAAGCACATGTAGGTCCCTGACTATAAAAGAGAAGATGATGATGATGATATATCTTATCAGGGAACCTAACGCTACCTCCCTAGATCTCACACAGTCCGTATTTTGATTCTAGTGGCTGGTGTATGATGTCTCTAGTGTCTAGGGGTGAAATGAAGATGATGGTACATCAACACAATACACTTTAACTCACTATAAGAAAATGAATAAGACTGTGGTTAAAGTTTTCTTTAAAATTGGAATGTTTTTTCTTTGTACAATTTAATCTGCCTGTCCCGCCATCTCTTTTGGACAGATCTTTGAAAATGAGGAAATATATTTACATATAATGCTTTAACTAAAAGTATGGACTCTTGGTCCTATGAATATAATATTATTATAGAGTTCCTGTAGGTGTATTCACAGACTAAAACTTTACTAGTTGCTAGTGATTGTCATTGGTTATGAGGAGCTGTTGTTTTCGTCATGCCCCATATAATTCTGTTTTATTTTGATAAGAACCAGTTTAATCGGATGAAGTGTCAGATGTCCCAGCTGTTAACGTGTCACCTGGGATTCTTGGTATGACGAAATAAGTCACGATGTCGATGAAGAGACAATATAGATCAGCACCCACACACAAGCTCCTTCAGGCTATCTGATGACAGCATAAACTTTATAATGGAGACTTTTCTCTTTTCACTCACTCATCAGGTTTCCTGTCACCGGATGGTAACAGGAAATTTAAAAAAACCTGTAATAAAAAGACACATTGGCCTTTTCATATCTGTTCACAACTTCTTATCCCTATGTATACATGACGGTATGGGGTCAGCCTCGTGTGCATTCATGTGCATCAGCCCCTAATTTATGACTCTCACCTTTCTGTGACCACACCTTAGGTCCCTATGGCAGATACGCCACTGTACTTTTACATAGTTTGCTTCAATCCAATAACGTGGAGTAACCACATCTCCTTTTATATGATTTTTCTTTTCTTTTCTAAATTATAAACGCTCTAGGCATGTTGAAAAGTGTTCATAGAACACTGAGGCTTACTAACATCTTCCAATACAAAATCATTAATGTAAAATCATAATAATATGCAACAGTCAAATACAGTTCAATGTGAGGACTCAATAATGTTTGCTCCCGGCATGTCCTTCACTTTTCCACAGCAGTATCTAACTTTTGCAGTTTTAATCAAGCATGTAAATACATAAAGCATTCTTACCACTAATTCAAAGAAATATGTCACAAATAACGTTGACTGGCAAAGAAATGGCCTCAGTTTTGCTCTGCCCCCTGTAGCAAATGTAATTTTTGCTGGGGAGGTTAAGATGTTATACCTAACAAGAAAGATAGTTGTGTCTGTGTTAACTGTGTGAGGTCAAGCACATGTAGGTCCCTGACTATAAAAGGTATGATGATGATGATGATATATTGTATCAGGGAACCTAACGCTACCTCCCTAGATCTCACACAGTCCGTATTTTGATTCTAGTGGCTGGTGTATGATGTCTCTAGTGTCTAGGGGTGAAATGAAGATGATGGTACATCAACACAATACACTTTAACTCACTATAATACAATGAATAAGACAGTGGTTAAAGTTTTCTTTTAAAATTGGAATGTTCTTTTTCTTTTTACAATTTAATCTGCCTGTCCCGCCAACTTCTTTTGGACAGGTCTTTGAAAATGAGGAAATATATTTACATATAATGTTGTAACTAAAAATATGGACTCTTTGTCCTATGAATATATGTTAATATAGAGTTCCTATAGGTGTATTCACAGAATCAAACTTTAATAGTTGTTAGTGATTGTCATTTGTTATGAGGAGCTGTTGTTTACATCAAGCCCCATATAATTCAATGTTATTTTGATAGGAACTATTTTCTTAGGATGAAATGTCAGAGGTCCCAGCTGATAACTTGTCACCTGGGATTCTTCGTAGGTCGAATATAAGTCAGTATATCAATGTAGAGACAATGTCGATCAGCACCCACACGTAAGCTCCTTCAGACTATCAGCTGACAGCTTAAACTTTATAATGGAGACTTTACACTCACTCATCAGGTTTCCTGTAACCGGATTGTAACAGGAAATAAAAACTCACTAGTTCCAAGAAATATGTCACAAATAACGTTGACTGGCAAAGAATATGGCCTCAGTTTTGCTCTGCCCCGTCCAGATAGTGAATTAGTATTTAATTTTACAAGCTATCACATCTGATCTCAACGTAAGTGTTTGAATACAATTTTCTAGTCAAATGGCCACGAGACCACTATGCCTTTTGCCAATATCTATTTGAGCCGACCAATGAAAGAAGACACTACTACAACTTTTAAAATTTAGTTTGAAAAAACAAAACAATTCCAAACAAACTATGTGCCTCGTAGTCCATTGGTCAGTCTGTGTTAGTTATGCCCAATCGAAAAAGATGTTTCGTTTTAGTTACCTTTTTCCTATCTTTCCCCCTTTACTCCTATACTCTTATACCAACTAATAGAATTTGAATTACTACAATGCCTCTTTTTTTATAAACTAGCGTCCCCACTAACGTTATATATAACGAGCAAGAACAACAGTCTGTCCGGTCAAGCGTTCCTTAGACATTTAGTATTTTCTCAATAACTTGGCTAATACTTGGACTACCATATTTTTTAAAACATATTTTTGCTCAGGGGACTCTAAGCTATACTACCATATGATTTTTATGGTCAGTTTCAGTATGGCTTAGATTTTCAATTTTGTCACTGTCAATCGTCAAATATAAATTTACACAAGTCGGCTATCTTCCCTCCCTGTCTCTAACATTTTCCTCACTATTCAAATAAACCAACTAGTTTGAGTGACGTCAGAATAATACCGCTAGGAGGAAATAAAAAATTGTCTGTGTATTTGCCTCTGCTGGCTTTGCCCACAGCGTGTATATATTAAAGAGACCGCGTGCAGAACGAAGAGGGGTTTTTCAAAACTTTGGTAGTGTTTTGCGTTAATATTTACAATCGTCTCATTCTTACTACTGAGAACTGTCCGAATTACTACAAATGTTAGTTTTAAAGTTAACATATTACGTTAATTCAAACGATGGCAAGTCGTTAATTACAAGCTTTTCCCCCGTTTCGTGCAGCAGATCGGCGAGATGTTAAAAGGGTTTTTTTGTACGCTTTTCGAAACCGAAACTAAAGCGTGTTAGATTTTTACGGCGGGTCATTTTCTTAGCATTCCCACTGCCCTAAAGGCATAGTTCTACTGGCGATGAAGATGAAACTAGTCAGACACCTGAGGGCTGGGGTATTTATTCATCATAGGGCTAAAATCTTACGGAAATAAGCGATTATCTCACAGATTTTACTACACCCCCGTCCAGATAATGAATTTAGTAGTTAATTTTACAATTATCACATCTGCTCTCAACGTAGTTGTTTGTATAAAATTTTCTAGTCAAATGGCCACGAGACCACTATGCCTCTTGCCAATATCTATTAGAGCGGACCAATGAAAGCAGGCACTACTAAATCTTTTTGAATTTAATTTGAAAAAAAACAACAACAAAACAAATTCCAAACAAACTATGTGCCTCGTAGTCCATTGGTCAGTCTGCGTTAGTTATGCCAATAGAAAAAGATGTTTAGTTTTAGTTAACATTTCCCCTATCTCCCCCTTTTACTCCTATATTCTCATACCAACCAATAGGATTTGAATTACTACCATGCCTCTTTTTTGAAACTTGCATCCCCAATAACGTTATGTGTAACGAGCAAGAACAACAGTCTGTCCGTCCGAGCGTTCTTAGACATCTGGTATTATCTCAATAACTTGGCTAATACTTGGACTACCATATTTATTAAAACATATTTGTGCTCAGGGGACACTAAGCTATCCTACTATATGATTTTTATGGTCAGTTTACCTATGGTTCAGATTTTCAGTTCAGTCACTGTCAATCGTCAGATATAACTTTTACACAAGTCGGCCATCTTCTCCCCCCCACCTGTCTCTATCATTTCTTTCATTATTCGAATAAACCAACTAGTTTGAGTGACGTCAGAATTTTACAGCTAGGAGGAAATGGAAAACTGTCTGTGTGTTTGTCTCTGCTGGTTTTTGCCCACAGCGTGTATATATTAAAGAGACCACGAGCAGAGCGAAGAGGGGTTTTTCAAACCGTTGGTAGTGTTGGCGTTAATTATTACAATCGTCTCGTTCTTACTACTGAGAAATGTCCGAATTATTACAAATTTTAGTGTTAAAGTTAACATATTACGTTTATTCAAACGCCAGTTTGGTCTCACAGTTCTGGCAATTCGTTAATTACAAGCTTTTCCGCCGTTTCGTGCAGCAGATCGGCGAGATGTTAAAATGTTTATTGTACGTTTCGAAACCGAAACTAAAGCGTGTTAGATTTTTACGGCGGGTCATTTTTTAAGCATTCCCACTGCACCAAAGGCAGCGCTCTAATGGCGTTGAAGATGCAACTAGTCAGACACCTGAGGGCTGGTGTATTTATTATCATGGACTAAAATCTTACTGAAATAAGCGATTATCTCACAGATTTCGCTACACACCTCCCTTCCTAAAACATGCATCCCTTGCAGGTTACAATCTGTGAGATAACTTAGCGCAAATGAAGTCCTACTCTTTTTTCTGACTTTCATCACACCAATGTCGACTCAAAAAATCTGGACAGACGTTCTGAGGGACGGGAATATATTCAATCAGAAATGAATATGGCTGTAATAATAATGACCATCTTAATAATCTGGCATTTTCACGCTTTGCTTGTGATAGGAATACGAGTGGTAAATGATCTGTTTGGACCACAAATGTCCTGCCATATAGATAAATCTGGAATTTTTAATAGCCCATATTAACGCCAAACATTCTTTCTCACTTGTCGAATAATTTTTTTCCGCCTTGTTCAACTTGCGGCTTGCATAAGCGACTGGGTTCAATTCCCCATCTTGTGAGGAGGACCTTTGCAGCAATGCAGCGCACAGGCCCACATTGCTTGCATCACATCTCACAACAAATTCTTGATTCAAATCAGGCAATTGCATTACTGGCCTGCTTGTGAGTTTTTCTTTTAACTCCTGGTAAGCCAATTCACACTAGGCTGACCAATTTATTGTATCAGGTTGTCCCTTTCGATTTAAATCAGTCAGAGGAGCACATATAGAGTTAAAATGTTTAATGTACTTCTGGTAGAAACCACACAACGACATAAAAGATCGCACATCCTTCTTTGTTTGTGGCCTAGGTGCTCTTTTCAGTTTTTCCAGATTCTTGGGGTCAGGGGTCATGCTACCCTGATGTACAGTATGTCCTAAGAATTCCAACTCTTTACACCCAATACAACATTTTGTTGGTCTAGCAGTCAAGTTAGCCTCTCTGAGTCTATCAAACAGCATATTCAAAGAGTTAACATGTTCCTCAAAAGTTTCAGTAGCTATGAGGATATCATCCATGAAATTCGAGATACATGGATTTTTCAGGGGATCCAACAATTTTTGCATCATCCTAGAAAACACACTGTTAAAATGGTCATTTTTTCAATCACCAACTGTTACCGAGATAATAAGTTACCAGGAGAAATGTTTACAGACGTTTCATTCTTAGCAGTACACACTGACCGCACTGGCTAGTGATCGAAGTAGGTCGCGGGTTCTACAATATAATCTGAGAAGACTCAAGCCACGCCCACACAGGGCTATTTATGCATATAAGTTACCACTGTCACACCTGCTGTTATCTTACCGAGTTTGGAATGTTGTAGTGAGTGTGTATAAGTACAATCACACACCACAGGTACGCACATCAGAGGCATGGAGCATTGAAACTACAGGTGACAGTTAATGACGGTTTATTACATCACAACACGTTAACATCGAATATACATAGTCAAATTACAGTTCACAATAATAACGTACTCCACTTCTCAGAATCATCAAGATACTACAATATCAATGGCCTCCTTAAAGATACACTTCACATTCTTCTTCTTCTTCCGTCCTTAGCCAAAGACCGACCAAGCAGTCAGAGGCCATCACGCCTTGTGGCGTCTTAAGGGCAACAGCAGATTGATTTTCTCTGTTGTAGTTTCCCATCACGCCTAGCGGCGTCTTTAGGGCAACAACAAATAGATCCATCTGCCGTTGTTTCCGTAATCGGTGTGACAAGCCAACGGGTGATCAGCCCATTGGGCACTCCTAACATTAGCGCTATAATATACCTCACATCAGCGCTTTTAGCAAACGGTTACCATCACCGTGCTACAATGTAAATATGGCCTCCTCAAAGATACTCCTCACATGAGCGCTATAATAATATTATAATGGATCCTTTTAGCAAACGGACATCATCGCCGTGCTAACAACATAAATGGCATCCTCAAGATACTCCTCATATCAGCGCTATTTATAAATGAATCCTACTAGCAATTTCTCACAAGACTGCACACCCGGCAGTTTGCAATAATCTCGCCTTCACTCATCTCAGCGCGATTATATAACAATATAAGTTAATGGATCCTTTTCTCAAAATACTCACAATACTGCACACCCGGCAGTTTGCAATAATATCCTCTTCAATCATCTCAGCGCTATTATATCACATATATAAGTTAATGGATCCTTATCAAAATACTCACAATACTGCACACCCGGCAGTTTGCAATAATCTCACTTATCAACATGTCTTCACATATCAAAATTATCCTCTCTCAGGAAATAATGGCCTACACAAAATCATGGCCTCTTATCTTCAGCACTGTACAGGCATACTCCTCGAAACACAGTGGGCCGACTCCTTCGGTCGGTGCCCAAAACTCTCTCAACCAGACTGCGCCGGGATCACACATCCCCGTCCTAAACAGTCACGAGACTCCGCTGTTCAAAAACACAGCTCAGTCTCCATACATACACGGGGCTCAACACCAGAGCTAAATACCCATAGCTCAAAACAGTTCAGAGTGAATACCTCTACACAATTGAACTGACCAGCGTTCACACGCTTTCTAACTTTCGAAACTTCTCGAACATACGAGAGAATCCCCCTATCACCATTTAACCTAACATTAAAGACAATCACGACTTCAAGCAACGAAAACCCATAATCTAATCTGTCGACCCAAACATTTTCAGGATTATTTCCCCTCCATCAGATCTACTCTCTACAGTTTGCCAGACCGCCCGGGAAAAAAAATGATTCTATCATTTTTTTGAAAATTTAAGTCCCAAAAATTTAAAGGTTAATGAAATTATATCATATGGCTACTGAAAATGTACCTATGACAAGTCAAAATAGTAAATCTACAAAAAATATCAGCAATAAATTTAAATAACAACTAAAGCATCCAACATAATCATGCAAGCATACTAAAATTAATCTAATACAAAACCAAACTAAGTACATTTAGTACCAGAACCAACCGATAGTAAGTGAAAGAACAAGATCAAGCAAAAGAAAAATGATCTGTAGTAAAGGAAAGTAAGAAATCGGAAAATGAGAAACAATCAACAATAACACATGATAACCAATAAGTAAAACAATTCCATGTAAAATAAATACAAATACCCTACTAATTACATAATATTAAGTTATATAGTTAACCTAATAATATAACGAATGAAAGTATAAGTAGAATGAAGAGAAACGAAGATGTAATACGGAAGTATAAACAAGATATGAACACATTGAAAAGACAACAGTAAGATAGAGTGAAATGTAGAATAGTCACCAAAGACGGATGAAAGCAAAGTCATTAACGCAGAAAAAGTCAATCACAATACATACTAATAAATGTTTAAATCAGACAACGTATTACAAAAATAAATACAAACATGATCGCAAGGCACAAAACAAAATGTCAAAGTATATCTATACTAACACCACAAAAAAAAAGTTTATAACTAAACAAAGCCTAATAAGTAATTTAACTAACTTACAAAAGTTATACATAACTAAAAATAAATTATAGACATCACACAAACAAATAATAGCATTGCGCTAACTAAGTTCGACCTAACGCACAATCAAGCGTTAAATAAAAATACATCATAATATCAAACAAAACAAATTTTTAACGAAGTAATATCCCTTTACATATCAATCATAGCGCATAGTCAAGCGCTGGGCACACCAAAAATAAATTACAATGCCAAAAAAAATACAATTTTTTTCCAAAATTACCATACAAAATATTTCAGAATGATAAGTTATCAAAAAATAAAATAATTATTTTTAAGTAATTCGAAGTTATAACTAATAAACTAACAATGAAATTAGCTTTCAACAAAATGAGAGGAACATAAAATATCCTTTTCTTAACAAACACTTAAATCAAAACATGTAAGTTTTTTTTTTTCAAAAAAAAAATACGTCACAAAAAAGACACATGGGAAAAACACATTGTCGTCTGTATACCAACCTTCAAATATATAAACATAACATAATGTATATAGAGTATGTATTATAACAATCTGTCCATATTCTTCAAACAAACAATAGTATCAGATGTGTCTATCAATTATACATAAAAGTTTAATTTAACTTATAAGTTAATTCTGGCTGACAATCGCATTCAGCTTAGTTACAGAGTTATTTAGCTGTAAATTTATATGTTACTCAGCCTGATATGATATATACTATAAATAAATCTAAAATCTATAGGTACAATAAGATATGAAAAAGGTCCTATAAAAACATCTGCAAATGTTTTTTTCTTTTAAAATATTTATCAAATTAATCTGCTGCAAAAAAAAAATAAAAATAAATGATTATGATCCAAATGAGCACAGGTTTGAAACCGATCACTGCCTTCATCAAAACTACATACAAATCATTAACAATAGACATGTTACACATAATCAAAACATGATACAGTAGCATACAAATAACAAAAAAAAACTGACTGGTACATTATCGAAACAGTCATATATGTCAACAACAACAACAACAACAAAAAAAAAAAATATATATATATATATATATATATATATATATATATATATATATATATATATATATATATATATATATATATATATAGCAATCAAATAATGCATAATGATGAACATCATAATGTTTTACAGAAATTACCAATATTTTAATACAACAGCATTTAATATACTATATATAGAATTGTAATTATATAGAATATAATATCATATATTATACTAAAAAAAAAAAAAAAAAAATCAGACGCAAAAATCTTCCGACGTTCTGTAAACATGACCTGACCCTCAAAAGGTGACACATCAAATGTTCAGTCAGACGCTGTCAGGTTTCGCTTGAATGCACACCTACGAGCGCAAAGGTGACCTACATTCTTCACCGATAATGTCAACAGTAGCGGGAGCGCTGACTCATCGCAAAGTCGAATACTGCGAGACAATACAAATGAAAATCTCTATTATAATCATCTGTGAGATTTAATGATGAAAAAACGGAAAGTCAATCACAATTACCTAACCCTTTTTTGTGGTTGTGCAAATTCCCGGCCACTTTTTGCACCCTCAGCAAGCCTTCCTGTAACGTGTAGACACCACAGAAGGCTTAGAGATAACTTGACCGCAGGCTGAACAAATACTACATTCACAAGAACGAGATACTCTCTTAAGATTACAAGCATGACAAGCAAATAATATTCAAGACTTTATTACCCTTCTTATCACATTGATTGTTAATAATTTTGCTCTCATGTGGAGCACAGTTAACCTGGTTGCGATTAACATCTCTTCTTAAATAACAATGTTCACTAGATAGAACTTGCTTTCTAGCAGAAAAATTATTACCGGATTGATAAACTTTCATATAATTATTTCTATTATAGCTTCCAAAACTCTTAGGATCAAAATGTTGAGATCTGTCACATTGTTTCTTGTTTTTAGGAGAAGAAACGTTACCGTAGGATGAACTCCCTTGGTACTTTATAACCTTAGGGTTATGTCTCCTATAAAAACTATTTTTTTTTCTTTGCTTGTGGCAATGTGTTTAACAACTGGGTCATACTGCATGGACTGGGTATGACTAGTAGAAGATTTGATAGTCTCTTTATTGTTTTTCACCACAGTTGTTTCATTCTTGGAACAAGGAGTGCTATCTTTATTCCCTGTTATCAATTTATCAGAGTTTTCAATAATTACCTGATTGGTTTTTAACACCCTGACTTGCAATTTATTACTGTTTCTTTCGTTATCTACAGGATTGACTAATACTGTAGACTTTCCTTTGTTAGTTTGCCGCCAGGAATCAATATTATTGGAATCATCGGTATTGCGTGGAAAGTTATATTTTCCACGAAAAGACCTATGTCCACCATTCTTGACCTTAGAATCCGCAAAAAGTGTATAAGGCTGGCTTTTTGCTTTAGTGCTCTGATGATAAGCAACTTTCTGTCTATCACTGTCAACATTGACAGAAGACCACATATTGCTATTCAAGCCTACGTCAAGCAGACCATCTATTCTTCTTCTTGCTTCTGCAATCTCAAAGTCTTTAAGTGCAATCTGTTCACTTAATTTCTTGTTTAAACTCTCAGCTCTTAAAACTTTGCAGCTTTCCTCTGCTAGCAAATTTTCAATCTTAATCAATTTGTCTTTCTCCACCATTAACTCTTCCACTCTCTCTTTATCAACCCTCTCAATCTCAATATCATGGCTATTCGTAAGCCTGTCAACCTTCTCTAGAGGTATGGTATCCTTTTCTTTAATTTGGCGACCAAAAATCGCATCGTCACTTAACAGATCAGTAAGTGTTTCATTACACAACTTCTCATATTTCTTAATCTGAACTTTTAATTTTCCACAAATCTCCGTCTTCTCTTGAACTTCTTGAGTCAGATTAGTAACTTCGCCATTTTTATTTTCCATCCGAGCTTCCATCTCTTTAATTTTGCACAATGCTGAGTCTAATGCTGCTCGAACACAAGCAAGCTCAGAATTTGATTTACATAAATCACCTGTAAGTTTAGTCACTTTTTTATGTAGCTTATTCACTTCAGCAGTACTTTTTAAGCAACTTTCCCTTTGCTCCTGTGTACTCTGTTTTATGTCTCCTATTTGCTTCTCATCCTTTAACTCTTCTTTCTGGTCACTATGCATGCCGTCGCGCAATAACGTACGCATACTCTTCAATATGTTATCACGTTTAATACCAATATGATTGTCCAAAAACAGACGAAGGTCCAAAACTAACAACCTCGCTAGATCCTTAGCCATACTCACATGAGGAATGGACTGAAATCTATCATCAGCAAACTCTCTTAGAGCTCTCGACGCACTGACCAAAAACCTGTCCATAACATGTGCCTCAAGCTCTGGGCCTTTTAATTTCTGAAAATCTGTACCTTCCTCAAACAGATATTCTAATAAAGGCCTCATATCCTCAGGGTCTATATCACAATCCATTGTGACTTACTTACTCAGTCAACCATATATGTATTAATTAAACTTTCACTATACCAAATCAATTATCTTTTCAAGAAGATGCAATTATTTCTCAATTACTGTATCATCAATTCCTGTACATAGAACCTTTATATAGCCATACATCATTCATGCATCAACATATTCCACCATCAATCGATATAATTATCGACAACAAAAACAACAGAATAGGAATGCATAGTATAGGCAGGCTTGCCGAAATGCACAAAGTTGCACAATTTACACGCAACAAAGACCACTTATCTGTCATAAATCCGTTCCCCTCCGCCAAGACATAGGATATCACATAATTCTGTAGCTAAAACAGTCTACCGCAGGAAGGTACTGGAACCAGACTCTGTTCTCTTCAGGTTTCTTGCCACAGCATAGTATGTGCTCACTCTGCATAGGATGATAGGAACCGAAGTACAGCAACTCCGCAACTCTTGATCTGAGGTATACGTGCAAACGGACACTCCAAAATACTGCACATATAGCTGAACCTGTATATGGAAAGACTGGAACAGGCACTGTAACTATTATGGCATAAATGTCGCTGGTATCGATCAAATCTTGAATAAAATACTGGACTCCTATAGTCCTCCTTTCACATGCCTACTGATAACGTTAGTTTGTTGATACACACGCAAAGATATGAGGATGGATAGCGAAGCCAACTGATAACGTTAGTTTGTCGACTACTGGCACGGATTTGGCGTGCAGTTGTTTTCCTAATTGCGCCACACAGGCTATAAACACGAATATCGTAGGTGCTAGATCCTTCTAAACTGAAAACCACCAAATGTTAAAATGGTCATTTTTTCAATCACCAACTGTTACCGAGATAATAAGTTACCAGGAGAAATGTTTACAGAAGTTTCATTCTTAGCAGTACACACTGACCGCACTGGCTAGTGATCGAAGTAGGTCGCGGGTTCTACAATATAATCTGAGAAGACTCAAGCCACGCCCACACAGGGCTATCTATGCATATAAGTTACCACTGTCACACCTGCTGTTATCTTACCGAGTTTGGAATGTTGTAGTGAGTGTGTATAAGTACAATCACACACCACAGGTACGCACATCAGAGGCATGGAGCATTGAAACTACAGGTGACAGTTAATGACGGTTTATTACATCACAACACGTTAACATCGAATATACATAGTCAAATTACAGTTCACAATAATAACGTACTCCACTTCTCAGAATCATCAAGATACTACAATATCAATGGCCTCCTTAAAGATACTCCTCACATTAGCGCTATAATATACCTCACATCAGCGCTTTTAGCAAACGGTTACCATCACCGTGCTACAATGTAAATATGGCCTCCTCAAAGATACTCCTCACATGAGCGCTATAATAATATTATAATGGATCCTTTTAGCAAACGGACATCATCGCCGTGCTAACAACATAAATGGCATCCTCAAGATACTCCTCATATCAGCGCTATTTATAAATGAATCCTACTAGCAATTTCTCACAAGACTGCACACCCGGCAGTTTGCAATAATCTCGCCTTCACTCATCTCAGCGCGATTATATAACAATATAAGTTAATGGATCCTTTTCTCAAAATACTCACAATACTGCACACCCGGCAGTTTGCAATAATATCCTCTTCAATCATCTCAGCGCTATTATATGACATATATAAGTTAATGGATCCTTATCAAAATACTCACAATACTGCACACCCGGCAGTTTGCAATAATATCCTCTTCAATCATCTCAGCGCTATTATATGACATATATAAGTTAATGGATCCTTATCAAAATACTCACAATACTGCACACCCGGCAGTTTGCAATAATCTCACTTATCAACATGTCTTCACATATCAAAATTATCCTCTCTCAGGAAATAATGGCCTACACAAAATCATGGCCTCTTATCTTCAGCACTGTACAGGCATACTCCTCGAAACACACAGTGGGCCGACTCCTTCGGTCGGTGCCCAAAACTCTCTCAACCAGACTGCGCCGGGGATCACACATCCCCCTCCTAAACAGTCACGAGACTCCGCTGTTCAAAAACACAGCTCAGTCTCCATACATACACGGGGCTCAACACCAGAGCTAAATACCCATAGCTCAAAACAGTTCAGAGTGAATACCTCTACACAATTGAACTGACCAGCGTTCACACGCTTTCTAACTTTCGAAACTTCTCGAACATACGAGAGAATCCCCCTATCACCATTTAACCTAACATTAAAGACAATCACGTCTTCAAGCAACGAAAACCCATAATCTAATCTGTCGACCCAAACATTTTAAGGATTATTTCCCCTCCATCAGATCTACTCTCTACACACACTCGGGGCATTTTTCAACCCAAACGGTAGCATGTTGAACTCATAATGGCCTTCCGAGATGCTAATTGCTAAGTAAGGTCGAACCTCAGGCTTTACTGGAATTTGATAATAGCCTTTGCTAAGATCCACCTTGGAAAAATATTTTGCCTTGTTCAGCCTGGCAAAAAGTTGAGTAGTATATGGTAATGGATCCACCTGATCTTCGGTGACAGCATTGAGTTTCCTGTTACGCTTATTCAAACGCCAGTTTGGTCTCACAGTTCTGGCAATTCGTTAATTACAAGCTTTTCCGCCGTTTCGTGCAGCAGATCGGTGAGATGTTAAAATGTTTATTGTACGTTTCGAAACCGAAACTAAAGCATGTTAGATTTTTATGGCGGGTCATTTTTTAAGCATTCCCACTGCACCAAAGGCAGCGCTCTACTGGCGTTGAAGATGCAACTAGTCAGACACCTGAGGGCTGGTGTATTTATTATCATAGGACTAAAACCTTACTGAAATAAGCGATTATCTCACAGATTTCGCTACATTATCGAACGTCTCGTTAGACCATCATTGTGTTCATGTTTGTGAAGCGTAGAGGCAAACATCCAAAGTTAGCTATCAACATCAGTATCAACAACACCATCATTTACAATTTCTGCTACAGCATCTGGTTCCTTCAAAGGAAGCTAGCTACAAAGCATTGATGTGCTCTTGCAGTAATAGTTTGTGTAGGAACTTACTTTACATGCCAGTTTCAAGCACAATCTCATCTTAATCGCCTCTTACGACATGCATCAGGGAGCTGAGTCCTATTCTGTCTTCTCTAAGAGACCCTTGAACTACATGGAGAATATCACTGTCGTGAATTATTCTAATCCCCATATATAAATTAAAACGTAAATGCAAAGCCTAACAAATAAATTTAATAAAAGGAAAGAAGAATGGTAAAGAACAGTGCTGTCACAATGACTGTACTCGAAATCCCCCTTGTTTTCTACTTCGTCTGCAAATTGTAACGCTTTCACGTTGACAGTAAAAGCCTACTGTATTATTACCCGCTTTCTTCAATGAAACGTGTACTGTATTTCTTGGAAAAACCTTGAGATACGCAAGCTGATCAATGACCTAAATTTAATATTTCATTCATTCCATTTTATACACGGCGTAACTAAAAGACAGATGGACCAAAGGATAGAGAGAAGGGAGAGGCAGAAAGCAGGGACACCTGCAACACTAAACACGCGTCGCGCGATACACAATTGCTGCCATCACGCGTGTAAGGCCACATGCACTAACTTTATTTCAAATCGACAGTGATAAAATTCACTACCCATACCAGAGTTAGGTTTTAAAATCCTGAAAAACGCTTATTGGGAAAGATGACATTAGATGGGTTTACGTTTGAAAACATGACAGTACCCAGACACCACATGGGGATTGAAGTGAACAGGAGGTGGTAGAAAATGCACATTTTGAACGCAGCCACCTAGCTCCCTTAAATTCGTATATTTGGGTTCCTTAGGGTTTGCTGACAAAGAATATGTAAAACGTTACGCAAATAGTCTAGGAATTACCAAGTTATGGCCAAAATAAAATAGTGGGGGTGCATGACAGCATGAAATCATTTCTGCTCATAAATTTTTTTTATAACGTGTTTGAAGAAACATAACGTTACGGAAATAGCCTACCATGTTAACTCCTATGTGATTGGAGCGCAACAAATGAAAGACTAAACACGATTGGTCGGGCTATAAATACTATCTTGTGTTGTCAGGGGAAACGTGAGAAAGGGGTACTTTTTTGAAAAGATGTGTAGACGTGGTGTGATTGGGTAGAGCTGCGAATATACACAATTCAGAGCGTCTGTTCATTGCCACATCTTGTAATAAACCTACTAAGAAGCAGTGCGTTGAGCACCAGTGTATATTTTTTATAAAATAAAGCCTGGGACATCGGCAGATCGGAGTTGTGCTATATTCATTGCCAGTCAACGAAACTGTTTATTATTATTTCCATGAATTGTGGTAAGCTTGAAATATTCAATATCTTTTAATGAAAATTGAATGTAAATTGATAATTTATGTCTGTATATATGTGTGGTTCAGTAGCGAACATGATGTAAAGCCTATAGTGCTCCAGCCTGAACAGAAGGTGTCGGAGGAAAGTAAAACTGCATGGAATGGCCAAACAGTACACTGACACCTAGATTATTAACTAGAAAGAAATAATGCTGGAATTGCAGAGGCGTAGTAACCATTAGGGAGGGAAATACTGGTATAAAGTATTTCAGATGAAGCTGACAGTTGGCCTAACGCTCTGAACTCAATGTTTGTGATGTATTGTGCTCAGTGTAGAAATGGAGTATAAATTAGTTCTGACGTAGAAGGTACAACCTTCTTGTTTCAGGGACCGTGGTCTTAAAGTTATTGAGCAGCACCTGGTCAGAGCTTTGCTGAAGCCAGAGGTGGACAGCATACTCCTTGGTCCATATAGCAACCAGTGGGGCGGCTCCAGAACTCATTACATAAATCGAGCAGAGGAGTCTTTTACTGCAGTCATCACGCAAGATAAGAGAGTGTGGCCATGGAGCTCAACATTATGTACCCCCATCTTAAAATGACATTATAAACTAAAATTAAGAGGGGAATTTAATTGTTTTAATACCAGGAACTGAGAACATCTCCAATACTAGTTCCAATAGAAACAAACTATTGAAGTCATGATGACAAATACCAACAGAGCTTGAACAAAACAAAACCAGTATTACCTCATATTACCACTACACAACTGACACACATAGGATACCATTACTAATATATGTCACTACAAGAATCATATTAATAAATTATGTACATATAACTTGTAATTAAAATTGATTGTGATTCCTGGTTCCCTTTGTATTTGAATCAGGACACATATACATTCATGACAGCACTGAATACATATTGTTATTTAAAAAGTTATCAGTGACTCCTTTAAGATATCCTCTTAGAGTGTTTTATGTATGTGAGTGTCACAGTGTTGTCAAGTGTGGTGGAATAAATTAAATTGTTTATCTGTCTGTTGTTGTTATGACTTACACTTCATCATACACATACCCTAGACATATAACGTAGTCATCACACTATTCCAGAATAATTCTGACTGAGGTATACATATGTGGCAGTAAGTAAGGTTATCTATAATACACTACTCTTATTAGATATAGATACCTTCACAGCTGATCTCAGTCAGTACACTAAGTCCCCTATAAATATTTATAACATCCCACTTTACCACATATATTGGGGTCTCGTCCGGGATTTTGAATCTTTCCCTATTACAAATATTGGGGGTAACTCACTTCAGGTAATAATAAGAATGAAAAGGTATCCTTGGGTGAAAATAAATAAGGTTGAGCTCACAGTGCCTGTGTTGTCTTGAGTTAATTAGTCATAGATAAAATTGTTTAGACATTTATCTGTTAGACAATGGCCGACCTGGCAAAATTTCGATCTGCTGCTGTACAGACTGCGAAAGAGTTAGGAATGGACGGGCAAATTATGATTTCTTATGTCACTGCTGAATGTGACAAATATATTGAACGGGAAGAAAGAAGATTAGAAAAAGAGGCCGAAAGAAAATTAGAGGCTGAGACTAAGAGGTTGCAGATTGAGGCTGACAAAGAGGCTAAAGCATTGGAAGCAGAAGAAAGAAAATTAGCTGCAGAAAGGGAAGACAAGAGATTAGCTGCAGAGAGGGAGGCAGAAAAGGAGGAGAAGAGATTACAAAGGGAACACGAGTTACGACTAAGGGAGTTTGAGTTTCAAGGCCATGCTCCTGAAAATGGTGCCAGTCCCTTTACCTCTGATGCTACTGCTAGCCAGAGAGCCTCAACCTCAGCTATGAATTTTCATTTAGATCATTTTGTTGAGAAAGACGATGATATAGAGAGCTATCTAAATAGGTATGAACTATTAGCTACCACATATGGGTTAGAGAGAGAAAGGTGGAGCTTAAAGTTATCTCAGGGACTTCGTGGGGCAGCTTATGAAGTTTTTGCAAAAATGAGCAGAAGTGATCAGGAAAATTATGACATGCTAAAGCAGGCTCTTTTGTTAAGATATGAAAAGAATGCAGAATTTTATAGGAAAAAATTTAGGAATGCTAAACTACTGTCAGGTGAAACCTATCACCAGTTCTCTGCACGAATAGAGACATACTTGGAGAAATGGACTTCTCTGGGGAAAACCCAAGATCTTAAGGAAATGGTCCTTATAGAGCAATTAAGAGAGTCCATGGCTCCAGACCTGAGAAAGTTTCTCATGGAACAAGGTGCAGAGAGGCTGGGTGAGTTGCTAAATGTTGCTGAAAGGTATCAAGCAGCTCAAGCAGAGGTAACAGGTAATAAAAAGAAACAAGTGGATAACTTTAGGGCACCACAGAACTTTAATAAATTTGATCCTAGGGATCAAAACAAAGGTAAGCACCAGTTTGATAGGCCACGGTATGAAAATAAAAATAAAACCCCACAATTCGATGAAAGGAAATATGATGAAAGAAAATCTTTCAACCAAGGAAAAAGGTGGTGTAAAAATTGTCAGATGAACAATCATGACACTGACCATTGTAGAAGGAAACCTGTGTACATGGCAACTCTTCAGGTCAGGTCGACCTCAAGAAAGGAGGAGGATATTATGTTAGATACCACTCCAGAAGAGATGAGGAAGGCACAGGCTGGGGATAAAACACTCAAGCCTTGTTTCAGGAAATTGTCAACTTGTCATACAACTCCAGGCAAGGGAGATTTTTACATGAAAAACAAGTTGATGTATAGGAAGACTGGAGCTAGATCCAAAGGTCAGGGACAGCTGGTACTTCCTAAAAGATATAGGGCAGACTTAATAAGGAGCCTACATGTGAAACCAGATGGGGACCATGAGAAGATAGGTACCATCATTCAAAAGGTGGCTCACCATTATTATTGGCCCAAAGCAAGATGGGACATTGAGAATTTTGTAGAAAGGTGTAGCATAGCACATGAGGGAACACCCACAAGTGGGAACATTGATCAGGACCTGGACACGCCACGGGGCAAAATTAGGCCTGATAATAAAAAGAAAAATAGATTTGATAAAGTGGACCAAATGGAATGGGAAGCTCCTTTTCACGGACAAGCTTCACTTAACTGTTTTACAATGGCCACTATGCGGAGAGTGCAAAAGGATGTCTTACCCCAGGATAAGCCGAAAATCCCTCAATCGGACTTAAACAAACTGGAGGAAGAGGATGTAGAGAGGAAATCTCTCATCAAGAATTTTAAGTGGGGAGAAAGCCCCAAAAGAAAAATTGGTAGCGGTCGTTTTATGCATGATAATTCTGGGAAGAAAAATCATCACTATAGAGCTTCGAGTGGAAGAGACGATACCGGTGCAGGGACAAATAGGTCCACACAATTAAAGGTCCATATGTAGCTTTGTTAAGAACGTGGACTGATGAAAAGGCAGAGGAAAACATTACATCTTCATACCAGTATGTGAATGAGCTGACCACTCGGTTAAAAACTGGCTGGAAACTTGCCAATGAAAATTTGAAACAAGCCAGGAAGAAACATGCTGCCTATTATAACAGGAAGGCGAAAGACAGAGATTTGGCTGTGGGAGAGAAGGTACTGCTTCTTCTCCCCGGGAGTCAGAATAAGTTACAGATTGGATGGCAAGGTCCATATACAGTTTTAGAGAAGGTGTCTAGAACAAATTATAAGATAGATAAGAAGGGGAAAGAAAAAATCTATCATGTGAATCTCCTGAAGAAATATTTGGAAAGAGAACATCAGGAAGAGACACACTTGTTGACCTTGTCCATCGCCATGGAGATGAAAAAGGAACCACTTTCATCATTTGAATATCCATTACACCCCTGTGAGACAGCAGCACTGGTGAAAATCAGTACACATTTAACGAAAACTCAGAAAGAGAGAGTGCAACAGGTTCTAAATAATCATGCAGAGGTGTTAACAGACCGACCAGGGCATACAAACCTATTGGAATATGATATGAAACTGATAGACCCCCCACACCTGTCTGTATGAAACCATATTCGATTCCGTTTGCTAAGGAGAAAGCTTTGAAGGAAGAGATAGACTATCTATTGAAGGAAGGAATTATTTCACACAGTGAATCCTCATATAGTTCCGGTGTTGTACTCTTAAGGAAGCCCTCTGGAGAACATAGACTCTGTATAGATTACAGGAGACTGAATGCTATTACAGAAGGACAGGTGGATCCATTGCCGGATACAAATCAGCTGTTTGCCAGACTAAATAAAGCTAAATATTTCTCAAAAGTGGATCTGAGTAAAGGATACTATCAGATTCCAGTAAAGCCTGAGGTTAGACCATACCTAGCTTTTAGTACCTCAGAAGGACACTATGAGTTTAATAGATTGCCATTTGGATTGAAGAATGCGCCTAGTGTCTTCTCTAGAATGATGAGAAAATTATTGGACCCTCTGAATAATCCATGTATAACAAATTTCATGGATGATATCCTTATAGCAACCGAAACATTTGAGGAACACATTGACTCTCTGAAGATGCTGTTTGATCGACTTAGGGAAGCAAATTTAACAGCCCGACCAACCAAATGTTGCGTTGGATGTAAAGAATTGGTTGGGACACACAGTTTATCAGGGAAACATGACCCCTGACCCAAAGAATTTAGAGAAACTAAAGAAAGCCCCAAGACCACAAACCAAGAAGGACGTGAGATCCTTTGTCTCATTATGTGGTTTCTACCAGAAGTATATCAAAAACTTTAATTCCATATGTGCACCGTTAACTGATTTGACACGTAAAGGACATCCAGATCGCATTACATGGACACCACAATGTGAAATGGCTTACCAAGAATTGAAGGAAAAGCTCACAAGTAAACCTATTTTGAAATTACCTGACTTAAGTCAAGAATTCATAGTAAGGACGGATGCCAGTAATATTGGGTTAGGTGCAACTCTACTACAGAAATCAGATGCATTGGATGGGGAATTAAGCCCAGTGGCATATGCTAGCAGAAAATTGAATAAAGCTGAAATCAACTACTCAACTAGCGAAAAAGAATGTCTTGCAGTAATATGGGCAATAAAGAAATTCAATATTTATCTGTATGGGAAGGCATTTAAGTTGCAAACGGATCACAAACCTTTATCGTTTCTAGCCCAGGCTAGGCATGAGAACTCTAGGTTACTCCGATGGTCCTTACTTTTGGCTCCCTATAATTTTAGCATTGAGTATATATCTGGAAAAACAAATTTGGGAGCGGATTTTTTAAGCCGCCATCCGTGTGATGAGAATCACCGTAAACCCCAGAAATAATAATAAATTTCTCTATGTGTATATAGAATAAGGGACTGACATATAATGTCTGTTTTAAGAGGGGAGATGTCGTGAATTATTCTAATCCCCATATATAAATTAAAACGTAAATGCAAAGCCTAACAAATAAATTTAATAAAAGGAAAGAAGAATGGTAAAGAACAGTGCTGTCACAATGACTGTACTCGAAATGCCCCTTGTTTTCTACTTCGTCTGCAAATTGTAACGCTTTCACGTTGATAGTAAAAGCCTACTGTATTATTACCCGCTTTCTTCAATGAAACGTGTACTGTATTTCTTGGAAAAACCTTGAGATACGCAAGCTGATCAATGACCTAAATTTAATATTTCATTCATTCCATTTTATACACGGCGTAACTAAAAGACAGATGGACTAAAGGATAGAGAGAAGGGAGAGGCAGAAAGCAGGGACACCTGCAACACTAAACACGCGTCGCGCGATACACAATTGCTGCCATCACGCGTGTAAGGCCACATGCACTAACTTTATTTCAAATCGACAGTGATAAAATTCACTACCCATACCAGAGTTAGGTTTTAAAATCCTGAAAAACGCTTATTGGGAAAGATGACATTAGATGGGTTTACGTTTGAAAACATGACAGTACCCAGACACCACATGGGGATTGAAGTGAACAGGAGGTGGTAGAAAATGCACATTTTGAACGCAGCCACCTAGCTCCCTTAAATTCGTATATTTGGGTTCCTTAGGGTTTGCTGACAAAGAATACGTAAAACGTTACGCAAATAGTCTAGGAATTACCAAGTTATGGCCAAAATAAAATAGTGGGGGTGCCTGACAGCATGAAATCATTTCTGCTCATAAAATTTTTTTTATAACGTGTTTGAAGAAACATTACGTTACGGAAATAGCCTACCATGTTAACTCCTATGTGATTGGAGCGCAACAAATGAAAGACTAAACACGATTGGTCGGGCTATAAATACTATCTTGTGTTGTCAGGGGAAACGTGAGAAAGGGGTACTTTTTTGAAAAGATGTGTAGACGTGGTGTGATTGGGTAGAGCTGCGAATATACACAATTCAGAGCGTCTGTTCATTGCCACATCTTGTAATAAACCTACTAAGAAGCAGTGCGTTGAGCACCAGTGTATAATTTTTTATAAAATAAAGCCTGGGACATCGGCAGATCGGAGTTGTGCTATATTCATTGCCAGTCAACGAAACTGTTTATTATTATTTCCATGAATTGTGGTAAGCTTGAAATATTCAATATCTTTTAATGAAAATTGAATGTAAATTGATAATTTATGTCTGTATATATGTGTGGTTCAGTAGCGAACATGATGTAAAGCCTATAGTGCTCCAGCCTGAACAGAAGGTGTCGGAGGAAAGTAAAACTGCATGGAATGGCCAAACAGTACACTGACACCTAGATTATTAACTAGAAAGAAATAATGCTGGAATTGCAGAGGCGTAGTAACCATTAGGGAGGGAAATACTGGTATAAAGTATTTCAGATGAAGCTGACAGTTGGCCTAACGCTCTGAACTCAATGTTTGTGATGTATTGTGCTCAGTGTAGAAATGGAGTATAAATTAGTTCTGACGTAGAAGGTACAACCTTCTTGTTTCAGGGACCGTGGTCTTAAAGTTATTGAGCAGCACCTGGTCAGAGCTTTGCTGAAGCCAGAGGTGGACAGCATACTCCTTGGTCCATATAGCAACCAGTGGGGCGGCTCCAGAACTCATTACAGTAAACGAGCAGAGGAGTCTTTTACTGCAGTCATCACGCAAGATAAGAGAGTGTGACCATGGAGCTCAACATTATGTACCCCCATCTTAAAATGACATTATAAACTAAAATTAAGAGGGGAATTTAATTGTTTTAATACCAGGAACTGAGAACATCTCCAATACTAGTTCCAATAGAAACAAACTATTGAAGTCATGATGACAAATACCAACAGAGCTTGAACAAAACAAAACCAGTATTACCTCATATTACCACTACACAACTGACACACATAGGATACCATTACTAATATATGTCACTACAAGAATCATATTAATAAATTATGTACATATAACTTGTAATTAAAATTGATTGTGATTCCTGGTTCCCTTTGTATTTGAATCAGGACACATATACATTCATGACAGCACTGAATACATATTGTTATTTGAAAAGTTATCAGTGACTCCTTTAAGATATCCTCTTAGAGTGTTTTATGTATGTGAGTGTCACAGTGTTGTCAAGTGTGGTGGAATAAATTAAATTGTTTATCTGTCTGTTGTTGTTATGACTTACACTTCATCATACACATACCCTAGACATATAACGTAGTCATCACACTATTCCAGAATAATTCTGACTGAGGTATACATATGTGGCAGTAAGTAAGGTTATCTATAATACACTACTCTTATTAGATATAGATACCTTCACAGCTGATCTCAGTCAGTACACTAAGTCCCCTATAAATATTTATAACATCCCACTTTACCACAATCACCAATGGCTACTTCAGTTTGCCTCTACGAAGATTTTATCTGTGGAACTAGACAAGAGGCCAAGACCATAGAGCAATGTTTCTTAACTAGACGAGAGGCCAAGACCATAGAGCAATGTTTCTTAACTATGGCTGCATGCACCCCCCTGGGGGCGCGAGATCCAACTTCTGGTGGGGGGGGGGGGGGCGGACATGTCAGATATTTTAGAAAGCGAATCATCAAAATCACTATATGATACACATAATTCAAATGTATTTCGACAAAATGGAACGGTGACAATATGAATCAAATACCGAACATTAATCACATTTTGTGTATAACAATTTTCACAAGATACTTTTAACTCTTTATCTTATTAATGGTATATTTTACGAGCTCGAAGATAATGGGACGCCAGGCTTCTTAAGATGATGTAAAGGGGTGCGAGGCTTCTTAAGGTGTTATAAAGGGGTTCGAGGCTTCTTAAGATGTTATAAAGGGGTGCAAGACCTGTAAAAGGTAAAGACGCACTGCCATAGAGACACTTTGAATGCGCAGCGAAATAGATAAACAACAATTCCAAGTTAGGATGCTGC